>CM030359.1:148156391-148756391 GCA_017893485.1 Hemerocallis citrina
AAAATGTAGATTCAGATCTATAGGCTTTCACAATAATAAATAACAAAAGATGAATTTTAATAAACAATCAAAAGTAGTAATAATAATAATAATAATAATAATAATAATAATAATAATAATAATAATAATAACAATAACAATAATAATAATAATAATAGTAACAACAACAATAATAATACTGATAATAATATTAATAGTAATAATAATAATAAGAATAATGATAATAATAAAAATAATCGATCAATTAGGAATAGAAAATAAAGTTAAAATACACCATTATTCGAAATAAATATAATTGTCGATTAGAACAACACATAATGAATTTATAAAAATTTGAAATATAGAAAATTATAAGAAAATATGTATGAACGGAAACGGCGGTTACATTACGCCGTTTTGTTATTTTTTTCATAATAATTAAACATGAACATGCATCAACAGGGACGAGTAACAAGATAGGATCAAGATGATAAATTGAAATTGTGGTTTATGCGCTGGAGCCGACAGGGAATCTAGTTTCTATAACTTCTGACGGATCTTGATTTTCTTGTCCGTAGCAATGGAAAATTCTGTTTTTGTACAGCAAGGTCTTGTTGTCCAGAATTTGTATCTTCATGTATATAAGCATGAATATATTATTATTTCATGCATTTCATAAATCGTATCCTACATCTTGCATTACATGTCTATTGATCTTATGAAAAGAATATCATGTCAATAATGTGGTTCTATACTGAACTAGCATGCAGGCGGCAATCTAGAATCATGTTTGCATAAACATATTAAGTCTGAAAAATTATTAAATAATTCTACAAAAATTTAGGGATACACCTAATCATGTTTAGTTATATCCAGATTAATAGCAAGTCTAAATTCTACCATTAACATTTATTTTAATCAATAATTCATGCAAATGTTCCTGTAGACAGCGATCGGGAAATCTATGACCCAACAGTATTAACAAAGTGATATCTTATAAGTTATAAATCGGATTCCAGATCCGTCAAAAGTCTTGGAAAGTAGATTCATCGGGCTACAGAATCTAGTCACAAGTTTTTATTTAATTCACACAAAAAGTGATTCAAAACATCAATGCAATATAAAATAGGTAGCAGGACAGCAAGCAAATTCATGTTAATTGTCAACTATTCAAATATGCAAGTATACAATTCCATGGCAATTAATTTACAGAAATTCTACTTAATTAATAGGATGAATTTTCTATTATTAACAGGACCATATTATCTCATTCTTAGTATTTAATTCTTCAAACCAACTCGAATCCAAATAAAGGCATCCAAATCAACCTATTATATATAACTGTAACTCACTAGAGGACAAGATGGATACGAATGTGATATCCAGCAACAAGAAGAAGGAAAAGGATGATCTTAATATTGTGCGTGTAGTGTGTGCACATTATGAAATGCAACAGGACTTGGGTTTGAGTCAAGGAAAATGATACGAAAAGAGGACTACTACTTGGTTTCGCCGATGAATTCGTAATAGTCTCTTTAACGGGTAACAAGCAGACAATACATGACGAACGAAGACGAGCTACTTAAAATTAATTAATGTACATATTTCATAATGTTACATGAAATATAATTGACATTATTAGTAAGCATATTCTACGTATTTTGTATTTTGACTGTTTTTCGTTCTCTCAAATTTATTTTGTATTGATCCCTGCATTGCACGTAAAATTTTATGCACATTTTTATTTCTAAAATTTTCCAGAGTCATGAACATTTTTCTTCTTATTTTTGTCACAATTGTATGATTTATTTTTAATTAAAACCATTAGGCCTAAATCCACTTTTACAGCCCACTAAAAATTAATTACAAATTGAGGCCCATGACTATTTCTAAACCTAAATGAACATTTAAAAATCTAGTACACTTGTCATGTGTAACACACACCTACATCTAATTTAAAACAATTAATAATAGAATTTATATGAAGTAGTGTGCACATAGGGTGCACGTGCACGTGTTTGTGCACATGAATTATAGTGGTCGGCTATGCATGGGAGGGAAGAGAGAGTGGTGAGGGTTGTGAGTGAGTGGGGAGTTATTTTGGGTAGTGGGAGTCATCTCAACCACACATTATTTCTATAATAGCCCCCTCCTTTAACATGAACATCACACAAACTCAAATAAAAAAAAAGAGAGAAGGGAAGAAGATATTTTGGTTTTGCTAAGAGGAGGAGAAGGCCAAACATTTTGGAAGAGCTTTGGAGCATTTTTCTAGGAGTTCTACTTACTATTAGCATCAAGAAAGAGGTGGGTGCTTCTTTTACTTTCTAGTTGTTTGTAGAATGCATGCTTAGATAAATTGTGTTTGAAATGAAAAGTTTTCCATGAGTCCTTTAGTTTCTAAACTTGTTATGATGCATGTTGAGTTGACATCTAGAATTTAAGTAATAGATGAATATGAGAAATTAATGCTTACTAGTTGTAAATTACAAATTAGAATTTGTCATGTGGTCAAACTATAAGTCTTGTTAGAGTAATTTGTAGCGGGGTCATGCGTATTGCAGTATGCCATAATTAGATTATATGAATTGGGTATATATACATAAATTCGTTAACTTATGCCTAAGAAATTGTGTAAATATTGGGGTGGATTATATTTTAATAGGGAGATGAGAATTCTCCATAAATTAATAAAAAAAATTGATAAAAGAAAAATATATATACATGTTAGTTGTTATAAAAGTAGTCTTGTTGATTAATAAAGGCTTGTGTATAAAAGTTCTTAAAATTACTATTTAAATTATTTTTATAAAACATCACTGTAATATGGATAAAATCAGTGAGAAATCATTTTTGGAAATCTAGGGGTGTATTTTATGAAAAATTAATGTGAGAGAAAAGAATAGAAATCGAAAATAAATGAAGGGGTTAAAATTAAAGGGAAACAGAGGGCTGAGTTATAAGGTTTTGAACCCATATATTATCAGAATGATGTTTGGGTATCTTGGCTAGCACGTGATGTAACACCCCGCAAAATTGTGTTATGACAATTTTGCCCATCGTGTGTTAAGCACGTGTATTTTGTACCGTTACGGGTAATATCCGTAACGTATTTTAATACGTGTTTTGTGTTTCGAATATTTATGCATTTTTCCATCTTCTCAGAATTTATTCTTATCATATTTGAGCCAACTCAAATATTAAATTTCAATCATTGGGTTTTTACGTGCATTGCACGTATTATCGATGCACATGTCAATTACGTGTATTCCAATGTTACATGTAATAGTTTTATGTGTTTCAATTATTTATCTAATGACTTGTTCGAATTCGTTTTATAAAAAAAATTATTTTTCTCCTATTTTGATTACAATATTTTTTTATACGTGAGGTGCACGTGTTTTTAATGTACGTGTTCATTTCAATATTGGATAAATATATATATAGTTAATCAAAAACATTTTTCGTATGTTGTATTTCAAATATATATGAACATTTCCCATCGATAAAATTTATTTTGTATTTTTATATTTTTACGTGCGACCCAAGTGTGTGTGGCTATTTTATTCATGCATGAAAACTATAAATTTTAATTAAACTAATTTTATATGCATATTATATATATTAACATATGTTTTAATTTAAAAATAAAAATATTAAAATGTGGGGTGTGCACAAGCACGTTCATTGTGCACACAAGTGAAGTGAAGTGAGAACCCGTTGGGTGAGAAATTGACTTGGTCGTGAACGTTGGGATAATTGGATGGTGAGAGAGAGTAGGGGTAGTGGACACTAACTACCTAATTACCTATTTAATAAAATCCCCAAGGCCTAATCATTTCTTCACTTAATCTAAACCAAAAAAAAACAAAAAACAAAAGCAAAAGTAAACAGAAGAGAGAGGCAGAGCGTTGAAGTGCTTGCTCTGCATTTTTCGTTGGGATTTTGGCTAGCTTTTGGGGATTTTGAAGTGCTTTTGGAGAAGATTTTGCTTCTAAAAATCTCATATATGGTGGGTGTTCCTTTATACTCTTGAATTTATTAAGTAGTTGCATGTGTAGTTGTTCTAAAATTAAAAAAATTGTAAATGTAGAATGGTTTAATTTATTCTCATTGATTGTGATGCATGTGATAGGAGAAACTCCAAAAATTTTGAGTGAAATGCATGTTAATTAAAGTAGACTTATGAAATAAAAGTTTAGAAGTTGTGTAAAATAGCATGTGTAATGTTATAGTGTGTTCTCTTTAGAGAAGTAGATTTCTTTATGGAATACGAATTTAATCGATCTTGAAGAAAAATTCTCATGTTACTAATTGTCATGGAAAAAGAAAAATATATATTGATATGTGAAGTATAATTAATATTTCGTAAATTATGGTGACAATTAAGTTATTTTATACGGGTTAGAAATTTTTAATTTGTGTAGAATTATTGTTACAATAGAATTTAGTATATTGTTCCTCTGATTATTTTAGAATGTGTAGATTGATCGTATTAATTTAATGTGAGGGACAAAAGAGTTGAATGTGTGTATTTGTGAAAAGATGAAATTACCGAGGTTAATTATTTGAGGATTTGAACCCCTTATATGATGTGATATGAGCTTAGGCTCAAGTGGGTAGGCGTATCGTCGCCTCTTGGTTTGCGCGGGTTCGAGTGTGATGATGCTCAGTGTGTTTCCAATTTTCTTTTAAAACAGAATGAAAGGAACGAATTTGGGTATTGAAAAACTTCTAGGCAGTTTATACTGTGGGCGCAGTTGGCCCACTGGTTTGCCGCTTGGGCTATGACTTTATTTTAAAACCCCCTTTTTATGTTTCCTCTTGATTATATTTTTGTAGAAAACATTAAGGGAAGTGTGAGAAAATTTTTAGAACATAATTAAAATGATTTGGAGATTTTATTATAGTATTCTAAAAGAGGATTTTGAAATCTAAAAGGATTTTTTTTAATGGGTTGAGTTGGGCTTCAAAATTGAAAATGCAATTAACTGAAGATTATTAAGTTTGATTTTTTAAAAATAAAAGTTAGATTAAGTTGAGATTTGAAATAAATATTTTGGGCATGACTTTTAATGAAATTCGGAAAATTGAAATGAAGATATGAGTTCTGTCTAAAAAATATTTAATAAAAAAGAGTTATTTGAAAGATATGAGAAAGCTTTGGAAGTGATTGTCGCGTTTAGCTAATTAAAAGTGATTCATGAGAAAATTTGAGTTGGAAATTATTAGTGAATGAATTTTGAAAGTGGAATACTTCAAGGGTTGAATGAAAATTATTGTTTTGAAAAAGAAATATTCTTGTTGAGGTTGAAAATAATCTACTATTGATCTCTAGAATGAGATGATTGTTGGAATCTAGAGGTTAGGCGAGACCCTGATAACCGGCAGTTTTATTAACGATATCTTTGGAAGTAGCCAGTGTGGGCTGACTTTCTCCTGTGGGTTTAAGTCTGTTAGGGTAAGCTAGCTCTAGGTTGTGATGATTTTCAAAACTAAAATTTAGGGTTAGGCACTAGGGGGAGATGTGGTGAGGTATGAGTAAACACGAGTATGAGGGTCTAGATAGCGCGATGGGAGGTATCTCCAGAATTACCTGTGTTGAGGCTCGCGGTGGGGGATATTACTCTAGAATTATTGGGATCAAGGTGACGCTAGTGGGGTTTTTGTGTGATGAGGTACCAATGATAGCACGGTGTGGGTATTCACCTCCAGAATTACTGGGTGTAAGGCAGTGTGTCCAAAATCACTTGAAGTGGGAGTGCGATACTCAAGAATTATCGGGCTCATAGCTCGCGGTGTGGGTATTCGTCTCCAGAATTACTGGGTGTGAGGCAGTGTGTCTAAAATCACTTGAAGTGGGAGTACGATACTCACAGAATATCTAAAACATACATTAGTCACCGTAGTAGTAATTCATGGCGAGGGATTAAACCCTATATTGAGAAGTACGATAAGGGCTTGCCCTCGGACCTATGTAGTATGGGATGAATAGAATCTGAACAAGTATGCATTAGTGCATCGTAGACTAAATCTGCATTAGGCATCTAAGGCATATCATACACTGTCATGTTTAGGATACTCACTCTTTACACTTTGTTTGCATTCAAATTGTGGTTGTGTTTTGCCATAGTATAAAGAATCGTTCTATTATAGCATAGTGAGGATGGCTGTTTTATAATATTGTGTAGGATGTAAGCAACTGACGTGCCGACAGTCTTCAGTGCAAGATTTGGATTTGGAAAATAACACAAAGATGATTTGGTGCTAAAGATTGCTGTCAGATTTTAGTTTCTGTCATTCAAGTTGTATTTTTATCATGTTGTAATTGTTTTATTTTTTCGCTGTGTTAATGTAAAAGAACAGTCTTGTATGAAAAAGTTTTAAATTCCTTGTAAAATTGTACGAATTTGAAGTAAAAGATCATGTTGTGCTACGAATTACCGTGTTTCGGAATTCGGTGCGTTACACGTGAAGGGGTTTTCCCTGGCGTTCGGCTATGCTCAGGTTCGAGTTTTGACAGACTCTTTTCTTTTTAATTTCAATTTATAAGATAGTAACAGTAGATAAGTATTTAAACAACTGAGTTTGGGTTTATTCATGACAGTGAGTTGGCTCACTGGTTTGGCTTGTAGTTGGCTGGCTGCTGACCTTGGGTTCGCTGACTTACAGTTGGCTGCCTTGCACATAATTGTGTTTTTAAATTTTATTGAGATTTTCAAGTTTTAAAATTGGAAAATTTATAAAATTATTTTAGAAGATTATTAGAACACTTGAGAATAATTTTAGACTATTCTAAGATATATTTTGAGAATTTAAAAGTCATATTCATGGATTAGATGAGTTTCGAATTCAAGTTTTAAAAAAAAGTGTACATGATTAAAGATTTTAAGAGTTGATTTATAATAAAATCAAAGCATAATTATGAGTTGGAAACAAGGAATTTCTAGAGATTAATCCTAAAGAATATCTGTATTAAGAAATGGTGATTTAATCTTAAAGAACTTTTGTATTGAGAAATATACTTGAAGTATAGAAAAGCATGAAAAAGGTTCCAGTAATTGAAAGAGCGTTGAATATTATTAAAGTGAATGGTTTGGTTCGTTAATCAAGAAATTGTCTACAAGAATTTGATTTGATAAATTGTTATCGAATATTGTTATAAGAAGTGAAAACTTCATATTCTATAAACATATGGAAAGTGGATAAAGAAGAAGTGATGAATAATGAATGAAATGGTTATGTTGGGGTTAGATATAACCTACTTGATCTCTATAGTGAGATGGCTGTTGGAATCTAGAGGCTAGGAGAGACCCATAGTAACCGGAAGTTTGTGAGTAATAAAAATTTGAGCAGTGACAAATGTGGGTTAACTTTCTCTTTGAGAAGTAGCCAGTGTGGGCTAACATTCTCCGTGCTTCAGTTGAAGTCCGGTGGGTAAGCTAGCTCTAGGTTGTGATGATTATAAATAAACCTAAGGGCCGGCACTAGGGAGAGATGTGATGAAGTATGGGTAAACATGAGTATGAGGGCCTCATGTGATTCGCGGTGGGAGATTATCTTCAGAATTATCGGGGTGTGAGGCATGATGTCCAAAATCACTCGCGGTGTGAGATATTTCTTCAAAATTATCGTGATCGAGGTGACTCTCATGGGGTATTTTTGTGATGAGGTACCTACGACTCGTGGTGTGAGTTTCATCTCCAGAATTATCGGGGTGTGAGGTGTGATATCCGAAAATCACTCGCTGTAACGCCCCGATTTCCATACACTGGGAAACCATGACATAAGCTAAAATCTTTTCCTTCAATTAGGCACAATACACAGCAAAATAGGAAAATTTAAAAAATTTTATTCAACACAAATGTATTACAAGTCTGAATGTTATAAAACTGCAATACATTACATCAGTGTTACAATAATGTCTTACAAGCCCAAGTGTTACAACTTTTAATAAATTTATATCAATGAATAATAAATAACACTTGGTACTTCACTTGGATGCTTCTCAATAATTAATAAAATTACAATTGAAACAATAATAAACAATAGATATTATAATTGAAATAAAAATCAACACTGCGCTTTTCTGGCCTTGAGTCCTCCTGAATCCTGTACCTATAGTCTTGTAATCTAGTACCTATTTGAGTGGGGACGTCAGTACATATACTGACTCAAAATGCTGATTATAAGCAGCAGAATCTCAACTTAAAATGACAGATTGATGAAAAGAAAAATGTGTATATATAATTTGATGTGTCAGTGTATGTTATGACTTAGACTCTAATACAAGGTTAACTAGTACAAAGATGCAGTTATTCTAATGCAAGTGAGACTCTGGACATTATGCAACCCATAAATACATATGCCCATATCAAGAAATTTCTCCATACTTAGGGATTTGAACCCGCATCATGAATTCTACTCTTGTACTCAACCTGTTCCTGACAGATACAACATGACTGATGAGGTTACCTTGGACGGTCCAATTCCGTCAATGCAGTACCATAGTGGTGTCCCTGTTTGCCCCTATTATCCGGTGTCCTCACTCAAAAGCCAGACAAACCGAGAGTTACCGCTGCACAGGATAGCTCAAAGAATCCCCTATGGCGCCCTTGACTCATAGAAAAGTAGTCTTTGGCCGGTTCGTTTCTCCCTGACATAGAACATGACAGAATTCCGGGGTCCATCCCCTAGTTCCGACAGGAGAGAACTTATCCCGTTCTTATCATGGTACTTCAGAAATTAATAACCGAGATACGGATCCTGTGCTCCCTACTCATGAGAAGGCACAGACCATATCCCTTTGACAGGAAGGTACAACTCATTAACACCACCTAGTGTCGGCCTATAGGACAAGTCAGATCATAAGGTATCACCCCTAATACAAACTCTTCCTTTCGGCCAAATAATAGATAAAAAAGTGGTTAAGTCACAATAGTAACAAGTTACTACACTAATGATATCACTAACCCTAAACAATCCGAGGGATGACAGCAATGTTAACCCAACATGTTAGGTCTCAATCTAGACTTAGCAAGATAACTTTGCTAGGTGTTCAACCTAGACTTCCCGAGATCACCATGGATCCCACTCACTACCTATCGATCCAAGACCCCAGCAACGCGAACTTACTCGCTTTCTACTACCCTGAACTTGGATTTCATCTATGTTTCTGGCCCGAGATCAACCTACACCGGTTAAGATCTGATGGCGCATGAGGAGTGACTGGTCCATAGTCCTCGATGAGTAAAATAAGTACACAACTTGATGGTCGATGTCTCATAGGGTAACGATATCACCCTGGACACGCACAACAAGCTGCGTATGAGCTAATAAGTTATATACGAGCCAACAAATCACATACGACCCAAACGAGCTACGTATGAACCAAATAAACTACATACGAGCCAACAAGCTACGTATGAGACAAACCACTACATACGAGCCGACGAGCTACATATCAGACAATAAACTACATACGAGCCCATCAAGCTACATATGAGCAAAACAACTTACATACGAGCCAACTAGCTACATATGAGCCAAACAAATTACATAGGAGCCAACTAACTACGTATGCGACAATGAACTGCTAATAATTAGAACGAACCATTTTCCAACATAAAATATGCTATTACACGAATTATAAGCACGTAGGAATACACAGAAATCCTAAACACATGCTTGAATAGGGAAAACAACCAAACATTTCAAACAGCGAACCAGTTCAAAAGTTAACCCGCTGCTTTCTAAAATTCACAAAAAATACTACACTTACCGGAATTTTATAAAATTAGACCTTATGGAAAGGTAGAAACCTCTACTACAATTTTCTATTTGATAACTTTCTCAAATTCAGCCAACGAAATGCTAGAAAAATCCCTAACTCCCAAACATTGAACTTAGCCTAAAAAGGCAGTTGTTGTTTAACTTGTAAAATTCATAACCAATAATAAACTTATCGGAATCTAAGAAAATTAGACTTTTTAGAAAGCTAGCAACTTCTACTACAACTCTCTAGTTGACAACTTCATCAAATTCAGTCAACAAGAGGTAGAACAAGCTCCTAACATATCAACAGTGAACTCAGCCAGAAAAGTAGGCTGCTGTTGAACTAGAAAATTCATAACACATGCTATGCTTATTGGAATTTAACAAATTTAGACTTTTTAGAAGGCTAAGAATTTCTAATACAACTCTTTAGTTGACAACTTTCTCAAGTTCAGTCAACCATAGGTAGGAAGAGCCCCTAACATATCAACAGTTAACTCAGCTAGAAAAGTAGGCTGCTGTTGAACTAAAAACTCATAATAGATGCTATACTTGTCAGAATCTAACAAATCTAAACTTTTTAGAAAGGTGAGAACCTCTATTACAATTCTCTAGTTGACAATCTTCTCAAATTTAGTGGATAAGAACTACGAAAAACTCCTAACACCCTAAATAGTGAGCTCAGCCAAAAAGACCAATTGCCGTTAAACTTGTAAAAATCATAACTAATGCTACGTGTTTCAGAATCTAACAAAGTTAGACTTTATAGAAAGCTAGAACTTCTACTACAACTCTCTCGTTGATAGCTTTCTCAATTTCAGTCAACAAGAGGTAGAAAAAGCCCCTAACATATCAATAGTGAACTCAGCCAGAAAAGGCCAACTGCTGTAAACTTGTAAAATCATAACGGATGCTATGCTTGCTGGAATCTAACCAAATTAGACTTTTTCAAAAAGTTGGGAACCTTTAATACAAATCTCTAATTGACAACTTTCTCAAATAAAGTGAACAAGAGGTATAAAAGCTCCGAACACCCTAAACAGAAACTCAGCCAAAAGAAGGCTATTGCTGGACTCTTATAAAATTCATAACCCTTGCTGCGCTTATCGGAATCCAACAACATAAGAACTTTTAGAAAGGTGGGAACCTCTACTACTCAAATTCAGTCAACAAAGGGTTGGAAAATCCCCAAACATCTTAACAGTGAGCTCAACCAAAAGGCAGGCTACTGCTGAATCTATAAAAATTCATAACACTTGCTATGCTTATTGGAATCCAACAAAATTTTACTTTTTAGAAAGCTAGGAACTTCTACTACAATTCTCGGGTTGACAACTTTCTCAAATTCAGTCAAAAGGAGGTAGAAAAATCCCCTATCATTCCAAAAAGAACTCAGCAAAGAAAACTATATGTTGGAAACTTGTAAAATTCATAACTAATGCTACACTTATCAGAATCAAACAAATTTAGACTTTGTAGAAATGTAGAAACCTCTACGACATTTCTCTAGTTGACAACTTCACCCAGTTCTATGTGTACAAGAAGTTATACTAATTTTAAGTTCAACCTTTTACTTAAAAGAGAGCAGCTTTTAACGAAGCTACTGACCTGAACATGTAAAATTCATAACCGATGCTACACTTATCGGAATCTAACAAAAATAGAATCTTTATAAAGGTGAGATCCTCTACTACAACTCTCTAGTTGATAACTGCTCCAAATTCAATCAATAAGAGGTCGGAAAAATCCCTAACTCTTAAACATTAAGTTCAATCAAAAAGAAATTCTATTGTCCTGAACTTGTAAAATTCATATCCGATGTTACGGTTATTGGAATCTAACAAATTTAGAATTTTTAGAAAGCTATAATCGTCTACTACAATTCTCTAGTTGACAACTTTCTCAAATTTATTTAAAACTCAAGTTATGCATTTCTAACCATCAATCTATCAATATTCAAGTTAAAAATTGGAATTTTATCATTTTTTGTTAAGTTTTTTAACTTCAATCTTTACATGAACACTTCCAAACTACAATAACTCAATCTACCATGGATTTCAAGTTCTATACTTGAAAAATAACAAACAAACAAACAATAAACAACATATAAACACCATATAAAGTTTAGAAACCCCCACCCAAAAATTGTAGAAATGATAAAATATATTTTTCCAATTTGATCAATATTGATAAAAAATAAAATACATTTTTCCAAAATTACATACTACATGATTTCGTACAAACGTACAAAATCGATACAATATGATATGGCTAAAAATGGGGTTAAATCGGAACCGTCCAAACCTGGCGCGAATCTTAAAGCCTGAGGGTAAAAAGGTAATTTCACCTACAAATGGGTCTGAAGCGGGTACTGGGTCTTCTCCTCTAAGACCCACCAACCCGCAAACAGATCCATCTCAGCTGGGTGCAGGGTTCCAACCCGCGATGAACCCAATCCATCAGGATAGAATTAGGGTTTCTGATTGCATTCAATCAACGACCTTGATTCGCTCTATCCTTTCACTGGGAATTAGGGATTACATTCCTAATCTGATCCCAACGACGGCTATAAATACCCTCCATCCACCACCATTAAGAGGTAATCAATCTTTTGCCAATTTACGCTCTCTCATAATCTTCCTGATTACTGACTTGAGCGTCGGAGGGTGCGTCGCCGGGATCAATCCCGATGTCTCGCACTTTTTGCAGGTGAACAACAGGAGTCAACGGTCAAACTCCGGCGGAAGAAGTTACGGTTGGATTATTCGGTTCCCCTAAGAATCCACAACTACTATATGTTTGCCCCCACACCAGATTCAGCGGCGACAGATTGACGCTGTCTGTGGGAACCAACGAATAACAGCCTTTCCTCTTCCCGTTGGTCAGATCCTACCCAGCCATGCCTCCAAAGAAACTTAGATCTAGGGGGTCCAACCGTGGACCTACTCCTCAACAAGAGAACCCCCTAGAAACGGTCCAGCCACAAGGACTCCCTCCTCAACCCGACCAAGCCCCGTAGCAGGACCAACTTCCTCCTCAAAATCTTCAACCCCCTCGCGGTCAAACCGGTCCCCGAAAATGCCGGTGCGGGGGGCTCCCGTCCCAATCCTCCGAAACAACCTCTCCAACATGACCACATCTCCGTACACAATCCCTCTACCGATTCCATGGCATCCCACAACCCCCGAGCTTCCGATGACTTTCGCAATACCATCCACAATCCGCAGAAGGAAGAGGATCTTCACCGCCGTTTGGATGAAAGGCGGGCCCGAGAGGAAGCCTCCCGCCAACAACGTCCAAATGAGCGATCTCCTCATCCCCGAGACTACAGAAGGTCCCCCCCTCGCCGAGGGCAGAGAGAGTCCCCCGGCCACCATAGGAGAAGACCTCACTCTCCTGATGGCCGGCGACCTCTAAGGAACGATGACACACCCATCACTCGTGCCCAGTTCCAGCAATTCCAAGCAACCATCTTACAAGCCCTCAATCTCCGACCCAACAACAACAATGCTCGGAGGGTCCCCACTCCTCCTCCGATCCAAAGTCCTCGCCGATGGTCCCTAACTCCTCCCCCAGCTCCTAGCAACCCCCAGCACATTCCTAGTCCTCGCCACTCTCGGAGCTACCGTCGTCGTAGCCCCCGCTCTCCCTCGTACAAAGACGAGTCCAGAGGCTCGTTTGAATATCGTCGAAGGGATGACACTGTCTACTATCGTCTCCACGAAATGGAGAGGCGCTTGGGTCAGCTAGACAAAGAAGAAGAGCTTAGAGGAAGGACCCTCCGTCCGAGCCGACCTCCTTTCTCTCGAACCATCATGGAGGCGCCCGTTCCAATAGGCTTCAAGCCTCCACAATTCAAGACTTATTCCGGGGAGTCCGACCCCGTGGACCACATCGAAAGCTTTAAGACCCTCATGCTAATCCACCAACCTTCCGACGCCCTCCTCTGCAAAACTTTCCCCGCTACTCTCAAGGGTCCGGCCCGGGAATGGTACTCTTGTCTCGCCCCATCCTCAATATTCTCCTTCGAACAATTTGAGACCCTATTCGTCACCCACTTCGTGAGTAGCTGCCGAACTGAGAAGACCAGCATTTCGCTACTCTACCTCAATCAGAAGAAAGGTGAGAAGTTGAGAGACTATGTGAAAAGGTTCACCGCGGAAGCTAGGTCCATCGCTTCCCTCGACCAGTCGGTCGCTACCACAGCCTTTCAATCAAATGTCCTTAACTCCAGCCTCCGCTCCTCCCTAGCCAAGAAGCTCCCGCAGAACTTCTCCGATCTCCTTCTCCGAAGCGAGAAGTATATTCGGGCTGAGGAAGCTGAGCACCTGCCCCAACTTTGAGGGGCCTTCCTCCGGGTCCAAGAGAAAGGGAACAGAAGAAGAAGGAGCCAAGAAGCTCCAAAAGGATAACGGCGGTCAGCGCCGCCCTCCCCCCAGATTCGAAAAATTCACTCCTCTTAACGCCAACATTTCCACTATTCTCATGGAAGTTGAGAAGGAAGGGGTGATACCTCCTGCCCCGAAGATGAACACCCCTAGCAAGAAGAGGGACAAAGAGAAGTGGTGCTGCTATCACCGGGATCACGACCACGACACCAATGATTGTCGGGCCTTGAAGAACGAGATTGAGGCCCTCATCTAGAGGGGGCAGCTGGCCAAATTTGTGAGAAAGGACCGGACCAATCTCCCTCCTCCCCCTCGGGGGGTTAACAAGCGTCCTGAATGACACGATGAAACTCCAGAGTTTGAAGGGGAATGCATCCTACATCTCATCCATGGAGGCCCCATGGGAGGCACCTCCAACTCCTCTCGAAAGGCTTTCATAAGGGAAGTCAATTCAGTACATGGCATGCCCCCCCCCCAAAGGCCTCGGAGTACCGGTCACCTTTTCAGATGAAGACCTTGAGGGTGTCCGAACCCCCCATTGTGATGCACTAGTCATCAACCTCCATATGGCGAATTTTAAAGTGCAGAGGATCCTGGTGGACAATGGCAGCTCCGTTAACATCCTCTTCCTCGCTGCTTTCAAAGGGCTCAAACTATCCCGGGACAGACTTAAGCCCGCCGGCTACACACTCCATGGGTTCACGGGAGTGCCATTGACTATTGAAGGGGTGATCACCCTCGACGTAACCACTGGCAAAACTCCTACCACCCGAACAGAGCCAATGAACTTCATGGTCGTCGATGTCCCCGCTGCTTATAATGTGATCCTAGGCCGACCTGGCCTAGCTACTCTCGAAGCCATCCCTTCCGCCTATCACCTCAAGATGAAGTTCCCCACCCGGGCAGGAGTAGGGAAAGTAAGAGGCAATCAGGAAACGGCCCGCAAACGTTACATGACCTCTACGGGGGGTCCAGTCCTCTCCTTTGAAACTCTTGAAATCCCCCAAGACGGTGTTCGACCAATGTCCGAGCCGGTGGATGAATTGGAGGAAGTGCTCTTCTCTGAGCAAGATCTGAACCGCAAGTTCTTCATCAGCAAGACCCTCCCATCTGCCCTAAGCTTAGACATAGTCCAATGCATTAGAAAGAACCATGACCTCTTTGCCTGGTCGGCCGCCGACATGCCAGGAATTTCCGAAGAGCTCCTAGTCCACCACCTCAGCGTTGCTCCGGGGTCGAAACCGGTCCAACAGAAGAGGCGCAAGTTTGCTCCCGAGCGCCAGCAACCTATAAAAGAGGAGGTGGACAAGCTCCTTAAAGCTGGGTTCATACAAGAGGTCAATTACCCCGAATGGCTCTCGAATGTTGTGATGGTAAAGAAGGCCAACGGGATCTCGAGAATCTGCATCAACTTTACCGACCTGAACAAGGCATGCCCCAAAGATCCATTCCCTCTTCCAAGCATCGGTACTCTGATTGATGCCACTTCGGGCCATGAGCTTCTCAACTTCATGGACGCTTTCTCCGTGTACAATCAAATCCGCATGTTTCCCCCAGATATCCCGAAGACCTCCTTTGTTACCGATCAGGGCCTCTACCTCTATAGAGTAATGCCTTTCGGGTTGAAGAATGCAGGTGCCACTTATCAACGCCTCGTCAACAAGGTCTTCCAAAATCAGATCGGCTGCAACATGGAGGTGTATGTTGATGATATGCTTGTGAAAAGCATCCATAGCGCCGACCATGTAGCCGATCTGCAAGAAGCGTTCGATGTACTCAGGAATCATGATATGAGGCTCAATCCGAACAAGTGTGCATTCGGAGTCTCGTCGGAGAAATTCCTAGGCTTCATGGTCAGCCAAAGAGGAATCGAAGCCAACCCCGAGAAAATCAAAGTCATACTGGACATGGCTCCTCCCAAGAATGTGAAAGAGGTTCAGAAGCTGATGGGACGCCTCGCTGCCATAGGACATTTCCTTTCTAAGTCAGAGGAGAAGTGTCTTCCTTTCTTCAAAGCACTCAGAGGGGCGAAGGGCTTCGAATGGGGTCAGCAGCAGCAAGAATCCTTCAATCAACTCAAAGCCTACCTAGTCAATCCCCCTCTCCTCAGCAAGCCTATCCCCGGGGAAACCCTCTACCTCTACTTGGCTGCCTCCAAACAGACCCTCAGTGACATCTTGGTGAGGGAAGAAGACAAGGCTCAGAAGCCCATCTACTACGTGAGCAAGGTACTTCGGGATGTCGAGCTTTGTTATCCAAGGCTAGAGAAAGTGGCATATGCCTTGGTTATGGCAGCTAGGAAGCTTCGCCCATATTTCCAATCCCACTCGGTGGTCGTTTTTACCGACCAACTGCTGAAGCAAGTCCTTCACAAGCCGGAGACCTCTGGCCGCCTCATGAAGTGGTCGATCAAGCTGAGCCAGCATGATATATCCTACTAGCCTCAGACCGCAATTAAGGCTAAGGCCTTAGCTGAATTCATAGTTGAAAGTACCATTCCCGAGGTCAGTCAAGCGGTAATCGGACCTCCTATTTGGATGGTATAGGTAGATGGGTCCTCTTGCACCGAAGGGAGCGGAGCCGGGGTCATTATGGTAGGCCCAGATGACTTCGTCCTCCAATACTCTCTCCGCATCAACTTCAAGGCCTCCAACAATGAAGCAGAATATGAAGCCCTTATAGCCGGTCTAGGAATGGCTCGCAAGGCAGGGGCACAATGCCTCCGCATATTTAGTGACTCTCAGCTGGTCGTAAATCAGGTCTTGGGCGAGTATGAAGCACGAGATGACCGAATGGCTAAGTATCTAGCCAAGGTCCAAAATGTCATGGCTCTATTCGAAGAGGCACTTATTCGGCAAATCCCCAGGGAGGAAAATGCCCAAGCAGATGCCCTCTCCAAGTTAGCATCTTCCTCCCTCCAAGGTCTCGAGCAGACCGTCTTGATTGAAGTGCTCCTGAAGACGAGCATAGAAGAAGAAACTTCCGACTCGATGGAGTCACTGCCTGTTCAACTTCAACATAATTGGATGAAACCCCTGGTAGAATTTTTAAGGGATGGGCTCCTCCCCGAAGACCCTAAGGAAGCTCGTTGAGTCAGAAACAGAGCGGAGCGGTACACCCTTGTTGAGGGGATCTTGTACAAACGCTCATTCACACAAGTTGACGGCATACCTTATCTGAGGTGCCTCTCCCCCGAACAAGCCACATACGCCTTGCAAGAGCTTCACGAAGGCATAGGCAGAGCACACTCAGGGTCCAGATCCCTTGTCTGGAAGGTGTTGAATTATGGATATTTCTGGCCTACTCTCCTACAAGATGTCGAATGACACGTTCGGCAGTGCAGCTCTTGTCAAAAGTATTCCAACATTCGTCGCCTATCCCAAGCTCAACTCGCTTTCCTATCAAGTCCGATCCCTTTTGCAATGTGGGGGATGGATTTACTAGGGCCGTTTCCACCAGCTCTCGGCCAACTCAAATTTTTAGTCATGGCAATCGACTACTTCTCGAAGTGGATAGAGGCCGAGCCCTTGGCTACAATCACCGAGAACAATGTCCTTCAGTTCTTCTAGAAGAACGTCATCTGCAGGTTCGGTGTCCCTCGGGTCCTCATAACCGATAACGGAACACAGTTTACAGGGGCCGCATTCCAAGCTCTGTGTGAAGACCTCGCCATCCAACAATGTTTCTCCTCCGTCTCCCACCCACAGTCAAATGGTCAAGTAGAAAATGCCAACCGACAAATCCTCTCCGGTATTAAGATGAGGCTGGATAAGTCCGCTAAAGTCTTATGGGTAGATCAGCTCCCTAGCGTACTGTGGAATTACCGCACTACGAAACGGACCCCCACAGGAGAGTCGCCGTTCAATCTCACCTATGGGTCCGAATCTGTGATCCCCCTGGAAGTCGGTGTACCCTCTCCTCGCCTAATTGCCTATCAAGAAGAGCAGAATGCCAGGGAGCTTCGGGCGAATTTGGATTTGATTGACGAGCTCCGTGAAAGAGCCTCGATTAGACAGCAAAGCTACCGAAGGAGGATCAAGCTGGCCTACAACAAGAGAGTCCGTCCCACCGACCTCAAAGAAGGGGACTTGGTCCTCAGAAAGTTTGCTATCTCATTTCCCAGTCAGAAGAGTAAGCTAGTTCCAAATTGGGAAGGACCCTACAAGATCACCAAGGTGGTTAGCCTGGGACATACCGTCTAGAAGACCTTGAAGGTAGAGAGATTCCCAGGACTTAAAATGCCGACAATCTCCTAAAGTACCAAGAGAATGCCTGAGTGCCTCTCTAAGTACCTTCAAATGTCGAACCTTTCCTTTCCTCCCACTTGTATTTTACTTTTGCTTCTTTATTTCTCCAATGTAATAACGGCTCACAACTTAGAAGCAGCCAACTATTAGTTATCAATAAAGAATTTCCTTTTTTCCAATATTTACCTTGTGACTGCTTGCATCTCTCTGTTTTTAATTTCTTTTATTCAAACGACGAGTTCGGAGTCCAACACTTGGCTCGACTCCGCTTCGCAAGTTCGTTCGTAAGTGAGCTAGAAGTGGTTCGCCATTCGGAATTGCTCCCATAACCGTTGAAACAAACTCTAACGACGAGTTCGGAGTCCAACACTTGGCTCGACTCCACTTCGCAAGCTCGTTCTTAAGCGAGCTAGAAGTGGTTCGCCATTCGGAATTGCTCCCACAACCATTGAAACAAACTCTAACAACGATTTTGGAGTCCAACACTTGGTTCGACTCCGCTTCGCAAGCTCATTCTTAAGCGAGCTAGAAGTGGTTTGCCATTCGGAATTGCTCCCACAACCGTTGAAAACAAACTCTAACGACGAGTTCGGAGTCTAACACTTGGCTCGACTCCTCTTCGCAAGTTCATTCTTAAGCGAGCTAGAAGTGGTTCGCCATTCGAAATTGCTCCCACAACCGTTGAAACAAACTCTAACGACGAGTTCGGAGTCCAACACTTGGCTCGACTCCGCTTCACAAGCTCGCTCTTAAGCGAGCTAGAAGTGGTTCGCCATTCGGAGTTGCTCCCACAACCCTCGCCTCTTCGTCTCTATGATTGGACGACCTAACGTTTGCTTCTTATGGTTCATTTCAAAATTGGAGTAACCACAGTACGTCTCGAGCGCACAAACTCTGATTTTATTAAAGAACTTTAATGCTATTACAAGACCAAGCTACTACAACAAAGTGCTTTACAAGACTAGGCTACTACAACAAGGTGATATAAAAACTCAAAAGCATAATACAACTCTTTCAGTGCTTCTTCGGGACGGGGGCATTTCGGTTCGGAGAAACACGAGGGCGGCACTGCTTAACCTCCAAGCTCGTCTCTAGACCGACGAACCGAGACGCCTCTTCGGCACTGCCTCTGACTGTGGCTCTGACCGAGGCTCCACTAGACGAAACAGCCACACCGCTTTGAGCATCGATCGGACTCCGCCTAACGGCAGGTGGACGAGTCGCGAGCTCGTAGAAGGAGATCCCCCTCTCGCTCTCCTCGCGAGTACACGAAGTGCTTCGGACATTAATTCTCACAGGCTGAGGTTTAAGGCGAGCAACTCTCTCCTCAAGTTCGACGATCCTATCCTTCAAAGGGTCGTCCTTCACCGATAACATGAACCGAGGAAGTTTTGCCGAACCTGCGTCACCAGCACTGTCAGCTATGATGCGACGAAGGTTGGTCACTTCGATGCTTTTGTCGACCGTAACCCTTCTCAAATGCTCAACCTTCGAAGCGAGCTCGTCGCGCACGGCCAACGCCGAGGATAACTCAACCTCCTTCGCCAAGAGTTCTTCTTCGGCTATTAGCAAATGGAGAACCTCAGCTTGTAACTCGCTTTTTTCCTTCTCCACGTTGAATAACACCCTCCTGAGCAACTCCACCTCGCCTTCGAGACGAGCTTAGCGAGACCGCTTCCATAGTTCAGCACGAAGGCGGGCTGCTTCGATGTCCGAACTAAGTTCGACGACCTGAAAGACGGAAGCATATCAACACAAAAAGATAAAAGCCAGTACCCAACCCTTACCGAACTTCGAAGAAGTTCCGCACCAAATACTTAGCTAAATTTCGAAAAGAAAACCCAACACTTGACAACATTCGAGAAAAGAGGTCGGACAAAATTCATTCACATCAGAAGAGCGGTGGCCAGTCCGCTATAAGGCAGTACAATAAAAGAAAAAAAACTATTACAAAAGCAAGGGGATCAAGGGTCCACCTGGGGCGGCAGCTCGGACACAGGCACCACGGCAGATGGCCCCTCGCCCCCCGTCGACCTGGCTTGGGGGTTGGCAGGCATTTCGCCATCCGGCTGCTCGCCCTCCTTCCCTTCTTCTTCCTCTTCTTCGCCTTCGTCTTTGGCGCCGGGCCACAGGCGGTACCCCACCCTCTCAAAGCCAGGGACTCGAGCCTCGACGTGGTCAAGCGCTCTTGCGTAAGACAGCTCCATGTTTTTGGCCATGTGCGTCTTCACCTCCGCTTCGATCTCCTTGCCTTCTCTACCACCATGGCCTGTTCCGCCTTCACCGCCTCCAAGGCATTCGCCGTTGCGGCCCTTTCCTCGTCAGCCTTGGCGACCTCCGCAGCGAGCTTCTCGTTCGCTCGCTCCAAGGCCACCTCGAGTTCGGCAACCCGAGCCTCCAAGGCCTCCGAGCGACGCTGCTTCGCGTCGAGCTGCTTCACAGCCCTCACCCTTTCTGCCCTATCCTTGTCACTGAGGGCCTTCAACTCCTTCTCCTGCTCAGCAAATTCTTGGACGAGGTGGCCGAAGTGACAAGTGGCCTACAAAAAGTAGAGTTAGGTCGCAGCAAAAGACGAGCTGTGGACTTGAGAAATTTTCAAAGAGAAAAGACTTACCGACATAAGCGACCGAGCAATTTTGTAGGTGTCGTCGCCGGTCGTCCCCGCCTTCAGGGTGGCTCGGTCCTTTGGGGTCGCAAGATGCTTGACGACCTACATGCACAACTGCGAATCACTAAGAAAGCCGTCGTAGTTCTTCACCCGCCAGTTGGGGACGAACAGCTTCTTGTGGGCCTCGGTCAAGATCTGCTCGGCCTAAGGCATCAAAGGCGGGGCTTGGAGCGCCAGCGCCACCGAAATAGACAAGGTCTCGCTCGGCGGGGCGGACGGGGCAGGGGCAGAAGGGTCGGGAAGGATGGCCACCGATGGAAACGGGGCAGTAGGGTCAGGAGTAGGGTCGGCGACAACCGACGGAGCCTTGGTGGGTCGGCCGGACGTAAGACCCGTGCTCGGCTTCTTCCTTTTCCTGCCGTCTACGACCTTGCTTCGCTCAGTCATCATGCCCATGAAGTCCATCTTCGGCGGCTCTGTTCAAAGCAACAAAAGAAAAAGTTAGAAGAATGTACAAGGCGTTTGAAGAAAATAATTTACAGTGAGATGCCAGGAGTGTGCTCGGGTCGATCGGACTAAGACCCGAGCCGTGTAGCGCCTCCTCGGTCATCTCTCTCCAATTCAGTGTCGGGAGAGCGATCAGCTTGTCCGCCGCCTCCTCCTCGGCAGGAGTCAACACCGGGTTGACCCTTGCAAACTTAGGTACTTCCGCCTTCCACCGAGTCGGGAAGTCCAATCTCGAAGGCCCCCTTAGCAAAAAGAACTTCTACTTCCAATGTTTTATTGAATCCGGATTCTCTATTAACTTAACGCCTCACCGAGGTGACAAGTAGTAGCGAGGCTCGAGCTTGCTCATCCAGTTGATTCGGTATAAACTTCGAAGGATGACGATGTCTAGCTCGACCTCGGCGATATGGCACTGAAGCAAGAAGGCGAGCACGTGCCGCCAAGTGTTCGGCATGAATTGCACAGGGGCCAGACAGTACCAGTGCAGGACCTTCAACACGAAGGGGTGGAGAAGGAAGCGCAGACCAGCGTTCAGGGAGTCGAAGTCGAAGACGCACGTCTCCGGCGACAGGACAGTGTTTGCTCCCATCCCGAGGCCGGGGAGGATCAGCCTGTACTCCGGAGGGATGGCGAACCCCTTTCTGATCCGGAGGAGATCCCGCTCGGTTAATACCGAAGCGAGGTCATCAACCTTAGTGACCTCCCTCGGGGCGTTCTCCTCATAAGTTGCCGAGCGACCAACGATCGCCTTCTCCAGCTGTAACAACCCGAAAAATAGCATATGGCTATTTTGCATCGTAATCTGTGCGCAATGGAAAATTGCACGGGAGTATGTATTTTCTGATAACTATTATTTTTATCGAGAAATATAAGATATATTGTCTACCTTATTTTATTATTATTTTCGAAATTAAACTATTTTTATACCGATTATTACAAAGTAGTTTTAATGTATTTTGTATTGTTTGGATTATTAAAATAGAGAGTTGGGTTTTATTTGAAATGTATTAAGGCTAGGGGGCTTATACGAAACATTCCCTTAGATATTTATCTATCTATTATTTATTCACTTTTTACAAAAACCCCCTTCTCTCTCCCACCTTCTCTTCTTCTTCCCTTCTTCGTCTTCCCGTTCGTTCCCAAATCGACCCGATGGAAACCCCGGCCTCTTTCTCCTCCCCTCCTCCTCCCATTCGCACGCCAGCCAAGGTCGAAAGGAACCCCGATCCCCCATTCCCTCTTCCTCCTTCTTCTCCTTCTCCCGTTTCCATCCCGATCGGAAAGAACCCAAAAGAACCCATCGATGATTCCTTCCCCCACCTCAAATCCCCTCCGATCCTTCATCGATTCCAAATTAAGTTGAGGAGTAGACTAAGTGAGGGATTATCTATGTCGTAGTAGCGTCGGATTTTCGAATGGATTCGAGAAGGTAAAACCCTAACTATTTTATTGTATAAAATTTAGTTAGGTTAATTTTTATTGAGTAGAAATATTAGGATAGAGAGATTTAGAGATGTTGAAATGGTAGATGTGAGAAATTAGCGGATTTTTAGAGAGATTGCAAGTCGGTTGTAAAATAGGGTTTTGGGTTTGTAAAAGAGAATTATAGGGATATGAATTAATTCTCGATATAGAAATAGAAATTATAGTTGGGCTATTAGAATATTTTGGGGGCAATTTAGTAATTGTTGGGAAATAAGAATCTCGTCAGCATTAGTTTATTACGTGCACCGTACATGTATATCCCAAGCGTTCAATAAACGCTTGTGTGACATTTGAGATGGTGTTATTAGCTTTTATAATTGGTTTGGATGATTTGAGTTTTAATTGCTTGAAATTGATGATAGGATATATTACGACCGTGGATGCGAGGTGGCATGGCTCTTTGGATCTTCGCAAAATAAGTGAGTGTAATTTATTTGCGTATTTCTGTGATTATAGAAATATGTGAGTTTAAATTATTTATATATATATTTTTGTGTTTTAAGAAATATAGTGAGTTAAATTATTACGTATTTTTGTGGGTTAAGAAATTATGTGAGTTAGTTTATTTATATATTTTTGTGGTTTGAAGAATTATGTGAGTATCAATTTATCTACGTATTTAGGGTGTTTTAAGAAATATGGTGAGTATCGATTTATTACGTATTTTGTGATTGTAAAATATATGGTGAGTCTAATTTATTTATATATAATTATGTTTTAAGAAATATAGTGAGTATCAATTTATCTACGTATTTTTGGTGTTTTAAGAAATATAGTGACTTAATTTATTTATATATTTTGAGGTTGAGAAATATGCGAGTACTAGTTATTTATATATTTTGTGGTTTGAAGAATATGTGAGTATAAATCTATTACGTATTTTTGTGCGTTAAGGAATATGGTGAGTATGATCTATTTACGTAAGGATGTTGAATAACATATATGTGTTTATGGGGATGAGTTATATTCATATGATGATATCAAATATGGTGTGTATGGTTCTATATACGTATTTGATATTTTAAAGAAGTTGGATAAACTGAAGTGGTGATATGATTTATGGATGAGGCGTATGGGGAAATTAACTGTCCTTGAGTATATATACAATGCTTGGGTAGTAGTAAGAATTCGTGCTTAAGTGTAGCAAATCCTACTTGAGTTATAGAAGTTATATGCCATGCTTGGATTATTATTGGAAGGTTATAAACCATGCTTAAGGTTGTAATAGACATCCATGCTTAGGATGTAGTAGTTACTCATGCTTGAATGATAGTAAATGACATGTTGTAGTTGTAGCGTTAGTAAACAACTATCGCGTTATAGTGGTAGTGTAGTAGAGAACTACCATGTTGTGGTGGTAGCGTTAGTGAAGGACCATCATGTTATAGTTGCAATACTCAAGTTTGCTAGTAAGCACGGTTGGTTGCTTCAGCTTTGATTACCTGTATGGTTGTCGGTATGTGGTTTGCTCATACGTGGCTCGACTGGTCCGTATGTAGCTGTTGGTCTCATTCGTAGCTTATTTGGCTGGTATGTATATTGTTGCATCATACGTAGCCTGCCTGGCTCGTATGTAGTAGTTGGTTTCATACGTAGCTTGTTGGCTCATATGTGTTCTGTTTACTCGTATATAGCTTGTTAGCTAGTATGCAGTTTTGTTATGCTAGTCTAGGGTCTTCTAATTACCCTAGGTGTCATCGACCATCAAGACCGTATCCTACCACCTTAGAGCAAATGAATAGATCTCACCTCAGGCATCGACGGATCTTAAACCGGTGTAGGTTGATCGTGGGCCGAGAGTGTTGGTAGAATCCAAGTTAGGAAGAGGGAGATCTCGTTACTAGAGTCTTTGATCGAGGGACCACGAGTTGGACCGTGTTGGAAATTATGTAAGATTGTGTAGGAGTAGTTACATCATTAAGGTAGTGACTATAAGATCATTTACTTAACCTTTTTGCCAGAAAGAGAGGAGTTGGTAGTAGGGTGCACCTTACGACTAACTCATCCCTTGGGGTGACTTTAGGTGGTGTTATTGGGTTGTACCTTCCTGTCAAAGGGATACGTACGGTGCCTTCTCAAGAGTTGGGGACATGGGTTGCGTATCTTGATTTTTAATTTCTGCAGTGCCATGATAAGGCAGGCGGAGCTAGGGGAATGGACCTTGGAACTCCGTCGGGTCCTATGCCAAGAGGACGAACAGGCCATGGACTACGGTCCGACCAGGGGGCGGCAAGGGGCTCCCCTGTTAGCAGTAACCCCGACGGTTCGTCAGGTTTTTGAGTGAGGTCCGGTTAGCCGGGTGGTAGTGGCTACATACACACCATGAGCGTACTGCCTTGGTAGCACTGATCACGTCGGCAGCCTCATCAGTCACGTTGTATCTGTCAGGAACAGGTTGTGTACAATTAGAAATTCATAACGCGGGTTCAAATCCCTATATATGGAGAAACAGCTTGAGAAGGGGCACATGTAGTATGGGATACATGTTGCTTTCGGAGACTTGCTGACATTAGAATAGGAGCATTCTAGTCCCAGTTAATATTGTGTTAGATTCTAGTCATAGCATTCACGAACACTTGAACTACACCGACACAAATTGCCATGTTCTGTATGTTGTTTTGGGAGATTTGTCCCTTGGGGCAGACCTTAGGTGGTGTTATTGGGTTGCGCCTTCCTGTCAAAGGGATACGTACGATGCCTTCTCACGAGTTGGGGACATGGGTTGTGTATCTTGATTGTTAATTCCTGCAGTGCCATGATAAGGCAGGCGGAGCTAGGGGAATGGACCTCGGAACTCCGTCGGGTCCTATGCCAAGAGGACGAACAGGCCATGGACTACGGTCCGACCAGGGGGCGGCAGGGGGCTCCCCTGTTAGCATTAACCCCGACAGTTCGTCAGGTTTTTGAGTGAGGTCCGGTTAGCCGGGTGGTAGTGGCTACATACACACCATGAGCGTACTGCCTTGGTAGCACTGACCACGTCGGTAGCCTCATCAGTCACGTTGTATCTATCAGGAACAGGTTTTGTACAATTAGAAATTCATAATGCGGGTTCAAATCCCTATATATGGAGAAACGGCTTGAGAAAGGGCGCATGTAGTATGGGCTGCATGTTGCTTTCGGAGACTTGCTGGCATTAGAATAAGAGCATTCTCGTATTGGTAATCTTGCATTAGAGTTAAGTCACAACATACACTGACACATCCATTATAGATACACGTGTCTTTCCATTCGAGCTGGATTGCGAGTATGATAGTTGAAGTAAATCAATAACCAAGCTATGGGTTTGGGACACGATGTGATATTACCCAAGTTCGGCTTGGGGGTGCGGTGATTATTACCCAAGCTATCAGCCTTGGGGTGTGGTAAGTTATTGCCCAAACTAGGGTTGGGATACAGAGTATATTGTGATGAAATGCAAGTAAATGGTAATGTGCAATGAGATGTAGGTTGGACATGAAGGGAAGTGGTAGTAGGAGAATGAATGCACATGTCTATGACGTGATACGCGATATAATACAATAAGATTAATATCTGTATGATGAGAGGGGTTATTCAAATGATTACTAAAGATAAGTATGTCATGAGCGGGTATGGATATACATACAGGTGATGACTCAGAGAGTATTTGATGTGAAATCCCATTTATGATGTTTACATGTTCAGATGTCAAGCAAGATTTGTTTACCTTGGTAATTGTGAGTTCATTATGTTTTACTTGTAAGTTTAATTTATTTACTTAGTTAATAAATTATACTCACACCAGAAATGGCTAACCCCTTAGTGTTTGGGGGTTAGGGAGTCCCTGGACTACCCTAGGTCCCTACTGTTACAGGTCCTCAGCAGTGCAGAGGTGAGGTGTAGGTACAGGTTACAGTGGAGTGGAGCTCCAGTTTATAATTCGTGGTTATGGTTTTAATTGTAAATAGTAAAGATTTATGCATTAAATTGTATTTTGATGTATAAGTATGTGGATGATGATGGAGAGTATAGTGTGAGGCGGTATGATATGGTTTTGACCCGTACCCATCTCGTTGTGGAATACCGGGCGTCGTGGTGGGTTTTTACAAGTTATTTTCTAAAAAACTTACTACATTTTCAAAAGAAATTATGGTTTTTATTTGATAACTGATATATCGTTATGAGTTTGGCCCCCAGAGCATATATATATATATATTGCCTGTGTGATGATGCTCATTTTGGCATGGGGAGCCCGTGATATTATTGCCTGTAATGTGAGCTACGGAATTTAGAGCAGAATTCCGTAAGCTTTTTCTGTTTTGGGGCAAAAATTACAGGGGAGACTCTGCCCGATTTTTCCTTGAAACATAACTATTTTAGTTTATGGTTAAAGTGATATAGAAATTGGAAGAATTGAGTTTGGAGTCAAAAAGGAAAAATGGCATGCGCTACAGTTGGTATTACAAACTGATGTTTGTAATTACTGCATGGTAACTCTGTGTTGAATAAAAAGTTTTAATTTTTCAGCATTTTTGTGTATCGTGACTAATTGAAGAAAAGATCATGGCATGTGTCACGGTTTTCCAGTTACATGGAAATCAGGGCGCTACAGAGTGGTATCAGAGCTGACTTCAATTTACAATCCGACACAGTAGGAAAATTAAACTTGAATGCCCTTTAGGAGTCGGGATTTAGCTAGTTGTAGATAGTTATAATTCATATTGTTGGTTCTTTCAACTTATGTTTTATAATTTTTCTATATCCGGACTAATCCTAGTGTATGTGTTACCATCCTTTAAACATATGAATGGTGTTCGAGGATACCCTTACCGAGGATATGCTAGTGAAAGAGAGTGAACTGATATCGATGGACGATTCGATAACCTTGAGCAAGGAGCCGAAGGAGACTTCACCACCGCAAGGACTAAGTGTGGTTCAACACACAGCGGCGGCAGCCAGCATACATCGGGAAATGAGGAAGCTTAGGAAGTACACAATTGGGAAAGGTCATCAAGCTAAGAAACTGGGTGATGCCTTCAGAGCTATATTAGAAGGCCTAGCAAAGGAGCAGGGACACCTTAATTCCAGATTGACACGATTACAAAATGAATGGGAGCAAATCCCAGAGACCACAAAGGGTGTAGTATGCAATCCTTGTGAGAGAGTCGGGCACAAGAAATCAGTCTGTCCACGACTACAAGAGACAAGATCTTCACTAGCATCAGGGTTCAAGAACCAAGGTCAGAAGCAGAAGACTCAGAAAACGGAGGGCAAACTTGGAGGCACCAAGACAGGAAGTTGTTTTTATGTGGTGAGCAAGGTCATTTCAAGAACTAATGTCCGAGGAAGGACTCTCAGGTGGAAACCCGTACATGTACAAATGTGGGAGGATTGCTCATATCCGACCAGATTGTCCCCAGCTTCACAGGAGGGACGACAGATCAACCCCGAAGATGAAAAACAAAGGAAAAGAGCATGTTCACCAGGGGTAGAGTTCGCACTTACTACCAGCAAGCTGTAGAAGGCAAGAGTGCTAGTACTGGTATGTACATATAGAACTGCAACTAAGTTAAAAGTTGTATTTTTGAAATTTGTCAAAAAACGTGCTAGAACATGATGGACGGTTCAAATCACGCCACGTCCACAAACGACAAGATAGCATTTTTTTGGGATTTGCGCCATAATCGACGCTCCGGATCATGTCACGTAGCTCGGCAGATCGCCGAGGATCCGAGCTGAAGTGCTGATGTGCCGACCCTCGTATACGAAGAAAAAATTCGCCGAACTACCCAGATCGCCCGATCCTCCAGAAAATTGCTCTCAACGCTGATGGAGGGCCCAGATCGTGCCACGACATAATTCGGTGTTTAAAATTAATTTTTACTCATTAAAATCGTTTTATTTATTTAAAAATTGCAAAAAAATGATTAAAAATTCAGAAAAAATAATTAAAAATTCTAGAAAATAATTATGAATTCGGGGAAATATTTTTGAGCCCCTGAGTAAGTGATTATTGCCTAGAGTGGTCGATTAAGACCCCTGAACGACGAATCAGCACTTCGCAAACCTAAATAAATGGATCGAAAAATAGATAAAAATTAAGGGAAAATGCCGGAAGTGCAGAATAGCTCAAGAACAGCCTAGAGCGCACAACTAACTCTGAAAATCACCATACTACCTCATGCAAGGACCCTACACCTCCCATTTGGACTCCGATACAACTCCCCAAGCCATTCAAACAGTGAAACTACTCTTCAAAGGATGATCAAACTCAGTCTTTGGGAGGGGGGGTCGTGATATGGCTAAAAATGGGATTAAATCGGAACCGTCCAAACCTGGCGCGAATCTTAAAGCCTGAGGGTAAAAAGGTAATTTCACCTACAAATGGGTCTGAAGCGGGTACTGGGTCTTCTCCTCTAAGACCCACCAACCCGCAAACGGATCCATCTTAGCTGGGTGCGGGTTCCAACCCGCGATGAACCCAATCCATCAGGATAGAATTAGGGTTTCTGATTGTATTCAATCAACGACCTTGATTCGCTTGATGTTGAATTTGCAAGTGTACAAAATCGCACAAGTAATATAGATAGGTGAGTAGAGTGTCGAACCCACAGGTACTAGATATTTTACTGAGTACCGATATCACTAGATTAATCACTATTTGGATGATCAAATTTTATGAATAATAAAACAACTAAATTACTCTAATCTAATTAACTAACTAAATTGGTGAAGAAGGAGAGGGCTGTGAAATGATGAAGCACTTGTACTTTATGTAATGGTAAAATTAGTTCTAGGGCTCTTGGTTCACCTCGTTTATCACACACACAAATTATTATTCCTTATAAATAAAAATATTATCTTTCCCAAATTGTCGACCAAAATTCTAAAGATATTAACCACTCTATCAACGTAGTCTAAAAATTATTCTCAATTAATCATTCGCCTATCCATCAAATTATTAATTGAAAAATTGAATTTCTTAACGGTCACGTCCTCCAATATACGGTCTTAATTTTTATTAATCACAAATAACCTGTTCGGTCTCTTTATGATTTGAGAAATCATACAAATGTCTATCCACCATGTTGTACGCATAAATAATAAAAATTAAAACACAATCAGGAAAAATAGAGTAATAATAAGGAATTAAAATTTGTGTTCAAAACTTGGCTACATCTTAGCCTCTAGAACATTTAAATTCAGTTCATATCAAATTTGCAATTAATAGAATTGTTTGGATTGCAACTAAAAATGAATATAGAGAAGAAGATGAGATACAAAAAGGAATACAAAAAAATTAATTCAAACCCCTGTCTCAAAAGCCTGTGTTGACGTCAGGATGGAAGACAGCGCCAGCAGCTGTGCGTCGTCTTGGATTTCGTGCGCCAGGCCACGTCACGTCTGTCGCGTCTGTCACCCGCACGTCAGATCAAAAGCCAGGTCGCGTCGATGTCGCCGTGTGGGTCCTGCCTGCTTCCTGCGTCAATCCACTGCAGCCTCTTATGCCGATGTCACAGTCTGTCGCGTCTGTCACCCGCACGTCAGATCAAAAGCCAGGTCACGTCGATGTCTTGTAGCCACGTCAGATGCCTGCTGTTGCACGGTGTCTGAGCCGAGCGCGTGGGACCCGCACACGTCCTGTCGCCCACTGCGTTTCTCTCTCTCCCTTTGTTGTTCTGAGCCGCTCTGTCACGTCGAAGAAGGATGCAGCCCTGCGCTGCTTCTTTCTTCTTCTTTGGTTAGTCAGCACGCAAGAGAGAAGGACGAAAAGTCGCCAAGTCAAATCGCTTCGTTGGGTGCACTTCGAATACTGCGCCAAAAGAACAACAGCCCTACTGCCCACACGCTGCTTTTCGCCTTGGAATTCGCACCCGCCTCCTCTCTCCCTTACTTTTTCTTTTTCTTCTTTTGAGTTATTGTACAGCCGTCACCTCTTGATCATCTCTCTCTTCTTTGCTTCTTCTTATAGAGAACGGGAAGGAGAATTAGGGTTGCTCTTTTTGCATAAAAGTCCATAGTCTTCCTTTATTTCCTTCCTTTTATAACCCAGAATTTTATTTACTTCCCTTTCTTTCTTTTCTTCCTTTTATTTCCACCACGTGCTGCTGCATACACAAAATAATATCTGAAGTGAGGATTTTTTAAATAAAATAAATTAAATTAGTTTAAAATTAATTAAACTAACTTTATATCATATTAGCGTATAAAAATCCTTTTAAAATTATTTGTCGCAATTTTAACTCAACAAAACAATAAAAATTTATAAATCAATTATTTTACTTTGTTTGTTGATTTTTTCCACAATTCTTTACTTTTTGCATCAAAAATATTATTTCTTCAAAAATAATTAATTAAATAAAATCATATAGAAATAAGATGACTTATAGACATTATCAGCGAAAACAAGCAATTTTTATTGGTAAAAGAGTACAAATATTTGTATATAAATTCGACACATCAAATACCCCCAAACTTAAGATTTTGCTTGTCCTCGAGCAAAAAGTAGAATCATGAACAAGGGAATAATAATAGTAGACTCAACCTATCACACTAGGAGATCATATCATGTGAGCATCAAAATTGTAATTAAAAATATAAACAATTGCAAATAAAGTAAAACTAAGCATACCCACTTTCTCCAGTGCAATTATTTATTCATAATTCTCACAAAAAAAAAATCGCATTTGTCATGCAATTAATGTAATTATAGTATGCAACAACTCAATCTGTGATTATCCGTTCTCTCTACTACAAACCGAGTAGCAAACTAGAGTTTTTTTTTTTTTTTTAATTTTATTTTTAGTCTCTTCTTTAAGTTGTCACTTGCCTTTTGACGCGAATGCAAAACATTTGTGATGAATTCACCCGGTTACTCAACAAGTCACAAACTTAAAGTGCTTTGCATTCTCATATTTCAAGTTGCTGTTCTACGTAAGTGTAGACATTTGTGATGAATACCCCTAGTTACTAAGCAACTCAAAATATTGGAGTAGATTGACTTTATTCAAATTTTTTTTTTCATTATTACTCTATTTACTTAAACTCTGTTTAGGACTAGATTCAAGGGGATAATCACAAGAAAAAGCATCACATTTGTCTTTTATGTATAATAGCATGACCCACACAATTTTGTAAGGAATTTTGAAACTCAATAATCCTAAAGTAAATAAGTATGCTTAATATTGCTTTATAAAAAAAAATTGTTTATACCAAAAAAAAATTATTTCAATGCTCATCTCAATGAAGAACTCAAAAGTGTAATGGTGAGCTTAATTGAAATCCTTTTTAAAATTTTGTTTTTCTTTTCTAAAAAATAAATCATAAATCTAGTAAACCTTCCCCCCAAACTTAAATATCACATTGTCCTCAATGGGAAAGAAAAAGAAAAACAAAAAGAATGCAAAAAGTTTAGAATATCTCCCCTGATTCGTCTTTAAATTTCTGCACGCGCAGCGTTCAGTATTTTGGCGATATCTGGAGCTGTAGATGTCGAAATGGGCTGAATTATTTTTGCTGGAAAGCTAAGACAATTGTCTACAACTTCTCTTTGAATCACTTTTCCAGATTCTGACTCCATGCTGCTGAAAAACAGCCATCAATGCAGGTGTTCAAAACAGCTCCGCCCGGCGACTTTCAAAATTGATGCAATCCTACAAAATAAAATCAAAAATTAAAATAAAATAAACTAAAAGATAAATCAAAACTAAATGAAAAAAAATAAAACATGGGTTGCCTCCCAAGAAGCGCTAAGTTTTAAGTCTTCAGCCAGACATGGGGGTGAGATGGTTAAGTAACGCCAAGATCCAACAACATTAACACATCCTTTCTAATTTTCCTCTTCAGATGTGGATCAGGTTCAAGTTCCAATTTGAGGCGTTTCCTTCGTGATGATGATATCTTCGATTCCCCCACCTCTTTGAATTTATCCTGAAAAAATGAATAAATAGAAGGTTCAGCATCCAAATACATAACATGTTCAAAAATATTTTCTTTTGCAGGTTCAAAATTTGTTGAATTTGTTGGACATACTTCGATTGGTGATTTTTCAAATTTTGCCTTATGTTTCTCGCCCACAATTAAATGAGTTTCACTTACCTGAATAGATGACCTGTTCTTCAGGAGGAAAATTTATGGAATTAAAAATATCAAAAGTTACTTGCTCATGCTGGTTTTGTTCCTCCACAATTTGTTAAATCTCACTTTTCTTTTCAACCACATCGCCATTTTCTTCTTGTGGTTGCTCAATTATCCACCCGCTGCTTAGTGTTATTGCCTTGAAATCTTCCATGGGGTTGACAACTGTGTTGCATGGTAATGTTCCTGCAGTTTTGTCATTAAGAATATTTGAAATTTGACTAATTTGTACCTCAAGATTGTGAATGGAAGCCGAAGTTGAATTTGTAACATTTTGGATTGCCAAATCTGTCTTTTGCATGTAGTGCATAAACATGTCTTCAAGTGTCGGCTTCTTTTCTTCCTGTGAAAAATTTTGAGGGTGTATAACTGCTTCTTGATTGTTGTTCCATGAAAAATTGGGGGTGTTTCTCCATCCTGAATTGTATGTGTTTGCATAATGATTGTTTTGCATTTGAAAGTTTGACACAAAATTTTCATTTACGGCATTTGATGGAGCAAAAGGGTTCCCCACTTGACAATCTGAACTTGCATGATTTCCTGCACAAAGATCACATATCATATTAGATTGAATAGTATTAAAATTCATATTTTCTACTTGTTTAGATAAAATATCATTTTTTGTATGTAAAGTAGAAAAAGGATCAAGTTCAAAAACTCCAGCCACTTTTCTTGGCATCGTTCTCTCTGAAGACCACTGGTAATGATTTGATGCCATCTCCTCTAAAAGATTATAGGCTGCTTGGTAAGTTTTGCTCATCAGTGCACCACCAGCTGCTGCGTCAACCATAGATCTATGTGTAACTCCCAAACCATTATAGAATGTTTGCATTTGCAGCCATTTTGGTAGTTCATGATGAGGACACTTTCTCAATAACTCTTTAAACCTTTCCCATGCATCATACAAAGACTCGGTCTCAAATTGAGTAAATGTGCAAATATCATTTCTTAGCCTTGCGGTCTTTGCTGGTAGAAAATACTTGGCTAGAAACTTTTGTGCAAGTCCCTCCCAAGTAGTAATACTACCGGGTGGTAGATAATGTAGCCAAGCCTTCGCCTTATCTCGTAGGGAAAAAGAAAAGAGTCTCAGTCTAATTGCATCGTCTGATACACCGTTGCGCTTGAAAGTGTCACAAATTTCTAAAAAATCTTGAATGTGAGCGTATGGATCCTCGTGTGGTAGTCACCAAAATTGAACAGTTTGTTGAATCATTAGAATCATCGCCGGTTTAATTTCAAAATCGTTAGCTTCAATAATCGGCTTCTTTATGCTTGACTCATAAATTGAGGGCATAGCATAGTCTCTCAAAGGCCCGTTCTCATCGTTTGCCATGATAATGTACGTGTATGTCCTGAAATGTAAGTATCGAAAAAAGGAAAAAAAAACAGAAAAAATAAAAAAATAAAAAAAATAAAATAAGAAAAATAAATAAAAGTTAGAGTTAGTCAAAAGAAAATAAAGATGTAAAATGATAATAAAATAAAAATAATTACAAAAAAAAAATCCAAATTAGCAATAATCTAGCAATTTTCAATATCAATAAAAGAATAACTAGTCCCCGGCAACGGCGCCAAAAACTTGATGTTGAATTTGCAAGTGTACAAAATTGCACAAGTAATATAGATAGGTGAGTAGAGTGTCGAACCCACTAGGACTAGATATTTTACTGAGTACCGATATCACTAGATTAATCACTATTTGGATGATCAAATTTTATGAATAATAAAACAACTAAATTACTCTAATCTAATTAACTAACTAAATTGGTGAAGAGGGAGAGGGCTGTGAAACGATGAAGCACTTGTACTTTATGTAATGGTAAAATTAGTTCTAGGGCTCTTGGTTCACCTCGTTTATCACACACACAAATTATTATTCCTTATAAATAAAAATATTATCTTTCCCAAATTGTCGACCAAAATTCTAAAGATATTAACCACTCTATCAACGTAGTCTAAAAATTATTCTCAATTAATCATTCGCCTATCCATCAAATTATTAATTGAAAAAATGAATTTCTTAACGGTCATGTCCTCCAATATACGGTCTTAATTTTTATTAATCACAAATAACCTGTTCGGTCTCTTTATGATTTGAGAAATCATACAAATGTCTATCCACTATGTTGTACGCATAAATAATAAAAATTAAAACACAATCAGGAAAAATAGAGTAATAATAAGGAATTAAAATTTGTGTTTAAAACTTGGCTACATCTTAGCCTCTAGAACATTTAAATTCAGTTCATATCAAATTTGCAATTAATAGAATTGTTTGGATTGCATCTAAAAATGAATATAGAGAAGAAGATGAGATACAAAAAGGCATACAAAAAAATTAATTCAAACCCCTGTCTCAAAAGCCGTGTTGACGTCAGGATGGAAGACAGCGCTAGCAGCTGTGCGTCGTCTTGGATTTCGTGCGCCAGGCCACGTCACGTCTGTCGCGTCTGTCACCCGCTCATCAGATCAAAAGCCATGTCGCATCGATGTCGCCGTGTGGGTCCTGTCTGTTTTCTGCGTCAATCCACTGCAGCCTCTTATGCCGATGTCACATCTGTCGCGTCTGTCACCCGCACGTCAGATCAAAAGCCAGGTCGCGTCGATGTCTTGTCGCCACGTCAGATGCCTGCTGTCGCACGGTGTCTGAGCCAAGCGCGTGGGACCCGCACACGTCCTGTCGCCCACTGCGTTTCTCTCTCTCACTTTGTTGTTCTGAGCCGCTCTGTCACGTCGAAGAAGGATGCAGCCCTGCGCTGCTTCTTTCTTCTTCTTTGGTTAGTCAGCACGCAAGAGAGAAGCACGAAAAGTCGCCAAGTCAAATCGCTTCGTTGGGTGCACTTCGAATACTGCGCCAAAAGAACAACAGCCCTACTGCCCACACGCTGCTTTTTGCCTTGGAATTCTCACCCGCCTCCTCTCTCCCTTACTTTTTCTTTTTCTTCTTTTGAGTTATTGTACAGCCGTCACCTCTTGATCATCTCTCTCTTCTTTGCTTCTTCTTATAGAGAACGGGAAGGAGAATTAGGGTTGCGCTTTTTGCATAAAATTCCATAGTCTTCCTTTATTTCCTTCCTTTTATAACCCAGAATTTTATTTACTTCCCTTTCTTTCTTTTCTTCCTTTTATTTCCACCATGTGCTGCTGCATACACAAAATAATATCTGAAGTGAGGATTTTTTAAATAAAATAAATTAAATTAGTTTAAAATTAATTAAACTAACTTTATATCATATTAGCGTATAAAAATCCTTTTAAAATTATTTGTCTCAATTTTAACTCAACAAAACAATAAAAATTTATAAATCAATTATTTTACTTTGTTTGTTGATTTTTTCCACAATTCTTTACTTTTTGCATCAAAAATATTATTTCTTCAAAAATAATTAATTAAATAAAATCATATAGAAATAAGATGACTTATAGACAATATCAGCGAAAACAAGCAATTTTTATTAGTAAAAGAGTACAAATATTTGTATATAAATTCGACACATTATCGCTTTATCCTTTCACTGGGAATTAGGGATTACATTCCTAATCTGATCCCAACGGCGGCTATAAATACCCCCCATCCACCACCATTAAGAGGTAATCAATCTTTTGCCAATTTATGCTCTCTCATAATCTTCCTGATTACTGACTTGAGCGTCGGAGGGTGCGTCGCCGGGATCAACCCCGGTGTCTCGCACTTTTTACAGGTGAACGGCAGGAGTCAACGATCAAACTCCGGTGGAAAAAGTTAAGGTTGGATTATTCGGTTCCCCCAAGAATCCACAAATACTATCTATTTGCCCCCACACCAGATTCAGCGGCAACACAATACATATACGTACATATATCTATATATATAGATTACGTGTATTAATTAAACCAAACAATCCGCACAAATAATATTTTAATTCCGAGAATAAAAATAAAATAATCATAAAAGTAATATTTATATCAGTTCGGGAGATTACAGTACGAAATCGGTATAATATAGATATGTACAGACTAGTATATATATACAGATAATGTTTATTAATTAAACTAGGTAATAACCACAACTAATATCTGAAAATAAAATAAAATAATAAAAATAATAATTTTTAATATCAGACCGGAATATTACAGATATTTTCTCGAAACCACAAACTACATGATTTTGTACAAGTGCACAAAATCGATACGATACATATATATACATATTAGTATATATATAACTTTTATTAGTTAAAACTAAGTAATTTCCATAATAATAATAATAATAATAATAATAATAATAATAATAATAATAATAATAATATAATATCCGACTGGGATATTACACTCACGGTGGGAAAACGCCTCTCAAGGATTATCGGGGTCATGGCTCGCAGTGTGGGTTTCGCCTCCAGAATTATCGGGGCTACGACTCGCGATGGGGGAGCAATTTTCAAGAATTATCCGAGTGGTACTAGATACTCACAGGATATCTAAACCTTACATTAGTCACCATAGTAGGATTTCATAATGAGAGATTAAACTCGATAATGAGAAGTACGATAAAGGCTTTCCCTCGGACTTATGTAGTATGGGATGCATAGAATCCGAACAAGTATGCATTAGTGCATTGTAGTGTAATATCTGCATTAGGCATTAAGTTCATATCATACACTGACATATTTAGGATAGTCACTTTTTACACTTTATTGTGCATTCAAGTTTGTGTTTGCTAAAGTAAGAGAATTCCTGTATTATAGCATTGCCTCAGTTGTATGCGCCTAACGTGCCCACAGTTTTCCAGTGCATGACTTGGATGAGCAAAGGCATAAAGATGAACTGATGATTATTTTCACATTAAAGTTGTTGAATGTTAGAACTGTATATTTTTTTGTAACTTCCGCTGTGTATTTTTGTAACAGACAATGTGTAATGAAAAAAATTTAAATTCCTTGTAAATTTGGACAAATTGAAGTAAAAGATCCTGTTATGCTACGAATTATATGTATTTGAAATTTGGGGCGTTACAACTATGGTTCCCTACATGAGAAGTTATATGTTTTAATATCGTGAAACGTTACCTGTAATAAGGTGATTATAAAGTCGACTATTAGATATACTACAAATCATGCGGAGGGATGTGAGTGACTTGATAGGATTTTCCCTCTTACATAACATGGGCGATATCTATGGGCACCTTGATTGAATGAGACTGCAAAATGCATGGCCGTACTCAAATGAGTCAATATGAGATACTGAGCTCATTTGTTTTAGTAATTCTACTCGGACATGAAGAAACCAAATATTGAACTATTCAAGGGTGACACGCTCTATGCCTTGTGGTCAATTAAGATATCTGGATAAAGGACTATACTGCACAGTAATATTGGTCACGGATAGGCTATGTCTAATCTTTGACATTCGCGTCACTTGAGTAGTAGTGATGTATTTCTAAATACCACTCACTATTTGTAATACTAGAATATGATTTTAGTATTACTGTCAATGTAATGGGAACCTATAGGGTCACACGTTTAGAATAGAGTGAAATTGAGATTTAAATTCATAAGATGAATTAAATTGGGGATCCAAATAAGACTTGGACTCCTTACATTGGTTGGACATTTAATTAGATTAAATGAGCTGATTAGAGTTCAAAGGCCCACACATAAATTTGAACTAGGTCAGATTGTAAGTCCAACAGCCTCATTACTCTCTTAGCGCTGACTTTCTGCACCTATGTATATGATACGTATCTGTGGAAAAGTGACACATAAAAAAGTCCTAGCCGTCACAGAAATTATTAGAGAGAGAGAGATTGTGAGAAACATCTCATTCCCGCACCTAGCACCGCACCATGAGGGTAAGCTTGATATGATATGTTCATGTGGATACCATCGAGGCACCACAATATTATAGTGTTGTGATCGGCATACTGTGGAGACAGCAGATCCATCTTCAAGGTATAACTCCTAAACATGATATATGGTTTTCGCATAGATCCATGGCTAGGTTTCGATATTTTTTTGTAACTTTTCCGCTATGTATTTAATCTGAGATTACCAAACCTAATAGTGGTATCAGAGCCACTTGCGAAACCATAATTCTATTATGTATGATATGTGACTATTCATGATATGTGCACTTTTGGTAGAAAGATTCATATGTGATATAATTTTTGTAGCTGTTGCAATAAATGATTCGTTTATGTGTTGGTTGTTAACACAGATGCCACACTAGGGTAGCCATCGGTTAGGAACCATTGAAAACCTGAGAAATATGTGATTTGCAGTGACGTTAGGATTTCTTAAATCATGAATAGTTCATGCACTTGCATCGTTTGCAATGGTGTTAGGGTTTCTTAAAACATGAAGGGGTCATGCTCAGTGGGACCCCCGTGCCAGCTCTGCGTAGGGCAATAATGATTCCCTCCCCCCAAAAAAAAACCAATCTTTTTAAATGAACTAAAAAATATATATCATAATAACATATTCTTTTACTATTACGTCTATGATGCATAGTGCATGGTTGTGGCCTTAGTTCTGTGATGCATGGTTTAGTTTTGTGATACATGGTTTTTGTTTTGTGATGTACTATTTATATTTCGGTATTTTGAATACGGCCTGCGTATCGTGCCTATCTCTCTACATTCTCAATGTAATCATTTCTCTATAAACTTCAATTGTACATTCTTTCTCTATATGTAAATGTAATCTCACTGAGGGGACAAGGAATTGGCAACCATACAAGGACAAGATTGGAAAGTTGCGTGGAGAAGACGGTATAATCCCTTTGTTCAGTTTTTGATACTCTCATTGGCTTGAAAGAATCAGTGTATTAGGGCCACAACCATGTCACATACATTTTATGCTTTTAATTTTGTATGAGATGCATTGTTATATGCTAATGGTTGATGAATGGTGAGATCAATTAATAAAATAACAAAATCTCTCAAAGTCAATATTAAGTTGCAATAAGATGTCTTCCAATGCGTGGCACTCAAATAGGCTATCATCGATTAAGTGTAGGTCTGTCAAAGCAGGGTGTCTTTATCTATCCTAGTGAGACACGATGGGATAAAAGTAATATTCAATTGCCATCCATTGTGTCTGACTTAACTATACTATTTCAGTAGGATTGAAGGTTTAGAGGGATAAAGTAGGGCATTAGTCTATGAGATAGATTAGAGTAAATGTTACTCACCCAACTATCCAAGAGTTGTATATGATGTAATTGGGAAATGTTCCCTACCTAAATAACTGAATTTTGGGTGATTAGCCAAAGCTGACTCAAAACTAGGTGAAGTATGCTACTAAAAAATCTTACAATGGGATTTTCCGAATCAATGATGAGGGTCGTGATTTGAATAAAAATAGTAGAATGCACATTTAATAAAAGGACTTATTAAATATTTCAATGTCATGATACATACCCTGCACATTTCTGCTGATGGTTAAATATTTCTTTTATTGCATATTTCTGTGAAATGATATTTACTTTGTATATTTCTGTTGATAGATTACCATGGCATCCAACACATCAAATAATCTATTATTGCAATATGTCATTGAGGAGGACAAACTGTCTGAAATAAATTTTCTAGACTGGTCTAGGAATCTGAGGATAGTCTTCAGGTAACAGAAAAAGTTGTATGCTCTATAGCAGCATATTCCTGACCCACCTGCTGCAAGTGCCCCTCGCACCGAAAAGGATGCTCATAAGAAGCATCAAGATGACACCTTGGACGTTGGTTGTCTCATGCTAGCCACCATGAACTCTAAGCTTCAGAAGCAACATGAGAATATGGATGCCTATGATATGATCATACACCTCAAGGGGCTCTATGAAGAGCAGACTAGACATGAGAGGTTTGAAGTCTCAAACGCATTATTTCAGTACACATTGGCAGAAGGAAGCCATGTTTGAACTCATGTGCTCAAGATGATTGGGTACATAGAAAAACTTGAAAGGCTTGGTTTCCCATTGGGTCAAGAGTTGGCCACTAACTTGGTCCTGCAATCGTTGTCGGAAAGTTATAGTCAATTCGTCATGAATTACAACATGAATGAAATTGAAAAACATATGCTAGAACTACTAAGCATGTTGAGAACCACTGAACATAATATTAGTACGGGAAAGACCATTATGATGGTCCAACAGGCCGAAGGTATGGGCAAGGGCAAAGCAGATTAAGAAACCCAACGGCAAGGGGAAGGGCAGGCACAATTTCAAGCCCAGCACTTCTGCCTTGAAACTTAATGGTGGGGTGGCCAAGGAGGGCACATGCTTCCACTGTGCTGAGATCGGACATTGGAAAAGGAACTGCCATTAGTACATGGAGGAGCTTAAGAAGAAGAAAGGAAGTGAGACTTCCACTACATGTTTTTTTGTTATAGAATTAAATTTATCTACTTCTGCATCTTGGGTATTAGATACTGGATGTGGACCTCACATTTGTTTAAATGTGCAGGATCTCAAAAGGAGTAGACCATTGGCTAAGGGCGAAGTTGACATACGAGTTGGAAATGGAGCAAAAGTTGTAGCTTTAGCTGTAGGAACTTGTCATTTATCATTGCCCATTGGAATTATTATTGAGTTAGAGAACTGTTATTTTGTGCCTGCTATTAGTAGGAATATTATTTATATTTCTTTTTGGACAATAAGGGTTTTTCATTTATAACAAATGACAAAAAGTTGTTTTATTTATTTGAATGATATCTGTTATGCTATTACATAATTGAGTAATGGACTTTATATGCTCGACCTCGAAATGCCCGTCTATAATATAAATACTAAGAGGTTCAAATCAAATGATACAAACTCAACTTACCTTTTGCATTATCGTTTGGGCCACATAAATGAAAACCGCATATCCAAACTCCATAAAGACGAATTCTTGGACTCATTTGATTTTGAATCATATGAGGTATGTGAACCTTGTTTCTTGGGCAAGATGACAAAAGCTCCATTCACTGGAAAATGTGAAAGGGCTAGTGATCTTTCAGGTCTCATACATAGTGATATCTGCGGACTTTTCAACACATTGGCTAGATGAGGTTTTCAGTACTTCATTACATTTACTGATGATTTCAGTGGATATGGATTTGAGTATCTGATGAAACATAAATCAGAGTCATTTGAAAAGTTCAAATAATTCATGAATGAGGTACAAAATCAACTTGGTAAAAATATTAAAGCCCTTTCATCAAATAGAGGTGGTGAGTACTTAAGCAAAAATTTTGATGACCATCTAAATGAGTGCGGGATAATATCTCAACTCAGTCCCCCCTGGAACACTGCAATGGAATGGTGTCTCTGAGAGGAGGAACCGAACCTTGTTAAACATGGTCCGATCAAAGATGAGTCATGCAGATCTTTCAAGCTCCTTCTGGGGACATGCTCTATTAACAGCTGCTTTCACACCTAACCCTGCTCCATCTAAAATGGTTCAAGAGACACCATATGAGATATGGACTGGGAGGCGTCCTAGTGTGTCTTTTATGAAGATTTGGGGTTGTGAAGCCTATGTAAGGTGCCAAGTCCTGATAAAATTGGTCCCAAATCTGATAAGTACTTCTTTGTAGGATCTCCGATACTATTTCTATAATCGACCGAAGGCAAAGTGTTTGTCGCACAGACTGCTGTGCTCTTAGAGAGAGAATTTATCTCCAAAAGAACCAGTGGGAGAACAACAGAACTTGAAGAAATTCAAACTTCACAATGTAGCAGCGAACCGATGGTGGAAATGGAGCAGACTCTACAAATTATTGTGGAACAACCACCAGCTCAAGTAGCACAGCGCCTACGTAAGTCTAGTAAGATATCTCATCAACTCGAGTGATATGAATTTCTCATGACTCAACATGGTGATATATTACTCGTGGATCAGGATGAGCCTACGACTTATGAAGAAGCTGTAAAAGGCCATGATTCTGAGAAATGGCTTGAGGCCATGAGTTATGTAACGCCCCGAATTCCAAACACAGGTAATTCGTAGCAAATACAGGATCTTATACTTCAATTCATACAAAAATACAAGAAATTTAAAACTTTTTATTACAATAATGTTCTTTACAACGACACAGCAGAATTAAATGAATACAATACAGTCTATAATAGTGAAAATTCTTCAATCTTGTAACAACTCCTCATAGTGACTTCAAGTCCATGCCAAGTCCAATCCTGCAACTGGAAAACTGTGGGCACGTCAGTTGCATACAACTGACACAATGCTACAATACAACGACTCTTTAATTTAGCAAACACAAACTTAAATGCAAACAGGAAAAGTGATTATCCTAGTCGTGTTAGTGTATGACATGAGCTTAATGCCTAATGCAGTCATTTATACTTACGATGATACTAATGCACACTTGTTCGGATTCTATGAATCTCATACTACATAGGTCCAAGGGCAAGCCCTTAACGTACTCCTCATTATAGGGTTTACATCCCACGTCATGCAACCTAACCCAATGAATATACTCCAATGAGTAGTCACCGATGAGTCGCACCCCTAGGATATTGGACCTTACCGGCCTACTCCTAGCCCACATATAGTGGATTTACCGGGCGTACCCTTAGCCACGAACCCTAGCAAGTCGATCTCCGGCAACTACGGATCATACCGGCATACACACCATGGATTTACTAGACGTATCCTCGGTCTTGACCATTCCTAGGAACAACAATCTCTTTACCGGCCTTTTCAATGATGGACGGACATACCCCTAGCCTATACACCTTAGATTTACCAGGCGTATTCCTTGATCTCGAACCCCTAGGAGCTGCACATTCTTTACCGGACATGTTCATCGTTGTTTCTATCATATTTTCTTCTAGTGCCTATCCTTAAGTTCAAACATGAATACTATTACCACCTAGAGCTAGCTTACCCTCCTACCGGTCTTAAACAATATACCAAGAACACAAATACCAAGAATTATAGCCCATATTGGCTACTTCTCAAATTTCAACATCACTTTGCCCGTACTCCGGGTCTCACTTAGCCTCTAAAATCTATGCATTTCATGTTCACAACTTCATGGGTTATTCATACCCTCTTTATTCACATTTTAAAGTTCCATTCATTCATATATCCAATTATTCTCTTGCTCACACAACCCAATTATTCAATCAACTAGTTTCATAATCTTATTCAACAATTTCAAATCAACACCCTCTATGTAATAATGGATAGTTTCTCCATCTCTTACAATTGAATCTCAATGAAGTTGTAGAGTGACAAACTTTACCAATTACATTCAATAAACTCCTTCTTCCAAAATAATATGATGTTCAACTTTCAAATTAGTCTTTAACAACTTGAATTAACTCACGATATCATTTCTAGAATACCTCTAGTCCAATAATTCACCTTGTTTCTTAATCAAAAGGTATAAATTACTCTTTATTTAGCCACCATATACATCTCAAATCCACATATTCTTCTGCTTAAACCACATTTAAATCTCACAATATAACTGTAGTTTCAATAATCGAATTGTTCACTTAATATAAACATAAGTTACTATTTATTTGCCTTCCAAAATAACTCTTTTTTTTTAATAATCAACTCCATTTCTATGATTCTTCATTTTTTTTTTAATCTAACAGAACAACTCTAGTCAAAGTACTAAAATGTCTCTTATTAAAAATAATTTACTTTTTATTTTAATTCCCAAATAAACCTCAATCTTTATAATCACCCAATTTCCATTATCCCTTTTTATTCATCTTTTGAATCTAATAATAACATAATGAGATGTATCTTAATCAAATACAAATTTCCATTTATTTAGTTCCCAAATAAATCTAAATTTTATATTTACTCATTCATAAACTTTCCCTTAAATCCATAATTTTATTTCTCTTACTAAGCCCAAAGATTAATGAAGAGAAAGAAAATTAAAATAAAATAAAGAGAAACAAGCCCCCCCCCCCCCCCCTCTTGGCTCAAACCCGCGCGCAACCAGAGGTGCCCAGACCCCACAAGCGCTAACCAAGGAGTCCAACACCACAATCTGAACATAACTCCATTAGAGTCCTTTTATACAAACTCTCTATTTCTCGATTATATTTAATCTAATCATATAACTTCAGGTTTTCTTCTTCTTTAATTATTTTCATGATTATTGCTATACACAGCACCTCTAAAATTCTAGGAAAAAAAATCTCCCTAATTTAATGTATTTTAACTTAGAAATTATTCAAATCAATTCAGATTAAAGAAAGTTTGAATTTTCTTTTATTCTTGTTCCTCCTTAATCAAATTAGACTACAATCTATTTTAGGTCTATAAAATTAGCATTAATGCACCATCGATTATTATAAACTTGAGAAAATACCCATACCCCAATCCACTTGCAAATCCAGATGCAATTCTATTCGGATCTTGCTTGCTGTTGCAGCATATCATGATCATGAAATCTGGTAGATGGATGTCAAAGCGGGTTTCCTAAATGGAAATCTTATCGAGGATGTGTACATGACATAGCTTGAGGGTTTTGTCACCCCAAAGGATGCTGAAAATGTGTAAACTGCAACGATCCATTTATGGAATAAAGCAAGTTTCTAGAAGTTCGAATCTTCATTTCGATAATACAATCAAAGAGTTTGGTTTCATCAAGAACGAAGATGAACCTTGTGTTTCCAAGAAGGTTAGTCGGAGCACGGTTGTATTTCTGGTATTGTATGTAGATGACATACTACTCATCGAGAATGACATCCCTATCTTACAGTCTGTAAAGACATGGCTAGAAAAATGCTTTTCCATGAAGGACTTGGGTGAAGCTATCTATGTATTAGGCATCAAGATCTATAGAGATAGATCAAGAAGACTGCTTGGCCTGAGTCAGAGTACATACATAGACAATGTAGCACCCTGAATTGTTCAATAAATAAAATTAGAAATAAGTGACAGAATTTCTAGAATCAACTTCAATGTAATCCAAACATAGTATCAAATACAGGAAAAAATTAAAGCTTTTTATTACAACAATTATTTCTTACATTTGCACAGCAGAATTTATTTATATATATATTTATTACAACACAACCCAACACTTAAACTTTAATCATCTCAAATCCAAGCTTCCAATTTGCTTGAGCAACTCACTTGCAAACCTCGCATAAAACTGAACAGCAGAGTAGGGACGTCAATTGAAGACAACTGACGCAATACTAAAGTAATAGCAACCTTCCAAAGTCTTACAATCACAAACTTGCCACATAACATGAAATGAAATAACGATGAAAGATTCAATAAACAACAAGTGAAACTATACTAAGTAAGTGTGTGTCAAGAAAACAAAAGAGAAATGCATTAAACAATGTTCCAGAATGCAATGGACAAGATGATTTCTAATGCAGACTTGTTGGATTCTATGCATCTCATTCTACATAAGTCCGGTGCAAGCCCTTATCATTCTCCGCTTCATAGGGTTCAATTCCTCGTTATGCAAACTACTACCATGACTACTACGAAATTTCGAGATTTTGCAAGTATTGGCTCTCACCCTGGATTACTGGATACCAATCCCACTCCGTGGATCATTCTGTGGTCTATTTCATCTATCGTCCAGAAATACTTGGAATTATCTCACTCTGCGAGTCATCCTGGTCCCTCATCGCACACATGTTCCATGAGCATTGCTCTCGTCCCGGAATACTGGAGATCAATCCCACTCCGTGGAACATTCTCTGGCCTATTTCATCCATCGTCCCAGAATACTAGGGATTATCTCACTCTGCAGGTCATCATGGAGTCCATAGCTAACGTTTGCTCTTGTTTCATCATATCACCATCTAGTGTCTGTCCTTATGTATATATATAAGTAGCCTGAACCACCTAGAGCTAGCTCCACCCTACCAGACTTAAACCCACAAACCTAGGAGCACTAGTCCTTTCTGACCAATTCCCACAATTAATTAACTTACTGCCGATAATTCTAGGTCCTGGTCAACCTCTAATTCTCACCACACCAAAAATCCTCAACTAACTTACTAGGTCCACAACATAACCCTAAATCTCAAATCAACACAATTTGGTTCAAAAATACAAAATATTCTTTCATATATGGAAACAAATTCATCTTACGAAATTCTTTAAACTCACCTTTTTGAATCTCACTTCCCATTCATTCATAAAGTTCAATTTATTTAACTAGAAATTCATTCAATCTCAACTGAAACAAATCTCTGAAATATTGCGATCTCATCCCCAAAAATCTGAAATTTTATAGTTTCCAAAATCTGAAATGTACACTTCTTTAAAACTGAAAATAACCTCTTAAAATTCAGGAATAATTACCCTTACAATTCTGAAACATATAATCCCTCAAAACAGAGAATTTCATCTATAAAAGCATAGATTTATACATTCGAAATTGCAACTCAAACATACCAAAATCTGAAAACTCATTTCTCCTTGAATATGAAACATATGTCTTCTTATTCTTAAGAGCAGTCCATTTAAAATTGAATATTAAATTCTGGAAAATCGAGTTTATACTTACTCCCTAACCATAGAAATTGACGCCAAATTTATAAACCATTCACACGAACATAGTAACTCCAAATCATCAGTTAACTGAAACTCACCCTTTTTATAACATTTGAAATTTGCCTGTTTTAGAAATTGAAAATACCCTATTAGAACTCAAAGTTTTTATCTCTAAAAATTGCAATAAATAGCCCCTCAAAACTGAGAACTTAATCTCTCAAAACATAGAATTATTCCCTCAAAACATTATTTGAATATATCAACAACTGTAACCAGTTTTGGACAAGTCAAAGCATTTTCCTAGCCAAGTCTTTACAGACTGTAAGATAGGGATGAAATTAGATTCAACACAAAAAAATCTGAAATTTGACAACTTCGAAACTCATCCAAAACTCAATCGAATCTTAGCACACCATCCCCTATATGTGTACACTAGTATCCTCAAACCTTAGCACACCATCCCCTCACGAAAGCTCCTAAAAAATCGAGACAAACCCCCAAACTGCAAGCCACAAACAGTAGCCTGGGTTTGCACAGTGCTCGGGTTGGCACTTTGCAACCCCGACAGTGTTCTGACTTGACCCCGAGCAACCCTGGGTTTGGAGTTTAACCCCGAAAACCCTAACCCTAGGTTCACATAATTTCAACATGTATTTATATGATGATTTGATTCATATTTGGTGTAAGTTTATATAAGTTCATATAAAAAATTTCAACCCATTATAAGTTCATATATAAAAAAACAACGAATAATTTATCAAAGTTTCATTTTTTAATTATTCAAACATGTTTTTTAATCTTACATATAGATCTATGCATCCACATTCACATATAAGTTTAATAGATCTATTTTTACAACAAAAATTTAGATCTTTCATGTATAGGAAAAAACTCTAAAACTCAAGAGTAACTTATTTTTAATCGACATGAATACTTAGAACATATGACAACTCTAATCATCCACAGTGATTCATGGGTTCATAAAAATCCATTTCCACAAATAAAACATGATCTTTCATGCACCAAAATATCCATCAATCAAAGGAGAATCAAAATAAGAGTATCACGCAATCAAGATTTGATTTTTATCATATTAACAAACCATCTTTATCTAAATAATCAATCTCTACAATCAACTCATAAACAAACATTATATTCATGCCAGTAATCATAATCTTACAAAATCTAAATGCTAGAAAAAAAAAAACACATCAAGAGAGTTGGAAGATTACCCACCTCATGGAAGACCAAATAAAAGACAATAATAATAAGAAAAGAAGCTCCTCCCCCTCGCGAAAATTGAGACATCCAAAGCTCCAAACTCCCAAAAACGTTTAAAAAGGAAAAAAAAGTTCACAACAGTGGAGGGCAGCTGTTGCTGCTGCTATTATAGGCCGGGGTTGATTTTTGGGATTTTTACGAAGATCTTACAAAAAAATTCCTTAAGAAAAATATATTTTTACATGACTAGGTCTTTCCAAATAAATTAGTTAGGTCAAATAAAATCAGTTAGAGTAAAAATCTAACCCCTCTAACTCCTCCAATCTGGCCGACCCTCACTGCACCCTAAAATTTCAAATTTTCAAAAATTTGCCTTTGAGTGGCAATTTTACAAAAAAAATCCTTCACTTTGAAATATTTGCAAATATGACATAAATTATTCATAAAAATCCAAAAAATTTAGAATTACTATCCACTAATAAAGATTAGATTTTCAAAATAAATGTTCCAACTTTTTATTTTCCAAGAAAAATATTTGCACTGTTTCGCACGTGCGAAAAGATAAATTTCAGAAAATGCTTAATAAATCACAAAAATTCATCACAAATCATTTATTGATTCCAAAATCATATTTATTTAGGATGTTACAGACAAAGTATTGAAATGCTTCAATATGCAAGAGTCCAAGAATGGATTCCTCTCTATGTTGCATGGTGTAAGCCTGTTTAAGGCTCAATGTTCGTCCACTCAAGATGAAAGAGACATAATGACTAAGTGTCCATAACATCTGCAATTGTATCTATCATGTATGCCATATTATGTACTCGTCCAGATGTCCCATATGCTTTGAGCATGATGAGCAAGTACCTGTCAGATCCCGGTGAGAGTCGCTGGACTGCTGTCAAGAACATCCTTAAGTACTTAAGAAGGACTAAGGATTCATTCTAGGTATATGGAGTCGAGGAAGAGCTTATTATAAAGGGTTAAACTGCTGCTAGCTTCCAGTCCGATAAGGATGACTCCTAATTACAATCAGGTTTTGTGTTTTTCCTAAATGGTGGAGCTGTGAGCTGGAAAAGTTCGAAGCAAAAGACAGTAGCTGATTCTACCACAGGGGCTGAGTATATTGCTACCTCCAATGCAGCAAAGGAGGTTGTTTAGGTCAGAAAGTTCATCACTGAACTTGGCATGGTTCTTAGCATTGTGGACCCGATGGACCTCTATTGTGATAACAATGGGGCCATTGCACAAGTAAAGGAGCCTAGATCTCACCAACGGTCCAAACATATACTTAGGCACTTCCATCTCATTCGAGAGATCATCGATAGAAGAGATTTGAAGATATGCAAAGGACCGACATAGCCTCTTGCACAACGAAAGCATGAGGGTCACACTAGATCTATAGTCATTAGATGTATGTCTGATTAGCTCTAGTGCAAGTGGGAGATTGTTGGTGTATGCCCTAGACGCTAGTTGTGTATTGATATTACTAGTTTACATTGTATCATGATATTTATTTCATATATGAGGCATTTCATTAATTGTGTTGTTTATTGTGATTAAATGAACATAATAAAGTTCTTATAATAGTAGGTTCACTGCCACGGGAGATCAAGTGCATGACTTGATTGTGAGATCATTTTGGTTGTAATCAAAATACTATTCTTAAATATTCATAGTCAAGTATTATTGTGAATTAGGACAACAATAATACATAGAGACTAGTATGTGCGTAGACCGATGACCATATCTCACGGGTCATGGATATGAGATATGAAGTCTTCACATGGGTACATATTAGAGTAATAAGGTACTGGGCTAACCGACCAAGAGAACGCTGCATGGATCATTACATGAGTGTCATAAGCGGTTCTCACGGTGACCATGGTGTATGTAGTTGTTTGACTTGAAGTCACTACGGTTCCCTACATGAGAAGTTATATATTTTAATGTCGCAAACGTTGCTTGTAATAAGGTGATTATAAAGTCAACTATTGGATACACTACAAATCATGCAGAGGAATGTGAGTGACCGTGCTCAAATGAGTCAATATGTGATACTGAGCTAATTTTTTTAGTAAGTCTACTCGGACATCAAGAAACCAAATATTGAACTATACAAGGTGACACACTCTATGCCTTGTTGTCAATTAAGATATCTGGACAAAGTGACTAGACTACATGGAAACAATGGTCACGGATAGGTTATGTCTAAGCACTAACATTTCCGTTACTTGAGTAGCAGTGATGTATTGCTAGATATCGTTCACTGTTTGTAATACTAGAATATGATTTTAGTATTACTGTCAACGTAATAGGAACCTACAGGATCACACACATAGAATGGATCAAAATTGGAATTTAAATTCATAGATGAATTTAATTGGGGATCCAAGTAAGACTTGGACTCCTAACATTGGTTGGACATTTAATTAGATCAAATGGGCTTATTAAAGTTCAAAGGCCCACACACGAATCTGAACGTGGTCAGATTGTGAGTCCAACAGCCTCATTACTCTCTTAGGGTTGATTCTCTGCACCTATATATATGATACATATCTGTCGAAAAGTTACACATGAAAAAATCCTAGCCGTCGCAGAAATTGTGAGAGAGAGAGAAAGAGATCGTGAGGAACATCCCTTCTCGCAGCTAGCACCGCAGCGTGAGGAAAAGCTTGATTTGATCCGTTCATGTGAATACCATAGAGGCACTGCAATATTGTAGTGCTGTGATCGGCATATTGTGGAAATAGCAGATCCATCTTCAAGGTATAACTCCTAAACACGATTTATGATTATCGCATGGATCCATGACTAGGTTTCGGATTTTTTTTTTTGTTGCAAATTTTCAATTGTGTATTTAATATGAGATTACCCTTGATACCTAACCAGCCTCCCCTAAGTTGAAAGATGTAACCGAGGAGTTTCTCTTCAGGGGATGTCTTAGTCGGATTAACCCTAGTATGTGCCTTTGTTTTTTTTCTTTTCCGTAGATATCTTATCTTTTTTCACTTCATATTTTAACCTTTTTTGACTCATTTTGTAGGAGCTGTTGGTATGGATTTTAAGGCAATGATTTTCAAACATTTGGGGTTGAGCAACAAAATCCCTAAGGAGAACAAGAGGAAGAGAGCGGCCGCGAAGCCTTCGTCTACAAAAGCTGCTAGAGGTTTGGTGCTTACTTCTTCGGGAGTAAACTTGGAGTCCCCCTCTTCCGCTTCTCCTGCCCCATCCTCGAGGTATTCACACTCGGTGCAGCTCTTGCACTAGAAGCTCCTCCCCTTATCGCGATGGCGGAAGCGATTCTTACGGAGGAGCACAAGAAGCTGTTTGTCCCTGATTGGCGTGTTATGAAACACGATGGGTTCCTTGGGAACTCTGCTACCTGATGCAAGTAGCTCATCACTTCCCGACTCCAAAGGATAGAGCTGTCATGGCCGCGGGGGCGGTGAGCGATGATGCCTTGGAGATAGCCAGGGCCATCATGGCAATAAGATCTCAATTACTTTGGCTTGGCACTTTGCTTTCCATGAATTATTAGAGTCGGTTTTTCCCTTTGTAATGTTGAATGTTTTCACTCTTGTATATCACTTGCCATGTAATATCCCGGACGGATATTACCTCATATAAATCACTATTTTATTATTATTTTACTATTATTTTGTTTTAATTCCAAAATCAAATTATTTTGGTGATTTTTTTCGCCGGTTTGTCCACAAACATTGTCTACGCGCATATATCGGTCGGTGTACATACGAAGTACATCAAATTGGTAGCGCGATCCTCCGAATTGATAATAAAAACTTATTTTTATTATTATTTTCAAATTAAACTATTTATGAGAATTATATGAGGATTTTTTGTATACACATACATGTACACATACATACATTTGTATGGTACTTAGTACATTATACAAAATATGTAGTATGTACTCTTGGACAATGTACTCATTCTTGTCATGACAACCTAATTAGATGATTAGGGTTTTATTTAAGTGGCTAAACTAGAGTTTTGTATGCATGAGAAGATTAAAATCCCTTCTAGAAACCTTATCCCTTTCTACCATGCTTCCAACTCACCCTAGGACCATACCCTACACCTTACCCCTCCTCCACCTAGGCATGGCCGGTTGTTTCTTCTTGGGGTTTTTTGTTCAAAATGTGAGTGCACATTTACACTCTTCCCCTCCTCTCCCCTCCTATAAATACCCTCTCCTTCTCCACCTTGTCTCATTTTTAGAAAACAAAAAGAAAGAAAGGAAAGGAAAGGAAAGAGAAGAGACTAACAAGAGAGTTTTCTTGTAGGTTCCATAAAAGTTCTAGGAGCTAGGGGAAGGAGAAGTTTTAGCTAGCTAGTCCTTCCTACAAGTAGAACATGGTGGGGGTTTCTCTTTTGTTGTTTGTTTGTTTGAATTGTTGTTTGATGTTTCTTCTTCTCCTTACCTTCCTTGTTTTGTTTTCTTTGGTTCTTTTTGGAATGGGTTGTGGTGATAGTATTGTTGTATGTGATCCTTATTTGTATGTTTGTTAATGTTAAAGGTAATAACCACATGAAAAGAAAAGAAACAAATGGTAGTGCTAAATACACCTAAAGATTGAATCTTTATAGTAGTAGTAAGTTGTTTTGTGTTTGTTAATTGGACTAAAATGACATAAGGCATATGGACTTGTACATACAACCGTTTGGGGTTGAAGGACTTGATGTGAACTCATGCACAAAGCATATGAACCTTTTATACAACCATTTTTTGGTTGTAGGACATGTATTGAACTTGGACTAAAAAGATAAGCATATGTTGGTTGGACTAAAATAGAAGGTTCTTACTTTAATTCGTTGTTGATTGTTCTCTTTTATAGTCTTAAGAAAGAAAGAAACCCTTGTGGTTGTAAATTCTATTAATGGAAAAGAAACTATTTAAATCACTAGTTGTAGAATGAATAAAAAGATCTCTTTTTTATGATCACTAGTAATAATAAGAAATAAATGCTAATATAGATTTAGTAGATATCTAAGTAGTAGATGCTTCATGAAATAAAATAGTAGTAGTATGTTTAAGTAAAGTAGTAGTAGTATGTTGAAATAAAGTAGTAGTATTATGCTTGTATAAAGTAGTAGTAGTATGTTGAAATAAAGTAGTGGTATTATGGTTAAATAAAGTAGTAGTAGTAGATATTAAAATGAATTAGTTATAGATGTTATGTAAATTTTGGTAGACACTTATGGTTAAATAAAGTAGTAGTAGTATGTTGAAATAAAGTAGTGGTATTATGGTTAAATAAAGTAGTAGTAGTAGATATTAAAATGAAGTAGTTATAGATGTTATGAAAATTTTGGTAGACACTTATGGTTAAATAAAGTAGTAGTAGTAGATGTGTATGTTCCAAATAAAATGGTTGTAGTAGATGTCTACACAAATTTGTAGAAAAGGTTTATGTTTTATGGAAGTGGTAGTAGATGCTTGTTATGACTAGATAAAGATTTTTTGGTAGAAGTTTTGGTAGTAGATGTTATGTTGTAGAGGATGTTGTGTTTAATTAAATTGTAGTAGATGCATATGAACATTAAATGGATGTTTATGCTTATATTGAAGTAAGTATCATGCCTAGATAGTTGTAGGAAAAATCATGCACCATGTTAGATTATTGTTCATGCTTGGCTAGTAGACATTCATGTTTAGGAATGATATACATGTTGTAGGATTAATGCTAAAATTATCCATCATGTTTAGGAATGATATACATGTTGTAGGTTAATTACTAAGTAAATACCATGCTCATATTGTTGTAGGATTGATGCTTAATTAATCTACCATGCTAGGAATGTTGTAGGTTAATTACTAAGTAAATACCATGCTCATATTGTTGTAGGATTGATGCTAATTAATCTACCATGCTAGGAATGTTGTAGGTTAATTACTAAGTAAATATCATGCTCATATTGTTGTAGGATTGATGCTTAATTAATCTACCATGCTAGGAATGTTATAGGTTAATTACTAAGTAAATACCATGCTCATATTGTTGTAGGATTGATGCTAATTAATCTACCATACTAGGAATGTTGTAGGTTAATTACTAAGTAAATATCATGCTCATATTGTTGTAGGATTGATGCTTAATTAATCTACCATGCTAGGAATGTTGTAGGTTAATTACTAAGTAAATACCATGCTCATATTGTTGTAGGATTGATGCTTAATTAATCTACCATGCTAGGAATGTTGTAGGTTAATTACTAAGTAAATACCATGCTCATATTGTTGTAGGATTGATGCTAATTAATCTACCATGCTAGGAATGTTGTAGGTTAATTACTAAGTAAATATCATGCTCATATTGTTGTAGGATTGATGCTTAATTAATCTACCATGCTAGGAATGTTGTAGGTTAATTACTAAGTAAATACCATGCTCATATTGTTGTAGGATTGATGCTTAATTAATCTACCATGCTAGGAATGTTGTAGGTTAATTACTAAGTAAATACCATGCTCATATTGTTGTAGGATTGATGCTTAATTAATCTACCATGCTAGGAATGTTGTAGGTTAATTACTAAGTAAATACCATGCTCATATTGTTGTAGGATTGATGCTTAATTAATCTACCATGCGAGGAATGTTGTATGTTCATACTAGTAGTTATCCATGCTTAGTAAGATATTCATGCTAGTAGTTATTCATGCTTAATAAGATTCATGCTAGTAGGAAGGTTGTATACCATGCTAGATTAATTGATCTATGCTTAGATAGTTGTAGGAAATTGGTATGTCATGCTAGATTAATTTATCCATGCTTACATGCTTATAGGAAAGTTATACACCATGCTAGATCAAATAAATATTCACGCTTACAAGATATCTATGCTTAGATAAGTATATGTTCATGTTATGTTAGTAGGTGATCATGCTTAATCATTATTCATGCTAAGTTAGGAGATGTCATGCTAATTATTGTTATGTTAAGTTAGTAGATGACCATGCTAATGATGGTTTATGTTAAGTTAATGGTATCCATGCTAATGATATTCATGCTTAAAATATAGTAGATACTCATGCTTAAATTAAGGGAACTATCCATGGTTAGTTGTAGTGATTTTTATGTTATGTTCTATCCATGTTAGAATTGTTGTAGAAACTCATGCTATGTTGTAGGTTGATACTTAACTAGTATACATGACTAGAATGTTACTAAAATATACACCATGCCATATGTTAATGTTAAAGTAGCATACCATGTCTAGGAATGAGGCATACCATGCTAAAGTTTAAATACATGCTTAGAATGTTGTAGGATTAATGTTAGAATACCTACCATGCCTTGGAATGTTGTATGTTCATACTAGTTATATATCCATGCTTGGGTTGTGGTGATTAATCATGATAAGTAGTAAGCATTCACGCTCAAGTTATAACCTATGCTTGACCATAGTGGACTTCATGTCTAGATCATAGTGATTTTCATGCTTAAGCTTGATATAAGTACATGCTTAATCATATTCGTACTTAGGACTATTGTGGTGAGCGGTTATGTTATATAATTAGATTGTCGTAGGAAGATGCTTGCAATTGTATGCCATGCTTAAGGCACTATAGGTTGAAGTAATAAGGATTGGGAAGACCACTAGTAGTAGTCAGTTGATAATGGTTGTTATGTCGCCTTCGATTTTTCATTGGTAGAATACTGATCATAGACTATTAGTAGATTCTTCTGTTGCTTCTAATAATAGAAGATCGAGTTTGCTAGTAAGAACTTTTGGTTGCTTCTAGGATTGATTACCTGTATGGTTGTTTGCATATGGTTGTGCTCGTACGTGGCTCGACTGGCCTGTATGTAGCTGTGGGTCTCATACGTAGTTTAATTGGCTCGTATGTAGGTTGTTGTCTCGTACGCGGCTCGACCGGCCCGTGCGTAGCTGTTGGTCTCATACGCGGCTTATTTGGCTGGTATGTACGTGGTTATCTCCTACGAGGCCCGCCTGGCTCGTAGGTAGCTATTGTTTCATACATAGCTTATTAGCTCGTATGTGGTTGTTACTCATATATAGCTTGTTAGCAAGCACACTGTTCGTTGTGCTCGTCTAGGGTGATATTATCACCCTAAGGGCTATCGACCATCAAGACATATGTTTTCTTACCCTAAGGAATTGTGGAGGAGTCACTCCTTGTGTACCGTCGAATCTTAACCAGGGTAGGTTGATCGAGGACCGGAGTATAGACGGAATCCAAGTTTAGGGTAGCGGCATGCATGTATATTCGCACGGTCGAGGTCTTGGATCGATGGGCCAGGAACCGGATCTCGAAGGATTCTGGTGAGTCTAGGTTGAGCAGCCTAGTAGAATTGTCTTGCGAAGCCTAATTTAAGGCCTAGCATGTTATGTTTATAATATTATCGTCCCTAGGATTGTCGAGTCAGGGACATCATTAAGGTAGTGACTTATAAAGATCATTTTTCTCAGACCCTTGCCGAAAAGAGAGGAGTTGGTTGTAGGGGGCGCCTTACGACCAACTTGTCCCTTGAGGCAGGCCTTAGGTGGTGATAGTGGGTTGTACCTTCCCGTCAAAGGGATACGTACGGTGCCGTCTCACAAGTTGAGGACACGGGTTGCGTATTGTTGTGCTGTCTAGATGATCTAAACTAGACACAAATTAAAAACCTCGCAAGTGTACGAATCGTTTTATAGAAGCGTAGTGGCAAGCAAGGGTCGATCCCACAGAGATTGTAGTACTTAACTCACTAATCAATAAAATAGAAAATAGAATCTTAAAGTGTTGATCTAAAAGTCTAAGGAAATGAAAGGATAAAAATCTAAATTAAATAGCATCACAATTTGAGTCACGAATATCTATTAAAGTAGTTGGGCTTTGATTTCCACCTATAGTCAATAATGCTAAGTTGTATACTACTCCAATTACTAATGTTTGTTCCTCTAAGGGCATGGTATCTACTCCTTAAAGTTAATGTTTCCCTAGGCCAAGAATTAGGCATGGTATCTACTCTAATTCGTTTCTTCCCTTAAGTATTTAGCATGGTATCTACTAAGTTGCACTTAAAGAAAACATAGGAACAATGGAAACGAACAAACACTTGAAGTTCTAGAAATTGGTATCAGATCTAGATCTTTCAAGTTGATTAAACCAAGAACCCCGAAAGATTTCCTTGTTACAAGATATGAACACGAGATACGGGTCGTCTCAATATGCTCATATAACAGATTCAGATCTATACTACACAAACTTAATAATCTGAGATTCAGACCAGTCGACTTGCTGTCACCTCAGTCGACTGCCCTTAGGACTCTGAACAAGTTTGATTATTATAAATCTATTCCAATTCACTAAGGTTTAATCAATAAGTAATAGAGTAGTATTCAGAAGAATATAAGCATTAAATAACTACGGTTTCAATCTACCCAACTATGAAAGTTAGTTCCACATAATAAAACCTTTATTGATTGATAAAATAGAGTTCATGACTACAATAAAAATAAGACTCAAAGGAAGAACAGAAGAACACTGATTTGTATGATGTTGAAATTGAGCCCAATCAGCAGTCGACTTGTTCTCCTTCTTGATGCTTGCTGTAGATGGCTTTTCTTGTTGATGGATCCGGCCTCTCTCTATATTTTGGTCTCTTGGTTGATATTTATAGAACACGGCTAGAGAATTAGGGTTTGCACTTTTCTTTTATAGAAAGGTCCTCTTCTTTTTATTTAATTCCTCCTTTTGATCTGCATTTTATTTCTTTCTCTTTTCTTCTTTCCTTCCTTATTTGCAAAGTTCCTGATTTCTTATCTTTTAACGCATAAGACTGAGTCCACCTTCTTAATTAATGATGAGTTGTTATATGCAGACGACCTGGGTTTGGATGAGGATGCATCTTCATCTGCTCTTATCTTCTGACTCTTCCACGACCAGTCGACTGGCTTGGGTAGTAGTCGACTGTGCCGAGCCCCTTCAAACTCTCTGTCCGGTCGACTGTTAGAAGAATCAGTCGACTGATCTCTGCTGTTCCCTGCATATCATTCTCTCAGTCTGTATTATTCTGGAATCTGCTTCCTTTGCTGCTTTCAGGCTGTTTCCTATGGAAAAGAGAAAAGAAGAGTAAAATACCACATATAGAGCATTTAAATGTCCAATTGCATTAAGATTATTGCTCCTAAATGTGAATATTATTGAGTCCATCAAATACCCCCAAACTTAGCTTTTGCTTGTCCTCAAGCAAGAAGTGAAATTATGAACAAGGGGAAAATAATAGTCTCAACCCATCGCACCAAGAATTCTCATTATGCAAGCATCAAAATTTTGCAATCAAGACTATAAACAATTTGCAAATAAAGTAAAAACAAGCATACCCACTTTCTCCAGTGAAATTGTCTATTCATAACTCCAAACCCAATCACACTTGTCATGCAATTAATTATAGTTATAATATGTAACACTCCATCCGTGATTATTCCTTTTCTCTACTACAAGCCGAGTAGTAAACTAGAGTTTTTTTTTTTTTTTTTTTTTTAGTCTCTTCTTTAAGTCGTCACTTGCCTTTTGACACGAGTGCAAGACATTTGTGATGAATCCACCCGGTTACTCAACAAGTCACAAACTTTTAGTGCTTTGCATACTCATATTTCAAGTTGCCGTTTGACGTAAAGGTAAACATTGGTGATGAATACCCCTAGTTACTAAGCACTCAAAACATTGGAGTAGATTGACTTTATTCAAATATAATTTTTTTTTTTCACTCTATTTACTTAAACTCTGTTTAGGACTAGATCAAAGGGAATAATCACTAAAAAAAGCATCACATTTGTTTTTCATGTATAATCGCATGACTCATATAATTTTGTAAGGAGTTATGAAACTCAACAATCCTAAAGTAAATAAGTATCCTTACTCTTACTTTATAAGAAATTGTTTATCCTAAAAAAAATTCAAAAGACTCCAAATGTAACTAACTACTACCCCCAAACTTAGATGGAACATTGTCCTCAATGTTCGCACAAAACTTAAAGTATAGGCATGTGTTACCAACTAGTTTGAAGGAAAGAAAATAAAATAAAGAAATAAATAAATAAATAGAGAGTGTAAGTACTCCCCTGAAAAAAATTGGGTTGTCTCCCAATAAGCGCTGTGTTTCTTGTCTTCAGCTAGACTCGATGAGTTTGTGCAATGTATTGAATGGCTCGCGGCTCACAACTCATCTTATAATAAGGTTTCCCCCTATGCCCATTCACCTTGAACGTTTGATTTTTCTCCAACGCTCCATGTGGGGGAAACCTTTTGCAACAATTTATGGACCGTACCATCTTGACATCAACTTATCAGCAATGGTCCATCTTAATGCACCATTGTGCTCTTGAAAGACTCCCTGCAGCTTCTCTTCTTCCTGCATCCTGAAATTTGCAGCAACTGTCACAAGTAATGTCTGGTTTTCCCCCAAATATTCATACTTCAGGTGTTCATGTAGTGGCTTCAGCTCCACGTCTGGGGTCATGGTAGCAGTCGACTGGCTCCATGCACCAGTCGACTGGTCTGGGAAAACACAAATGTTATCAGACACAAAATTTTCAAATGCAGGTGCAAGCTTACCTGAATATGGTTTTGGAGTTCCAAGGTAATGTGCTGTCTCTTCAATTCTCCCGTCATAGTATTCCTGTTCAACATGAGATAATGTTAGAGGGTGTGTAATTGTTGCTTGTAATGGTTCAACACTATGTTCCTGAAATATTTGGTCACAAACTTCCTGAACCACATTAACATTACAACACTCATGATCATCGTATGGCAATTTTGGTGCTTCAAACATTTTAAACTCAATCTCGTCCTCTAGTGTTGTCACCGATTGGGGCTGTTCTTGTCCTCTAGGGTTAGGTATGGTTTGTGATGGGAATTCTCCTGCCTTTCTTTCACTTAACTCCTTAGCAATTTGAACAATTTGATTTTCCAATTTCTGAATGGCCTGCCCTTGTTGGTTGCTTGTTTGTTGTTGCTGTTGGAGTAATTGAAGAACGGTGGATTCGAAATCCAACTTCTTCTGTTCTTGCACTGGCTGATCAAACTCATTCCCAATCTGGAGTTGCTGTGCATGCCCTTGTGGAAATTGATTGCCTTGATGGTTTTGATTATTGCTCCATAAAAAATTTTGATGGTTTTGCCACCCTGGGTTATACATGTTTGAAAAAGTGTTGTTCTGGGGTGGGTACATTCCCTGTCCTATGTAGTTTGCGTGCTCCTGATCTGTGAAATAAGACATGGGACATGTATTAGTTGTATGATCGGAATGAGAACAAATTGCACAAATTTCTTTTGGTTGGTTTTTTACGCCACCCAACGTTGAAATTGTATTCACAAGCATATCAATCTTTTTGTTCATAATCTCCATTTCTAATTGCATGCTATCATTGCTAGAAATTTCGTAGACTCCCTGTTTTTTCGAAATGCCTCTTCTTGTTGAGAATTGTTGTGAGTTCTCGCTAAGTTCTTCAAATAGCTCGATGGCCTCCTCACCACTTTTCCTCATTAAGATTCCATTGCAAGCTGAATCTACAATTGCTCTGTTAGTGTCATTTAAACCCTCATAAAATGGTTGTACCTGATCATCCTTGGGTATATTGTGCGTAGGACACTTGAGAAGCTTGTTCTTGAAGTCCTTCCATGCCTCGAAGAATAAATCGCCATCTTTTTGTTGGAAAAGTAGAATTTTCCTTTTTAGTTGCTTGGTCTTCTGGGCTGGAAAGAATTCTTTCAAGAACTTTGTCGCCAATTGTTCCCATGATTGAATTGATCCTGGTTCCAAAGAATTATACCACAATTTAGCATTAAGTTTTAATGAAAATGGAAACAGAATTAACCTGATTTGTTCGGGGGTAAGCCCTTGGACGCTTTGTGTTCTGCAAAGATCAAAGAAATCTTGCAAATGTAGATGCGGATCTTCGTCGATTCTACCAGTGAAATGGGGAACCATGCTAAGTAATTGAGGTGAAAGATGCATATTCCCTGTGACCTTAGGTTGAAAAGCTATGCAAGACGGTTGCTCAATATTCTTTGGAATGAATTTGTCTTACATTGGTACTCGATTTGGTACTTTCTCCCCCATTGTTGCTTTTGGAAAAATCCTCTGTACAGTCGACTGATCCTTGGAGACAGTCGACTTATCTGAATCTGCAGAATGTAACCTAAAAGAAAATATAAGAAAAGAAGAAAAATACCAAATAAAAATAAAAAGAAAAAGATTTGTATTGATTTTGCAAGTTAAGATACTAAACAATCCCCGGCAACGGCGCCAAAAACTTGTTGTGCTTTCCAGATGATCTAAACTAGACACAAATTAAAAACCTCGCAAGTATACGAATCGTTTTATAGAAGCGTAGTGGCAAGCAAGGGTCGATCTCACAGAGATTGTAGTACTTAACTCACTAATCAATAAAATAGAAAATAGAATCTTAAAGTGTTGATCTAAAAGTCTAAGGAAATGAAAGGATAAAAATCTAAATTAAATAGCATCACAATTTGAGTCACGAATATCTATTAAAGTAGTTGGGCTTTGATTTCCACCTATAGTCAATAATGCTAAGTTGTATACTACTCCAATTACTAATGTTTGTTCCTCTAAGGGCATGGTATCTACTCCTTAAAGTTAATGTTTCCCTAGGCCAAGAATTAGGCATGGTATCTACTCTAATTCGTTTCTTCCCTTAAGTATTTAGCATGGTATCTACTAAGTTGCACTTAAAGAAAACATAGGAACAATGGAAACGAACAAACACTTGAAGTTCTAGAAATTGGTATCAGATCTAGATCCTTCAAGTTGATTAAACCAAGAACCCCGAAAGATTCCCTTGTTACAAGATATGAACACGAGATACGGGTCGTCTCAATATGCTCATATAAAAGATTCAGATCTATACTACACAAACTTAATAATCTGAGATTCAGACCAGTCGACTTGCTGTCACCTCAGTCGACTGCCCTTAGGACTCGGAACAAGTTTGATTATTATAAATCTATTCCAATTCACTAAGGTTTAATCAATAAGTAATAGAGTAGTATTCAGAAGAATATAAGCATTACATAACTACGGTTTCAATCTACCCAACTATGAAAGTTATTTCCACATAATAAAACTTTTATTGATTGATAAAATAGAGTTCATGACTACAATAAAAATAAGACTCAAAGGAAGAACAGAAGAACACTGATTTGTATGATGTTGAAATTGAGCCCAATCAGCAGTCGACTTGTTCTCCTTCTTGATGCTTGCTGTGGATGGCTTTTCTTGTTGATGGATCCGGCCTCTCTCTATATTTCGGTCTCTTGGTTGATATTTATAGAACACGGCTAGAGAATTGGGGTTTGCACTTTTCTTTTATAGAAAGGTCCTCTTCTTTTTATTTAATTCCTCCTTTTGATCGGCATTTTATTTCTTTCTCTTTTCTTCTTTCCTTCCTTATTTGCAAAGTTCCTGATTTCTTATCTTTTAACTCATAAGACTGAGTCCACCTTCTTAATTAATGACGAGTTGTTATATGCAGACGACCTGGGTTTGGATGAGGATGCATCTTCATCTGCTCTTATTTTCTGACTCCGCCACGACCAGTCGACTGGCTTGGGTAGCAGTCGACTGTGCCGAGCCCCTTCAAACTCTCTGTCCGGTCGACTGTTAGAAGAATCAGTCGTATATCATTCTCTCAGTCTGTATTATTCTGGAATCTGCTTCGTTTGCTGCTTTCAGGCTGTTTCCTATGGAAAAGAGAAAACAAGAGTAAAATACCACATATAGAGCATTTAAATGTCCAATTGCATTAAGATTATTGCTCCTAAATGTGAATTTTATTGAGTCCATCACGTATCTCGTGCTGTTAATTCCTGAAGTGCCGTGGCTGAGGGTGCCACAGGGTAGGCTTCGCGCTACCCTGCGTTGCGAAACCCTATGATTTAGATTTTGGAATGACGCCCGATACATTGGGTTCGTCTGTTTTTGAGTGAGGTCCGGTTAGCCGGGTAGCAGTGGCAAACATAGACACCACTGGCGGACTGCATTAGTGGGACATGATCACGTCTGCAACCTCATCAGTCACGTGTAGGTGTCAGGAACAGGTTGTGTACAATTAGAGGTTCAAATCCCTATATATGGAGAAACGGCTTGAGATAGGGTCGCATGTAGTATGGGCTGCATGTTGCTTCGGAGACTCGCTGACATTAGAATAGGAAGCATCCTAGTTCTATTTAAATATCACATTAGAGTCTAGTCATAGCACTCACGAACACTTAAACTACACCAACACCATTGCCATGTTTTGTATGTTGTTTGGGAGATTCGCTGCTTTGTTATCAGCCTTTAAGCGTCAGTGAATACTGATGTTCCCACTTCCATAGGTACTGGATCGCCAAAGTACAAGGGTGAGATTCAGGAGGACTCAAGGCAAGGAAAGCAAGGAGTCAATGTCATATTTAGTTCCGCTGTAATAAGTGTATTAGTTGGAAGTACTCTGATGTAAGATGTAGAAGGTTGTAATACTTGGAAATGTAAAGGTAATATTGTAACTCTATTGTAATGTATTACAGTTGTATAATATTCAGACTTGTAATACATTAATGTCAAATAAAAAGTTTTAAATTCTCCTGTTTTTCTGTGCATTGTGACTAATTGAAAAAAAGGTCTTGGCTCGTGTCTCGGTTTTCCCAGTATTGGAAATCGGGGCGCTACATGCCACTTCAGCAACCTGTTGAAGTCGCAGAGAATGAAAAGGAGCTGAAGGCAGCGAGTGAACGGGACCAAGCTGAGTGGGCGAAGACAGCTAAGGCATTGGAGGAGGTGATGCGTTTGTTAGAGTCCCAGGCACCGCAAATTGCCTGGCTGGAGTTGGCCTTGGCAAAGGCCAACTACCAGGCTGCCCAAGAAAAGGAGAGGGTGGACCGAGGGATGGCTCTCCTAGCCAAGGAGAGGGAGAAGGCCACAAACGATAAGGATGCGGTTATGCCGAGGATCATCTGGTCTTGAATATGGTGCAATCATATGCCAGGGCTCTTCGGCACATCGAATTGAGCGTCCCGGGTTTCGATCGCTCGGGATACTCCTTGTGTGATCCCATTCCTGAGGACGAGGGGAAGGAGGGAGAGGAGGAATAGGGGGAAGAGGAGGAGGAGGATGAGGAGGAGATTGTTGTAGCGGACCCTAAATTCGCTTTTGCAGTCGTTCCGAAAGCGATTGAGGGGAGCGGTCGTGAGCCTACTCCTCCCGTGGATCGGTCGGTCGAGGTGGACCCATGACTCCTCTCCTAGTTAGTTGTCTTTTTGTTTTTGGCTTTTTGATTTTGTATGGATGCCGAACAGTGGACTGGCCACCGCTTTTTTTTATCTTCGCATTGTAATGAAACATCCTTCATTCTCATCTCGTGTGATGTTTGATTCTTCTTGAGTTTTTGCGCATCCTGTGACTTGGTTTTCTTCGTTAGAGTGATCTATAATTTTCTTTCGCCAGCAGGTTTTTCCGTATAATGCACAAGATTATCGAGATCGTGAAGTAGCCTGCCTCCATTCTAAGCTTCAGGTGACGGAGCTGGGGCTCTCGTGTACGCTAGAAAGGCTTTCCAAAGCGGAGGTGGAGCTTGGTTACTTGAGAAGGGTCTTGACTTGCAGGTATATCGACGTGAGGCGTGATGATGAGATTCTCCGAGAAGTACCCCTGATTGGTGTGGAAGATCGCTCTCCGGGTGGAGCAGCTGTCTGGAACTCTTGAAGCTTAAAGCCCTTCTCCGCTCTTTGTTTGCGATTACAATTGAGAGAAAAAAGCTGAAAAACGTAGTGTCGAGAAGAGTTTACAAGCAGCCTATCTCAGGAGAACTTATTTTAAATTTTCGCAGGGGACCCGAGCAAGTGGTGTGCCACATTTGAAATTTAGAGTGAATGATTACTCTCTGAAAGAGAGACTTGTTGAACTAGAGACTAAGAACCACTATTTGAAGCGCCTCCTTAAGGGGACAACGTTAGGAGCACTTCTTGCTCTCGTGAAGAGCGCGCTCAGAGGAGGTCCTTCCACGAACTAGCTTTACGCTTACCTGAGGCTCCGTGAAACCCTGGTGACACTCATAGTAGTGTGGCTAGCTCGTCCTGTGGAGTGTCTGTTGGTTGGGCAGAACAAGCAATAGGGATGCGCGACCCGATCCGTGGATTTGGATGTTGCTTCAGCTGGTTCGAGGGGAAGGGATAGTGCTAGTTTTCTAGTGGGAAGCCGAAAACCACATGTGTCTTTAAATAGGAATGTTCCATTTCCACAAAAGTGTTGAAGGGGCACTGAGCGAGATTTTACAACTCTTATAGAGACTTGTTCTCTCTCGAACACTTGTATCTAAATAATTTTTTGTGAAATAAAATTTTTGCCAAGTGGTTGAGAACGTCTCTTTAGAATTATGTCTTGTTGATTTTAATTTGGTTCAGAGGGCACTTGCACGGCGAGATATTCCCTGCACACTTGCTCGGGAGCAAGTATGCCCATGCGCCTATATGAATCCTAAACGAATCCCACAATCGTCCGTTGGAGTGCTTTAGTGTATGAACCACGGGTCAATTCAGGAGCACTCGGATGGCAAGTAACCCGCACACTTGCTTTCAGGGCATGTGGCTAAAGTAGCTCCGCAAACCGTGAGTGGACTCCACACTTATCCAAAGTTTTTTAGGAGTACTCGAACGGCGGGCATAACTTCGCAAGTTTTCTTAGGAGCGAAGTGGCTAGAATTGCCCTCTGAACTATGAGTCGACTCCGAACAGGGTGACAACATGTTTCAGAAGCACTCAAATGGCGAACCAATTCCTGCACACTAGCTTGGGAGCAAGTCTATGACAGCTTTGTGAACCATGAATGGAATCCACACTTTTCCAGAGTTGTTTCAGGAGTACTCGAACGGCAGGAATAACTTCGCACGTATACTTAGGAGAAAATTGGCTAGAATTTCCCTCTGAACCACGAGTCAACTCCAAACAGGGTGACAACGAGTTTTGGGAGCACTCGAATGGAGAATCGATCCCCGCACACTTGCTCGGGAGCATGTGGCTATAATGGCTCTATGAACCATGAATGGACTCCACTTTTGTCCAAAGTTGCTTCAGAAGTACTTGAATGGCGGGTATAATTTTGAACCTTTGCTTAGGAGCAAAGTTGCTAGAATTGCCCTATGAAGTCGACTCCGAACAGGGTGATGACGAGTTTCAGGAGCACTCAAATAGCGAACCAATTCTCGTACATTTGCTCGGGAGCATGTGGCTAGAATGGCTTTATGAACCATGAGTGGACTTTGTACCTGTCTGTTGAAGAGCTTTGTGACAATAATTTTGCGAATTGTCTGTATCCGATGGATTTATACAATAATTTTGCGAATGAAAATACTAAATTTTTTTGAAAAATAAAACTAGGTGGCTACTTTGATGCTAGCCTTTATTACATGTTGTGACCATTATAATTGTCAGCCTTTATTACAAGTCTTGAATTTATCTATTGGGCGAGGGCATTAAGCGCCCTCTTTGTATTTTATGAGATGTTCGGCATTCCAAGTCCTTGATATATTCTTCCCCCACAAGTCTTCAAGTTGGTAAAGTCCTGGGCGAACGACTTGTGAGACTTTGTAAGGTCCTTTCCAGTTAGAGGTGATCTTTCCCTTCTTCCGACGGACGAATATTTCGATCTTTCGAAAGATAAGGTCCTCTCAAACCAGCTCGAATGACATTCGAGCTAATCATGATTTTCTCGAACAATTCCTTTCTCGGGATTGTTCGAGAGGAGGCAAGGAGAAGGTATTCCGACTTCCAGAGGGATTAGAGCTTCTGTGCCGAATGTAAGGTTGAACAGGGACTTACCCGTGGGGGTTCTCTTATTGGTCCTATAAGACCAGAGTACGATCAGAAGTTCTTCGACCCATTGTCCCTTGGCGGCTTCACCAAGTCTCTTTTTGAGACTATCCAAGATTTGTCAGTTGGCGTTCTCGGCCTGGCCATTGGTCTGAGGGTGTGATACTGAAAAGAAATGATGCTCAATTCCCAAGCCATTGCAAAACTGGCAGAACTTTTTACCAGCGAACCGAGTCACATTATCTGTAACTAAAATGTGAGGGCTCCCAAAGCGGCAAACTATGTTCTTTCAAAAGAAATATTGGATTCGGTGCTCAGTGATCATTCTCAGTGGTTCAGCTTCTATCCATTTTGTAAAGTAGTCGATAGTGACCACCAAGAAGGTTCATTGTCCAGTGGTAGGAGGGAACAGCCCGAGTAGATCCATCCCCCACATAGCGAACGTGATTGGGCTTGACATGGAGCTAAGGTTGGCTTGGAAAATTCGCTTTACGGAGGAGTATCTCTGACACGAGGGGCATTGCCGGACGTAATCTTGAGCATCAATTAGGAGAGTGGGCCAGTAGTACCATGGTTAAGGATCTTCCGTGCTAGGGACCTTCCGCCCATATCGCTGCTCCCAATTCCTTCGTGAACATCTCACAGGGCATTGTCGGCTTCTTTGGGTGAGAGGCACTGAAGGTATGGTTGACCATCAACCTGAGAGTCTGAACGCTTGTAGAGTACCCCTTCTATGAGGACTTACCTTTCAGCCCTTACCCGAATCTTTCTTGATTCTATGATATCCGCGGGGAGGATCCCTTTGTCGAGAAAGTCGACCAGAGGTTTCATCCAACAGTCTTCGGGTGTTTAAGGGGTGGTGATATGCATGAGTTCGACTGCTTCTTCTTCTTCGATGCTTGGTTTCAGGAGGACCTCGATTAGTACAGTGTGGTCGAGTTCGTCAAATGATGAGGAGGCGAGTTTGGAGAGGGCATCTGCTTACCTATTTTCTTCCTACGAAATGCGAGTGACCTCAACTTCTACGAAAGTGGACTTGATTTTCTTTACACATGCAAAGTACCTGATCATTCGGTCATCTCTCGCCTCGTATTCTCCTCAGATCTGGTTTACCACCTGATATGGCCAAAAATAGAGTTAAATCGGAACCATCCAAAGCCGGCACGAATCCTAAAGCTCAGGGGTAAAATGGTAATTTCACCAACAAACGGGTCTGAAATGGGTACTGGGTCCCTTTTCCAAAGGCCCAACAACCCACGACCGGATCCATCTCAACTGGGTGCGGGTTCCATCCCACAAGAAACCCAGTCCAGCTGGATAGAATTAGGATTTATGATTATACTTAATCAACGGCCCTGATTCCTTCTATCGATTCACTGGGAAGTATGGATTTGATCTTATCCCGAAACTAGTCCCTAAGGTGGCTATAAATACCCCACATCCCCCACTGTTACCAGATAATCAATCTTTTGCCAATCAAAGCTCATTCATAGTCTTTCTGATTACTGACTTGAGCGTTGGAGGGTGCGTCGCCGGGATCAACCCCGGTGTTTTGCACCTTTTGCAAGTCAACGGCAGGAGATCACGGTCAAACTCTGGCAGAAAGGTTTCAGGTTTGACTATTCGACGTCCCAAAATCCACAAATCTATCTGTCTACCCCCACACCGATTTCAGCAGCAACAGATTGGCGCCGTCTGTGGGAAACACGAATAGCACCCGTCCTCTTCCCTCGGTTAAGATCACCTCCAGCCATGCCTCCAAGGAAACTGAGATCTAGAGAGTCCAACCATGGGCCCACTTCTCTTCAGCCGCAATAGGAGGCTCCCCTCTAAACCATCCAACTGCAGGGACAACTCCCTCCTCAGCCTGATCAGCCTCTGCAGTAGGAATAGCCTCCTATTCAGAATCTTCAACACCAGCGGGCTCCAGCCGGGCCCCAGAACACCGGTATTGGGACCTCTCGTCCTCCTCCTTAGAAGCAACCCCTTCACCGTGACCACGTCTCCATACATAACCCTTCAACCGATTCAATAGGATCTCACAACCCCCGACCTTCTGAAGACCTCCGCAACATCCTCATCAACCTGCAGAAAGAAGAGGATCTTCGCCGTTGTTTGGATGAAAGGCAGGCCCGTGAGGGAGCCACCCGCTCAGAACATCCAAATGAGCGATCTCCTCATCGCCGAGATCATAGGAGGTCTCCCCTTCATAGGAGGCGGAGAGAGTCCCCTGAGTACCATCAAAGAAGACATCGTTCTCCCGCTGGTCGGCAGCCCCAGAGGGACGAGAACGGACCTATCACCCAAGCCGAATTCCAAGAGTTCCAGGCTATTATCCTGCAGGCCCTCAATCTCCGACCGAACAACAACAACAATGCTGAGAGGGTCCCCACTCCTCTGGTCCAAAGTCCTCGCCATCGGTCCCTAACTCCTCCTTAGGCTCCGAGCCACCGCCATCACATCCCTAGTCCTCACCATTCCCCTAGCTACCATCGCCGAACTCCACGCTCACCTTCGTACGAAGATGAGTCCAGAGGCTCGCCAGGGTACCGTCAAAGGGATGATGCAGTCTACCGCCGTCTCCACGAGATGGAGAGGAGCCTTGGCCAACTGGATAGGGAAGAAGAACTAAGATTAAGAACCCTCCGTCCGAGCAGACCCCCATTTTCTCGAACCATCATGGAAGCACCCGTCCCCTGCAAACTTCAAGCCCCCACAGTTCGATACATATACAGGGAAGTCAGACCCCGTCGATCACATCAAAAGTTTCAAAACTCTCAGCTGATCCACCAAGCTGCCGATGCTTTACTGTGCAAAACCTTCCCGGCCACTCTCAAGGGTCCGACTCGGGAATGGTACTCCCGCCTCGCCTCATCGTCCATCATCTCCTTGGAACAATTTGAGACCCTCTTCGTCACCCACTTCGTGAGCAGCCGCCGAACCGAGAAGGCTAGTATTTCACTACTCTTCCTCAATCAGAAGAAGGGTGAGAAACTAAGAGATTATGTCAAGCGGTTTACCGCGGAAGCACGGTCCTTTTCCTTCCTCGACCAATCGGTCGCTGCACCGCCTTCCACTCTAATGTCCTCAACTCCAACCTCCGGGCCTCCCTAGCCAAAAATCCCCCACGAGACTTCTCCGACCTTCTTCTCAGAAGCGAGAAGTATATCTGGGCAGAGGAAGCTGAACATCGCCCCACTTTCGAGGGGCCTTCCTCCAGAACCAAGAGAAAGGCAGCCGAAGATGAAGGAGCTAAGAAGCTCCAGAAGGACAACGGGGGTCAGCGCCGCCCGCCTCCCAGATTTGAGAAGTTTACCCCTCTCAACACCAATATTTCAACTATCCTCATGGAAGTCGAGAAAGAAGGAGTCCTGCCTCCTGCCCCGACGATGAACATCCCTGGGAAGAAGAGAGACAAGAAGAAGTGGTGCCGATATCATCGGGATCACGACCACGACACCAATGACAATCGGGCCCTGAAGAATGAAATTGAAGCCCTCATTCAGAGAGGACAGCTTTCCAAGTTTGTGAGAAAGGACCGAATTGATCTTCCTCCTCCCCCAAGGGGGCTAACAAGCGTCCTGAGAGGCGCGACGAGACTCCAAAGTTTGAAGAAGAACACATCTTGCATCTCATCCATGGAGGTCCGATGGGAGGAACCTCCAACTCTTCTCGAAAGGCCTTCATCCGGGAGGTCAATTCAGTGCACAGCATACCCCCTCCCAAAGGCCTCGGAGTCCCGGTTACTTTCTCAGATGAGGATCTAGAGGGTGTCCAAACACCCCACTGTGATGCCTTGGTAATTAACCTCCGCATGGCTAATTTCAAAGTGGAGAGAATTCTGGTAGATAATCGCAGTTCCATCATTCTTTTCCTAGCAGCCTTCCGAGGACTCAAGTGATCACGGGACAGGCTGAAGCCCTCCGGCTATACGCTCCATGGGTTCACGGGAGTGCCAGTGACTATCGAAGGGGTGATAACCCTCGACGTAACCGCTGGCAAAACTCCTATTACCCGGATGGAGCCAATGGATTTCATGGTCGTCGACATTCCAACTACTTACAATGTGATCCTAGGCCGACCCAGCCTAGCTACCCTAGAGGCTGTCCCCTCGGCTTATCATCTCAAAATGAAGTTCCCCACCAAGGTAGAAGTGAAGGAAGTAAGGGGTAGTCAGGAGATGGCCCGGAAGTGTTACATGACCTCCACCGGTGGACCTGTCCTTTCCCTCGAGACTCTCGAGATTCCCCAAGGGAACACCCAGCCTATGTCCTGAACCAGTAGACGAGTTGGAGGAAGTGCTCTTTTCAGAGCAAGATCCGAACCGCAAGTTCTTCATCAGCAAGACCCTCTCCTCTGCCCTCTGTTCTGACATAGTGCAATGCATCAGGAAGAACCATGACCTCTTTGCCTGGTCGGCTACCGACATGCCAGGAATTTTCGAAGACCTCCTCGTCCACCACCTAAGTGTTGCTCCGGGGTTCAAACCGGTCCAACAGAAGAGGTGCAAATTCGCCCCTGAGTGCCAATAGGCCACCAAGGAAGAAGTGGACAAGCTCCTCAAAGCCCAGTTTATATCAGAAGTCAACTATCTCGAGTGGCTCTCTAATGTTGTTATGGTCAAGAAGGCCAATGGGAGTTGGAGGATTTGCATTGACTTCACGGATTTGAACAAGGCATGCCCTAAGGATCCTTTCCCTCTTCCCAATATAGATACCTTAATCGACGCTACTTTGGGTCATGAGCTTCTGAGCTTCATGGATGCCTTCTTCGGATACAACTAGATCAGAATGTTTCCCCTGGACATCCCGAAAACCCTTCGTCATTGATCAAGGTCTCTATTGCTACCGAGTGATGCCCTTCGGGCTTAAAAATGCCGGTGCCACCTGCCAGTGCCTCGTCAACAAGGTCTTCTAGAATCAGATTGGCCGAAACATGGAAGTGTACGTCGATGATATGCTAGTGAAAGTATTCACGGGTCTGACCATGTCGCCGACCTACAAGAAGCCTTCGACGTGTTGAGGAAGCATGATATGAGACTTAACCCGAACAAGTGTGCGTTCGGAGTCTCGTCTAGCAAGTTCCTAGGCTTCATGGTTAGTCAGAGAGGGATTGAAGCCAACCTCGAAAATATCAAAGCCATACTAGATATGGCCCCTCCTACAAGTATGAAAGAGGTTCAAAAGCTTACAGGACACATCGCCGCCATAGGGCGCTTCCTGTCTAAGTCAGGAGAGAAGTGTCTTCCTTTCTTTAAAGCCCTCAGGGGGGCTAAGGGATTCGAGTGGGACCAACAGCAGCAAGAATCGTTCGACCAACTGAAAGCCTATCTGGTTAACCTCCCACTCCTCAGCAAGCCTATTCCCGGGGAAACACTCTACCTCTACCTCGCTGCCTCCGAGCAGACCCTCAGTGTTTGTCCTAGTGAGGGAAGAAAACAAGGCTCAGAAGCCTATTTATTATGTGAGCAAGGTTCTCAGAGATGCTGAGCTCCGCTATCCGAGATTGGAAAAGATAGCCTACGCCTTGGTGATGGCAGCCAGGAAGCTTCGACCCTATTTTCAACCCCACTCGGTGGTCGTTCTTACCGACCAGCCGGTCAAACAAGTCCTATACAAGTCTGAGACCTCTGGGCATCTAATGAAGTGGTCGATTGAGCTCAGTCAGCATGACATATCATATCAGCCTCAGACCGCTATGAAAGCTCAAGCTCTGGCTGAGTTTATCGTAGAAAGCACCATCCCGGAAGTGAGTCAAGACGCAAATGGGCCACCCATCTCGACAATATATGTAGACGGGTCTTCTTGCACCAAAGGGAGCGGAGCCGGAGTCATTCTAGGTAGGCCCAGATGACTTCGTTCTCTAATACTCCCTCTGCATCAACTTTAAAGCCTCCAACAACAAAGCTGAGTATGAGGCCCTGATAGCAGGCCTGGGTATGGCTCGCAAGGCAGGGGCATAGCATATCCGAATATTCAGTGACTCGCAGCTGGTCGTGAATCAGGTCTTAGGAGAGTACGAGGTGCGAGACGATCGAATGGCTAAGTACCTAGCCAAGGTCCGAAGTCTCGTGGATTCATTTGAAGAGGCACAAATCCAGCGGATCCCTCGAGAAGAAAACTCCCAAGCAGATGCCCTCTCTAAATTGGCCTCCTCCTCACTCCAAGGTCTCGAGCAGACCGTCCTAATCGAAGTACTCTTAAAACCAAGCATAGAAGAAGAAGCCCCCGACTCGATGGAGTCGCTGCCCGTCCAACTCCGGAACAACTGGATGAAGCCTTTGATAGAATTCCTCAGGGATGGGACCCTTCCCTAAGACCCAAAAGAAGCCCTGTCGAATCTGAACGAGAGCAGAGCGGTACACCCTTGTTGAAGGAGTCTTGTACAAATGCTCCTATATCCAAGTAGATGGCATACCCTACTTGAGATGCCTCTCCCCAGAAGAAGCCTCATATGCCCTGCAAGAACTCCATGAAGGCATAGGCGGCGCCCACTCGGGATCAAGGTCCCTCGCCAGGAAAGTTTTAAACTACGGGTATTTTTGGCCTACACTACTTCGAGATGCCGAGTAACACGTCCGGCAATGCAGGCCCTTGTCAGCAGTTCTCCAACATCCGTTGCCTACCCCAAGCACAACTCACATCTTTCTCAAGCCCGATTTCCTTTGCAATGTGGGGGATGGACTTGCTAGGTCCATTTCTGCTAGCTCCGGACTTGAGATGCTAGTTGTTTACACTTGACATCATACTTATACCATGTGCTAGTTAGTTTTCCCATGTACTTGTATCCTACATTATAAGTGACCCGTGACTTGCAATTGACGGATACTTGTGTTTTCTCTTTTTCTCTTTCCTGCATTCGATGAATTGCAGATTATGAAGAACAGGTTCAAGATGGTATTGGAGACTTGAAGTATTAATGCTGCTTATTTTATTATTATTTCATGTATCGTGCTTGAACAATAATTGTATTCGTGAGACTTGGATTATTCTTGTATTTGTGAGACTTGGATTTATTTCTTGTATTTGGGCAATGTGACCCAAGACTCGTGTTTTATTCAGATCATGACTATTTGAGATTTAAGTATTTGGTTTCAAGTATTCGTGATGGTATTTTGACTCATTATGTGCATGTGGTTGATAAATCGCTTCCGACTCTGTATATTTCTCGTGCATGTTGTTAAGATTTCTTGAACTGCTTATGGATAATGAAAATCATTCGCTGGGCTTTTGTTACGTATCCGTATTACATATTCTTTTGGGAAGCAGAGCGTGACATGGTTTTTAGTGGTATCAGAGCACCAGGTTTGGCTAATGTATTAGGCAACTAACATATTAGACAAGCTTGGCTCGAACTAGAAATCTGTGCAACATTCACCAACCATGCATGCATAAAATGAATCAAGTATTATCAATATGATCTGAATCCTAACTGTTTTTGGTTTCATGCAGACTATGGCTCGTAGAGGTTCTACTTCGCAGTCGCAGGGTGACCCGATTGAGGCGGTCACTACAGTGCTTGAGCGCTTGATTAATCAGCAGCAGAACCATAGTGACTTGGTGATGGCTTCTGTAGAAGCCACTCGTGCTACTCTGCCTGTTGCGCCTAGGTAGGATATTCTTCCACCCCGTTCGGGAACGGTCACTGACTTTATGAGGCTGCATCCCAACAGGTTTTTAGGCACTGAGATGCCTTTGGAGGCTGAACAGTGGTTGATTCGGATAGAGAACCTGCTTTTGGTCGCTAGAGTTGCAGATGCAGATCGTGTGGATGTGGTTACCATCCAATTGGTGGACTTGGCTCATATCTGGTGGAGGTCCGAGTCCGAAAGACTTGAAAGACCGATCACTTTGGCCACTTTCACTAGGAGCTTCTTGGAGAAGTTCTTTCCTAGCAGCACCAGAGTTGAGATGGAGCAGCAGTTCTTAGCCCTGAAACAGGTTGGTCATTATTTCTAGTAATGGAATTTTGTTACATATTGTTCATGCAATGTGGTAACATAAGACTTTTTGAAAGAGGACTCCAGGTCTGTGGACGAGTAGCACAGCCGACTTTACGAGACTTAGCCGCTTCGCAGCCGTTCTTGTGGCAAACAAAGAGGATAGGGCTCGTAGGTTCATCTTGAGGCTTGAGCGAGACATCAAAGTGCAGCTTGTCTCTCTGCGCTTGCGTACCTATGCTGAGGCTCTTGATGCAACTAGGGCCCAGGAGTAGGCTCGTGGTGGTATGACTCCTTCTCAGCGGACTGTTCTGCATTCAGTTGCTAGGTCTTCTGGTGGGCCTATTCAGGAGACCTGTTCCATCCCCTCCAGTTAGGGCAGCTCCTTACTCTCCTGTGGGTCCTCCGAGAGCTGGTTTCTGTGACTTCTGCCGTATCCCAGGGCATGAGCGCAAGGATTGCCGACGTGCCAATCGTCGCTGTTTCAGTTATGGTGTCGCTGATCATTCGGTGCTGGGTTGCCCGTGGTTGGCTCCTCCAGCCAGGGGTCCTGTTCAGTCAGTTGTCGCAGCTCGTGATCCAGCTAGACCACCGCTTCCCCCGTGGCGTCAGATTGTCGGTCAGAGTACCGCTGTTCCGAGGAGATGTCAGGCTTTCAACCTGACTGCTGCAGATGCTGAGTCAGCTGAGAGTGTGGTTGCAGGTATCTTTTGTTTTATTGTTTTATTCTTTTATTGTTCTATTTGTTTTTCTCCATTTCCTTTGCTTTATTTCTTTCTGTTGCCTTCTGCTTTTGTTTCCCTCACCCCTGTTCAACCCCTCTTTCCTTTGTCTCTTTTGCTTTTCTGTCTTAGGTGTTGTGTTGGTTTGCTCTTTCCCTGCTTTTGTTCTGTTTGATTCTGGGGCAACCCATTCTTTTGTCTCCTCTCGATTTGTCGCTCACCACCAATTGGAGTGCAGCAACATGTCAGAGGCTTGGAACATCGTCACAGGTGGTGGAGTTGCCAGTTGTTCCCGTGAGTACAGGCAATGTTCCGTTGTTATTGAGGACGCAGATTTCAAAGCCAATCTGATTGTAATTGGGAATTCGGGATTTGATGTTATTATGGGTATGGATTGGTTGGGTGAAAACCATGCCGTTATTGATTACCGTGCCAAGAAGGTTGTGTTCCAGATTCCAGATCGCACAGAGTTTGAGTTCCATGCCGGGGAGTCTTCCCTTGGCCGAGCTGCAGTTGAACAAGAGATTAGTGCGATTGTGTTGCATTCAGGCTGTGCGGCTGCACCTCTAGTAGTTCGAGATTTCTTGGATGTTTTTCTAGTTGAGTTGCTTGGCTTACCCCCTGATAGGAAAGTGGAATTCGGTATTGATGTTCAGCCTGGAACAAAGCCGATATCGAAGAGTCCCTATAGGATGGCACCGGTTGAGCTAGTAGAGCTTAAAGTGCAGATTCAACAGTTGCTTGATTTGGGTTTCATCAGACCTAGTGTTTCACCTTGGGGTGCTCCGGTCCTTTTTGTTGACAAGAAGGATGGTAGTCGTCGACTGTGCATGGATTATCGAGAACTGAACAGAGTTACTGTGAAGAATCGGTATCCGTTGCCCAGGATAGATGATTTGTTCGATCAGCTAAGGGGGGCTGCTGTTTTCTCGAAGTTGGATCTTCATTCTGGGTATCACCAAGTCAAGGTGAAGGCTGCAGATATACAGAAGACTGCTTTCAGGACTAGATATGGGTATTATGAGTATTTTGTGATGCCGTTCGGAGTTACGAATGCGCCAGCTGTATTCATGAGTCTTATGAACTGGGTTTTCTCTAAATTCTTGGATAGACACGTGGTGGTCTTCATTGATGATATTTTGGTGTATTCTCGGAATCGGGAAGATCATGCTGAGCATCTTAGAGTGGTTCTATAGACTTTGAGAGAGAATCAGCTCTATGGAAAACTTAGCAAGTGCGAGTTTTGGCTCGACAGGATTTTCTTCTTGGGGCACATTGTTTCTGGCGATGGTGTTTCTGTGGATCCTGCTAAGGTTGAGGCTATGAAGGATTGGCCTATTCCCAAGTCAATTTTAGAGGTCAGGAGTTTTCTCGGTTTGGCTGGCTATTATCAGAAGTTCGTCCAGGATTTTTCGAATATAGCAGGACCGTTGGCTAAATTGACTGGGAAGGATCAGAAGTTTTGCTGGTCTGATGAGTGTGATGGAGCTTTTGTTGAGTTGAAGAACAGATTGACGCTAGCGCCTGTGTTGACTATTCCCGATGGTTCAAGCGGATTTGTAATTCACTGTGATGCTTCTGGTAAGGGTTTTGGAGCAGTTTTGATGCAGAAGGGCCGAGTCATTGCATATGCATCGAAGCAGTTGAGGCCGCATGAGAAGAACTATCCTACTCATGACTCGGAGTTAGCAGCAGCGATTTTTGCTTTGAAGCTGTGGAGACATTATTTACTTGGGGACCGACTGGAAATCTTTGCAGACCATAAAAGTCTCAAGTACGTCTTCACTCAGAAGGAGTTAAATATAAGGCAAAGGTGTTGGTTGGAGCTTATGGCCGATTATGACATCAGTTTGCAATACCATCCTGGTAAAGTAAACTTGGTGCCTGATGCTTTGAGCAGGAGACCGGCAGTTATGTTCTTGACTCTGCAGAGGGATCTGATTGAGCAGAAGAGGAGGTTAGAGTTGGAGGTTTTGTTACCGAGTTCTGATCGGAGTTGTTTTGTGCTTCAGCTGCATTCATCTCTTGTTGATCAGATTAAAGAGGCGCGGGCTAGTGATGCACAGTTGCAGAGATTTCAAGCTGAGGTTGAGTCTGGGTCCAGGACGGACATGGTTATTCATTCGGATGGATCTCTTCGTTTTGGGTCTAGATTATGTGTTCCGGAAGGTGATGTTCGTCAAAGGTTGCTTGAGGAAGCCCATCAGTCTTCGTATTCTATCCATCCTGGCGGTAATAAGATGTATCGAGATTTGAAGCTTTATTTCCGGTGGCAGGGTATGAAAAGGGTTGTGCTCAGTTTGTTGCTCAATGTTTGATCTACCAGCAGGTTAAGGCAGAGCATCAGAGAACCCCTGGACTTCTTCAACCGCTTCCTATTCCAGAGTGGAAGTGGAACATATCACTATGGATTTTGTGACTACTTTGCCGAGGAGTCCTAAGGGTCATAATGCCATTTGGGTGATTGTTGACCGTTTGATGAAGTGTGCTCACTTCATTCCTTTTCGCGTCGGTCAGTCTACTGAGAGCCTTGCTGAAAGGTATATGCAAGAGATTGTTAGACTTCATAGGGTTCCAGTCAGTATTGTATCCGACACGGATACGAGATTCAGATCTCAGTTTTGGGAGAGTCTTCAGAACAATTTGGGGAGAAAATTAAAGTACAGTACAGCTTTTCATCCCCAGACTGATGGACAGTCAGAGCGGACTATTTAGATTCTTGAGGACATGTTGAGGTCCTGTATGCTTCAGTTTGGTGGGTCTTGGGAGGATCATTTGCATCTCGTAGAGTTCTCGTACAATAACAGCTTTCAAGCCAGTATTAAAGCTACTCCGTTCGAGGCACTCTATGGGCGGAGGTGCAGATCACCAGTGTGCTTGGATGACATTGGTGAGAGGAAGTTGTTGGGTCCAGAGTTGATCACCAAGACAGTGGATACAGTGGTTCAGATCAGGAAGCATTTGCAGGCAGCTCATGACAGGCAGAGGTGGTGGGATGATGTCCATCGTAGGGCTTTGAAATTTGCTGTGTTGGATCCTGTAGGCAAGGTAAGAAATACTGAAGCGGGGGTGAATAGTGTTTTATAAAAATTAAATTGCGGAATTAGACGTTTCTTCTAATAAGTGGACTTGAATAGATAAACCATTCGACTGAAGCGACAGTTAAGAAGAGTATTTTTAAAGCGAGTCTGATCAGTCGACTTATCACACAAGTTTTCAGAGATAAAGTAGTACAAGTCTGACCAGTCGACTTACAAAAGTACACAATTGACTGTCCAGACAAGTTTCGCAGAAGGCTATAAAGTAAGAAAAAGGAATGCAAGTTCAAAGAGATACAACCACAGAGTACATACGATGTATCCATGTTCGGTCCTCCCGACCTACATCCAGTCCCCAAGCAACCCACTTGAGATTTTCCACTATTCTTGAAATAATTACAAGAACACCCTACGGCGTTAGACAATAATCTTGTCCAACCCGTAGTCCTTTCTCACAACTACAGAAAGCAACCCACTCTTCCACCAAGAGTGACAAACCTAACTCTACACCCTAGAGCCATACTCTCTAACCGAGAGGAAACCACTCTCATAACCCGAGAGTGAAAAACAACAACAAAAGAGTTACAATCAACCTATAGCCTTGTTGTGGATGTGATTTTATGCGTGGCTATTAGGTCAACTTCCGAAATCAGTCTCAAACGAAATCACTATTATGCAAGACTGATTTCAGAGAACCAAGACTTAGAAAGAGAATGCTTTTGAATGCATCTTCTTGTTTTAGAACCAAAAGCTTGAAAACTTTAAAAATAAAAAGCTTGAAAAGTTGTTAACCTTATCACAGTGATTTCTATTCTCTATTTATAGAGTTAGAAACACTGGACGTTGGGAGGCAATTGTACCAACTGTCAACCAACGGAAATAACCTTTTGAAATCGAAAAAATCAAATTTTGAAAACAGCAAACTGTCGAAACGACTTAAACAGTCGACTGGGTTGCCGTTATGAGTCGACCGATCAGAGTTTGAATAAGTTCAGTCAGTTTCGTACTAAGACAGTCGACTGATGCTTTATAGCAGTCGACTGGTACTTAACAGCTAAGCTTTTTCAATCTTTGTTTCGATTGGTGTGAGTGTGTGTGACAAGGCTTTTATAGATATTCTAAGACTCAATGAAAACAAAAAAGATTACAACTGTTACAAGACACTCAATACAGTAAATTGAAGCATATGTCTTGTTCTTGAGTCTTGAGTCTTGAGATAGCTTTTAGCCTTCGTCTTTATCTTGTAAGCTGGCAACCTTGTAGCTTTCTTGATCAATTAGCAATAAGAACTTTGTTCGTAGCTGTGCTTAATCAACATGCTTTAAGAAGCTTGTTAGAACATTTCGCCTTTGTATATCCTGTAATGTATAGGAAGTAGAACAACAACTTTGCATTGTGTTGTAATCATCGAAATCAAGAATAAACATTCTCTCCCTTTTTGATGATGACAACACAATAGCTTATAATAAAGAGAATAAATAATACAAGTGAGAGAATAAATAATACAAGTTCTCACATGCTCCCCCTGTCAATTGTACAACATGCATAGGGTGAAAGCATAAAAATACAAATCATGCAAAATACAAAGCATGCATATGTTCTCACCATACAACATCAATATACAAAGCAAAAAAATACAAATTTAACATAAAAGAAACAATAGCTTATATGTTCTCCCCCTTTGTCATCAACAAAAATGGGAAAAAATTCCTCACAAACAAACAATACAAAACAAAATGCATTCATAGAAACTTAGTCTTAGTTCAAATGATTACAAAGTAGAGAGAAAATGCAACAAAAATACATAAAAATAATAAGAAATCATCAATCTTCGTCTTCGTCATCTTGGTCATCATGAGAGGGAGGAGGAAATTGAGCATTGAACAGGTGAGTAAGATGGAAAATTTGTGACTCAAGAACATCTTGACGATCCATGATATAATTGACGGCATTATAAATACTGCGCGGATCATCAATATCTACTCGAGAACGAAAGGAACTAGAAGCAGAAGACGGACGAGCTGAAGTGGCTAAAGGAACTGGAGGGAAAGTCCTAGAGGTAGACCTAGGTGGAGAAGTAAGAAACTTCATGCGTGCTAAACATGCACGATCAAAACATTCATAGTGCTTTACTACATTGGTCTCTGAATCGAGATCGACATCATAAGCACAAAAGACTCGAGTAAGAAGGGCACCAAAAGGAAGATAGGAGGTATGAGACTTATGAAGCCTAGAAAAAATGATACGACCCCAATTTAGATTGATTTTGCCGAATATTGCATAAACGGCTTGTTGTAATTCCATGGAATGCTGATCATAACTCCCTGTTTTGGGAATGATATTGTATGATAGTATCCGTGCAACATGTTTTTGCAACAGGGGTAATGGACCTATTTCTCATAGGGGGTCCATGATTCGGCAAATAAATTCCAGATAAAATGGTGGCATCATCCATCAAAATTTCTCCTAAGTCAAGTCCTTCATCGTCTATACCCAAAATAAGGTTGATTCTATCGTAGGTGAGTTTCATCTTCTTATTTTTGACAGAGGAATAGATAAGTACCTCACCATCATCCGATTGAACAACCCTCATATTTGTATAAAACAAATAAATGAGTTGAGGGTAGCAGTAGGGTTGATTTTCTAAAGACAAGAATTCATAAGGACTACAATGTTGAAACAAAGATACGAGATTAAACCTATCAAGATCGGAAAAAATAACAAACCGACCTGGAAAAATTATCATGGAACATATGATGAACCATTCTTCTACAAGGTCAGGACTTCTAAAATATTGAATGTAATCCCTAGAAGATGAACCCTCCTCTACATGAGAAGTTTTAGATCTCTTAGAAGCCATAATAAGAAGGAAAAGAGGGAGAAAGGAAGTATACCAACAAGGAGACTCTAAAACTTCAAGTGAACTGAAAATCTACAAGAAATTAGCCGGATTTTATCTTCACAATACTTGAAATTGACAGTAGCAACAACTGTGCATTCGACTTCTCTTCTCTCTTCTTCAGATCTGGGAAATAAAGTTAGGGTAAAAGTGAAAGGAAGGGAGTAGGTTTAGGATTTTTACAAGGAAATAGATGACTAAGATCAAAGGAGAAGGATATCAACAGCTTAGATATGGTCAAAGAAGAGTAAAAAGGTGAACAGTCGCCTCAAAAGATGTACCAAGATTTGAATATGAAGAAAAACTGATTCGTGACAGTCGACTGGTATGAGTAGGCAGTCAACTTAGTCGAGAGTTTAAAAAAAAAAAAATTGAACACAATATTAGTACAACTGGTTAGTCGACTTGGTGCTAAGCTCAGTCAACTGTCCAGAGCATAAAAACTTCAGACAAAATTTAAAACAATACTTGGCAGTCGACTGAAAAATGTGTGTAAGTCGACTTACCAAAACAAATTCAAGAAATATCATGAAAATTACAAATCCCTAGTTCTCTTCTTAAGATTATAAAGGTGTCTTCTTTAAGGGGTTTGGTAAAAATATCAGCTACTTGTTTATTTGTAGAAATAAAGTCTAAAGAGATGTCTCCCTTTAAAACATGATCACGTAGAAAATGATGTCGAATATCAATATGTTTCATACGTGAGTGTTGAACCGGATTCTTAGATAAGTTAATGGCACTGGTATTATTACACATTATTGAAGATTTTTCAAAAGAAATACCATAGTCTAATAAGGTTTGTTTCATCTACAAAATTTGGACACAAGCCAAACTTGCAGCGATATATTCAGCTTCTGTAGTCGATAGGAATACCGAATTTTGCTTCTTACTGCACTAAGAAACTAGTGAATGTCCTAAAAAATGACATGTCCCACTAGTGCTCTTGCGGTCAGTCAAAATCCGCATCACTATACGAAAAAAGTTGAAAATTGTCGGAACGTGGATAAAATAAACCATAATCAGACGTGCCTTTAATATATCTTAAAATGCATTTCACAGCTTTTAAGTGAGATTCTTTAGGACTTGACTAATATCTAGCACATAAACATACACTAAACATAATGTCTGGTCTACTAGCAGTTATATATAAGAGTGAGTCAATCATACCTCGATAGAGTTTCTGATCGACACTCTTACCTAATTCATCTTTGTTAAGGGTAGTGGTAGTAGCCATAGGCGTGGTCTTACTACTTGTGCTATTCATGTTAAACCGTTTGAGTAATTCCTTTGCATATTTTACTTGATTAATGAATATGCCATTTTGTGACTACTTAATTTGTAGTCCAAGGAAATAATTGAGTTCACTCATGTGACTCATCTCAAAATCGTTTTCCATGGTGTTAGCAAACTCTTGACATAGATTGCTATTTGTAGAACCAAAAATTATGTCGTCAACATATATTTGTATGATTAAAATATCATTCTTAATTCTTCTAATAAACAGAGTAGTATCTACTTTACCTATTTAAAAACCTGTTTCTAAAAGAAAAGTCTTCAGTCGTTCATACCAAGCACGAGGTGCTTGTTTAAGACCGTATAAAGCATTTTTCAATTTAAAAACGTGGTTTGGGAATTGTTCATGTTCAAAACCTGATGATTGTTTAACATACACATCTTCCTCTATAAACCCATTAAGGAATGCACTTTTAACATCTATTTGAAAAAGTGTAAAATTCATAAAACAAACAAAAGATAATAAGATATAAATTGATTCTAATCTAGCAACAGGAGCATATGTTTCATCAAAATCTATGCCTTCTTCTTGATTATATCCTTGAGCAACTAGTCTAGCTTTGTTCCTAACAACTTGTCCCGATTCATCTAACTTATTCTTGAATACCCATTTAGTACCAATTATAGTATGATCAGGAGGTCGTGGAACTAAATCCTATACATCATTCCTTATGAATTGGTTTAACTCATCTTGCATGGCATTCATCCAAAATTCATTCTCACATGCTTCTTGTATGTTCTTCGGTTCAAAATCTGACAAGAAAGTTGTGTGAGATATCATATTAACATGTGATCTCGTCTGAATACCATGTGAAATGTCACCAATTATTAAGTCATGAGGATAATCTCTAATTTCAACAAAAGATTTTGGTAAAGTTGGAGACATCACAACAGGATCAGTCGATTTGACAAGTTCTTCAGTCGACTTGACTTCCTTATCGGTCGACTTATCTGCAAGACCAGTTTGTTCTAAAGATGTAATTACTTTATTTAAATGTGATGTATTAGTTTCATTATCTTCAATTAAAGTCGATGAAGACAGAGATTCATCAAATGCAACATGCATGGATTCTTCAATAGTCATTGTTGACTTGTTGAAGATTCTATATGCTTTACTCCTATTTGAGTATCCTACAAAGATACCCTCATTAGATCTAGGATCAAATTTATCTAAATTATCCTTAGTGTTCAGAATAAAACACTTACATCCAAATATTTTAAATTAAGAGACCTTAGGAATTCTATCAAAAAATAACTCATAACATGTTTTCTTTAGCTTAGGCCTAATCAAAATTCTATTTAAAACATAACAAGCTGTAGTAACAACTTCAGTCCAAAAATGCTTAGGTAAATTGCTTTCAACAAACATGGTACGTGCACATTCTTGCAAAGTCCTATTCTTCCTTTCAACCACTCTATTTTGTGGTGAAGCTCTAGGAAATGCAAATAAATGAGTTATACCATTCTTGTTGCAATATTCTGTAAACGTTTTATTTTCAAATTCTCCACCATGATCACTTCTAATAGTGACTATGGTTAGAGACTTTTGATTTTGAATTCGTTTACAAAAATTTGCAAATTCTTCAAAAGCATCATTTTTATGTTTTAAAAAGAAAGTCCAAGTGAATCGTGAAAAATCATCTACTAAAACAAATACATACCTACTTTTATTTAAAGAAGCAACTCTAGTATGGCCAAATAAGTCCATGTGAATTAATTCGAGCAGCCTACTAGTAGAAATTACTTCTTTTGTTTTAAAAGTAGATTTAATTTGTTTATCTACTTGACATGCATCACATAACTTATCCTTTTTAAAGGATAGTCTTGGCAGGCCCTTTAGCTATATTGTACTTAGACAATTTAGAGAGATTTTTCATATTCACATGACCAAAATGTCTATGCCAAAGCCAAGAATCATTATTAGAAGCTATTAAGCAAAATTCATTCGAAAACTCATATGCTTTCAAACACAATTCATAAATTTTATTTTTCCTAAACCCTGGAAAAATTATATTTTGCATGGTAGAATCATAAATTAAACAAGCATCTTTTTCAAACATGATTTTATAACCCTTATCACAAAGTTGACTAATACTTAACAGGTTATGCTTAAGTCCACTAACTAATAAAACATCTTCTATAGAGGGGTTAGTGTCCTTACTGACCATACCAATTACTATGACTTTTCCTTTATTGTTGTCACCAAATGTAACTGTTCCTCCATCAATGTTTTGTATGGAAGATAGGAGGTTGGCATGACCAGTCATATGCCTTGGGCATCCGCTGTCACATATCCAACAATCTTTTTTAGGTACCTATAAAATATTCAATGTGAATATGGTACCCTTTTCATTGGGTCCAAAAATTATTAGTTTGTGGGAAACCAAACCCATGATGAGTTTGATTTTCCACCATAAGAAGAAATGAAATTAACAGAATTACATACATTCAGCATATAAGAATTGATATAAGCAATTCTAACTTTCGAACTCAGCTTGACTGGAACCCATACATATTTGCTCTGTCCAGTCGACTTTACAACACCTTTCAGTCGACTTTTACTATCAGTTAGTCGACTGGGAGGTAGTATAGGTCGACTTATCTGAGGTTTTTGTCTAGTGGAATAAGACTCAGTACCACAGGACAGACGACTGGTGGATGGGTGCAGTCGACTTGGATGAATTTTAGATTTGCTTATATCAGGAGAACTTACAATTTTAGGCTTTTCAAAGAATTCATAAAGTTTATGCTTAACACTAGAAATAGATATAGGTTTATTTACACTAGTGTTCTTAGAAGAATGAGGTTTTCAAGTGACTTTTTAAAACCAAGTCCAAACTTTTGACTAGATTTTACTTGATTTTGAAGAACATCATTTAAATTCTCTTTTCCTTTATTAAATTTAGATACGTTCTTGAATATCTCTTTATAATTCTTCTTTAGAGATTCAAGATCCATATCTAAACTAGAAATACGAGAATTTAAAGATTTTACTTCTTTATCAAGGTTAAGATTCTCTTGAGAAAGTGTTTGATTAACTTTCTCTAAGTTCTTAACTCTAATCTTTTCCTTTTTAAGTTCTTGAAAAATTTTATTGAAAGCATCAAGTAAATCATTAGAATCATACTCATTACTTACTTGATTTTGAGATGCCATAAAGCATACGTTTGCAACCTCGTTTGTCTCAACAATTTCTTCTTCTGACGAAGAATTGCTGTCATCCCAAGTTGCTTGGTATGCCATTTTGTTTTTCACGAACTTGTTCTTTGTGTACTTATCCTTCTTGAAGTTGGATGTCTTTTCCTTAGATTTTGCATTTTCTAGTGGACAATCCTTCTTCATATGGCCTGCCTTGTTACACCTGAAACAAGTTGGAGGTTCATTAGAATCCTTAGTTTTTGAATTAAACTTACCTTTTCTTAGGAACTTTTTGAATCTTTTCGTGAACATGACAATCTCTTCCTCATCTTCTTCTTCATCCTCGGAGCCTAACATGGCTTTGAATGCTAATGTCTTCTTCTTTGATTGTTGTGGTTCGGCATCCTTCTTGCGCTCTTCAAGTTGTACCTCATAAGCCATAACATTTTCCACAAAATTCTCAAGAGAAAGTTGTGTTAAATCATCGGCCTCTTCTATGGCAGTGGTCTTCTTCTCCCATTCGGGAGTTAGTGCACGAAGTACCTTTCTCACCATCTTGGCCTGAGTGTATGTCTTCCCAAGTGCCACAAGTGAGTTTATAATGTCTGTGAACCTAGTAATCATCTCGGACACATTCTCATTCTCCTTCATGCGGAACATTTCAAACCTGTGAACAAGAACAGATATTTTAGATTCTTTCACTTTGTTTGTTCCTTCATGAGTTACCTCGAGTGTGTACCAAATTTGATGTGCGGTTGTTGCATTGGACACACGGTTGAACTCCTCCTTTGTAAGGGCACAAAATAGTGTATTCATCACCTTTGCATTGTTCATTGTTTGGTTCTTCATGTCATCGTTCCATTGTGCATATAGAATGGTAGGAGCAGTGTACTCAGTTTCTGTCATGTTCCATATTTCATAGTTGATGGACTGAAGATAGATCTTCATTCTACACTTCCAATAGTTGTAATTTGTTCCATCGAAGAGGGGTGGCCTTTGTGTAGATTGGCCTTCATGGTACTAATTTGCACTCAAAATAGTTGCAGGCTCTGATACCAAGTGTTGGATCCTATAGGCAAGGTAAGAAACACTAGAGGGGGGGTGAATAGTATTTTATAAAAATTAAATTGCAGAATTAGACTTTTCTTCTGATCAGTCGACTTGAAGAGATAAACCAATCGACTGAAGCGACAGTTAAAAAGAGTATTTTTAAAGCGAGTCTGATCAGTCGACTTATAGAAGAGCCAGTTGACTTATCACACAAGTTTTCAGAGATAAAGTAGTACAAGTCTGACCAGTCGACTTACAAAAGTACACAGTTGACTGTCCATACAAGTTTCACAGAAGGCGATAAAGTAAGAAAAAGGAATGCAAGTTCAAAGAGATACAACCACAGAGTACACACGATGTATCCTGATTCGGTCCTCCCGACCTACATCCAGTCCCCTAAGCAACCCACTTGAGATTTTTCACTATTCTTGAAATTATTACAAGAACACCCTACGGCGTTAGACAACAAGCTTGTCCAACCCGTAGTCCTTTCTCACAACTAGAGAAAGTAACCCACTCTTCCACCAAGAGTGACAAACCTGACTCTACACCCTAGAGCCCTACTCTCCAACCGAGAGGAAACCACTCTCACAACCCGAGAGTGAAGAACAACAACAAAAGAGTTACAATCAACCTATAGTCTTGTTGTGGATGTAATTTTATGCGTGGCTATTAGGTCAACTTCTGCAGTCTCAAACGAAATCACTATTATGCAAGACTGATTTCAGAGAACCAAGACTTAGAAAGAGAATGCTTTTGAATGCTTCTTCTTGTTTTAGAACCAAAAATTTGAAAACTTTGAAAAACAAAAAGCTTGGAAAGTTGTTAACCTTATCACAGTGATTTCTATTCTCTATTTATAGAGTTAGAAACACTGGACATTGGGAGGCAGTTGTACCAACTGTTAACCAACAAAAATAACCTTTTGAAATCGAAAAAATCAAATTTTGAAAATAGCAAACTGTCGAAACGACTTGAACAGTAGACTGGGTTGTCGTTATGGGTCGACTGATCAGAGTTTGAATAAGTTCAGTCAGTTTCGTACTAAGACAGTTGACTGATGCTTTATGGCAGTTGACTAGTACGTAACAACTGAGCTTTTTCAATCTTTGTTTCGATTGGTGTGAGTGTGTGTAACAAGGCTTTTACAGATTTTCTAAGACTCAATGAAAATAAAAAAGATTACAACTGTTACAAGACACTTAATACAGTAAATTGAAGCATATGTCTTGTTCTTGAGTCTTGAGTCTTGAGATAGCTTTTAGCCTTCGTCTTTATCTTGTAAGCTGGCAACCTTGTAGCTTTCTTGATCAATTAGCAATAAGAACTTTGTTCGTAGCTGTGCTTGATCAACTTGCTTTAAGAAGCTTGTTAGAACATTTCGCCTTTGTATATCCTGTAATATATAGGAATTAGAACAACAACTTTGCATTGTGTTGTAATCATCAAAATCAAGAATCAACATGCTGTTGGTGATCATGTTTTCCTTAAGGTATCGCCGTGGCGCGGTGTCATTCGGTTCGGTGGCGGCGGCAAGCTTAGCCTTAGGTTTATTGGACCGTTTAAGATTTTGGAGCGAGTAGGCAAGGTGGCCTATCGTCTTTCATTGCCGCCACCTTTATCAGGAATGCACGATGTTTTCCATGTCTCGCAACTCAGGAGGTATATCCGAGATGAGAGCCACGTGATCGACTATTCAGAGTTGACCATTCGGTCGGATTTGACTTGTGAGATTCCGCTAGTTGCTATTGTGGATCGGCGGGAGAATGTGCATAAAAACAAGGTCATCAAATTGGTTTGTATCGCTTGGAATCCTCACTTGCCTGGTGAGTCGACTTGGGAGCTGGAGGAGGAAATTTAGCAGAAGTTTCCTCATTCGTTTGAGTAGATTGTTTGTGTTTTGCTTTTTGGTTGTTTTGTTTTGCTTGGGGTTACCCTATGTATCTTTCTTTTGAATTTCGAGGATGAAATTTTCTTGTAGGTGGGTAGGATTGTAACCCCTGTTTTTCACTTTATATATTTTTGACTGTATGTTTCATTTTTGGTATTTTTCTGCCTTGTATTTTTCTGCACCGTATATTTGATTTGATTTCAATATATATTCGTTTTATTTCATTCTGAGCTCCTTGTGTTTGATTGTTTGTCTCTTTTGATCGTTTTCCATCATTTTCTCATTTTCGGTTTCGTTATCTTTATTTTATTATTTCATGGTGTTGTGGTTGAGTTTTGGTGGTGTTTTTCTTTTCCATGATTTTTAACTCCTAATAAGATTTTTCAAGAGCCATAGAATTCACTCTAAATTGTATTCCTATTGGTATTTGACCCAATATCTATTACCCATTTGTATACCTATTACTGTATGCAAATACCCACAACCCACTAACCCACATTCAAGCCCTATAAATAAAACCCCCTTAACACAAACCCTAACCCTAATACCACATACCCTAGCCTCTCTCTCCCTCTCTCTCTCTCCCGGCCTGTTCTGCCCCAACCCGAGCTCCCACTACAGCCCTCATCCCGACCACCTACTCAGGCCGATCAGCACCCCTAGGCCGAGCAACCCTAGCTCCGGCCATCCCCTACTCTGGCCACCACACAACCCGACCACCTTTTCCCCTCCTTGCTTGCTGAACCCTCAAACCACCACCACCATCATCAAGGTTGCAACTTTTTGAACCCCATACTCTCTCTTCGTGGTGTTTCTCAAAGTGGGTGCTTTCCACTTTGTTCGTTGCATCAAGGGATTCGTTCGTGAGAGGATTTTGTTCGTAGTTGCTTGGATTCGTGCTTGGAGCGGATTTTGTTCATAGGTTTTTCTTCTAGGATTATTTGCATCGCTCTTCATCCCCAAAATAAGGCAAGTAACTTGTATACCAATTCATTTGTTTGATACAAGTACCAAAGTTCACCTATAGTGTAGTTAGGTCTAGAGACAATCTAAGATTGTATTTTCCTTGATGGAATTTGTCTCCATTGTGATATTTTGGCCATAGATGACTCATGACACAAATCTTGATATGTGATAACCTAGGTTTTGCCCAATTCTTGATTTTTGACACGTATGTGAATATTTGTGTGAATTTATGTTTGGATTAAGATCCAGGTGAAATAATAGGTGTAGACATGTTAATAACCCTAAATCATGATGTTTAGATGCTTGGTAGGTTGTATTTCAAGTTTGGATGTGTTTAGATCAATATTCTTGAAGTTATGATGTTCTTGATTTGAAGTGTGAAATCTGTAAATTCTGGAGATTCTGTTTTGATTGCTGTTTTCGTCCATGCTACAGCCAGTATCTTGATTCCTTTACAAAATATGAAATTTATATAATATTTTCTATTTTCAAACCCCACTGATTTTGCTTGATTTGGATTTCGTATGACTGAGTTATGACTGTTTTAGTACAGAGGTGTCGATCTATTCCAGATTCTATTTTGGGTTAATTTTGTTAACAAACTATTTTCAAGAACTATTCTATACATATTATCTTGATCCAATATTTTGGTCAGTGTTTCTTTATGATATTAGGGACTACCCAGAATTTTGATGAATTTAATTGATAAGTTTTATGTGGTGTTTCATGCTCGTTTCTAAAATCTATACATGCTGTATTTTGCTTGCTGTCCAGTAAAGAACCCTATTTTCACTATAATTGCTTTTACTGTATGAAAATTCTTTGTGAAATATGAAAGTTAGTAAATTCTATCTATTTTCATATCCCTTTGACGGAATTGGATTTCGTTTTACTGGTTGCGAGATATCCTAGTTTTCGTACAGTAGTGTTGGGATTTCCAGATTCGCTAAACTATGTTTTCTTGATGCTTTCTTATTTTTCATGACTTATCTATCTTTCCTGGAAAATTCTGAAATTCTATATTTTGATTCTGGACATATAGGAAAATACCCCAGATTTTTCTTGGATTAATTTACTGTGTTTTCTTGCTGTTTTCAAGCTCCTGAATTCGTTTTCTTGTTTTCTGGCTGAACCTAATTAATGTGTTCAAATCAGTTTTGAGCTGTGTTGTTGTGAACTAGTATGTGACTTAATTATGCTCACTGGATGCGTGTGGATGTCTATTTTCCAGATCCTTTGACGGATCTAGATTTTCTTGTTTGTAACTCTTGGAATCACTGTTTTACTACAGCATGGTCTTACTGTCCTGAACTTGAGATGTGTTTAATTTATTCGTTTATGAGATATCTTGCACTTGTACATGTTTATCTTGCTACTTGCACTTGTCACATGATCATGCCATGCCATTCTTAATATATTCTCCACATATACATGCTTTTTTGACATTAATAATAAAATAACTAAGCCGGGGTTTAAGGGACAGATCTAATAGTGGATAGTTCAGAAATGTGTACTCGGAAGGGGATCCATTGATCCTACGTGATACTTAACATGATTACTTGATACTTGCACGCAAGACACGATACTTGCCACTTGCACTACTTGACACGTGATTACATGATACATGATACTTGGAGCTTGGTGCTCAATTACTTGCTTGTTTCCGAGTATACTGTCCTTTATAGTCCACTATGAAATCTAAAGCGAAACTGTTTTGTTGTAGCAACCATGTAGTATGGGCTGCATGAAGTGTTACCTAGATAGTAATTCACTACAAGACTTGATACACGCTACTTGAACATGATACGTGAACATGATACATGCTTGCTTGATACATGACTACATGATTACATGAGACTTGTTTACATGAGACTTGAAACTTGATACTTGATACATGAACATATGACACTTGACACTTGATGCATGTTTATAGGATACTTGATTACTTGACACTTGATTTATACCATGTACACTTGATACTTTTACCATGATAGTTGTTTACATTTGACATCATACTTATACCATGTGCTAGTTAGTTTTCCCATGTGCTTGTATCCTACATTATAAGTGATCCGTGACTTGCAATTGACGGTTACTTGTGTTTTCTCTTTTTTCTTTCCTGCATTCGATGAATTGCAGATTATGAACAACAGGTTCAAGACGGTACTGGAGACTTGAAGTATTAGTGCTGCTTGTTTTATTATTATTTCATGTATCGTGCTTGAACAATTATTGTATTCGTGAGACGTTGATTATTCTTGTATTTGTGAGACTTGGATTTATTTCTTGTATTTGGGCAATGAGACCCAAGACTCGTGTTTTATTCAAATCATGACTATTTGAGATTTAAGTATTTGGTTTCAAGTATTCGTGATGGTATTTTGACTCATTATGTGCATGTGGTTGATAAACCGTTTCCGAGTCTGTATATTTCTCGTGCATGTTTTTAAGATTTCTTGAACAGCTTATGGATGATAAAAATCATTTGCTGGGTTTTTGTTACGTATCTGTATTCCGTATTCTTTTGGGAAGCAGGGCGTGACAACCGGTATAGTAGGAGTGCTAACCCTAAGGGATTGATTTTGTTCATGATTCAATTAAATTAAGGATTAGATACATAGTGAAATGTGATTAAAGTAAGAGAAAAACATGAGTATGAGGGCTATTGGATTGGCAGCGTGAGAGTATTCACAAGATGTCCCATGATACATCATGCGTAGGATGTGGATACTGCTCTAGAGTACCGTCCCTGGTGGTGACGCTTGTGGGGTGTTTGGTGACTACGGGTGGTGTCATGTCTATGGTAGGAGGTGAATTACCACAGGATGCCTGCATGATGAGTCATGTGACAGTGCGTTGGGGATTCTCTCCAGGGTGCCTAGACATGAGTTCGTAGGTCATAGAACATCTAGGATACTTACCGTAGTTACAGTAGTACATTAAGTCATGGCGAGGGATGGAACCCTACAAGATGAAGAACGATTAAGGGCTTGCCCTCGGACCTATGTAGTATGGACTGCATAGACTCTGAACAAGTGCGCATTAGTGTCAAATAACAGAAATAATTGCATTAAGGACTAAGTGCACATTCATAACACGACATCAAAAGGATAGTCCCTTTAGCTTTGTTTGTGAACAAGTTTGTGGTTTGTTAAGTATTGAGAATCGTTATACTGTTTTCGGCATAGAAGGATGGCCGTGTATAATATTTCGTCAGTTGAATGAACTGACGTGCCCACAGTTTCTATGCAGGGTAAAGCACATGAAAAAGACTAAAGAAGACTTGATGCTTAAAGATTATTCAACTGTTGTTGTATTTCATTCATTGATGTAAAATTTGCTTTCGCTATATAAATGTTAAAGTAAATGTAACTCTGATGTAAAGTAAAGTTTTATTTTCTTGTAAAATTGTATGAAGAGAAGTGAAAAGATCCTGTGGAACTCGAATTGAGTTGTATTTGGGATTCGGAGTGTGATAATCTGCCCCGATCCCTGGGATTCAGTTGGCTTTTCTGCATGTTTGTTGGGTCCCCTCGGAGGAGGAGTTTGGGGGTCGTTTACCTGTGCAAATTTGGTGAGGTATCCTCGTCAGAGCAATGCCTCTACTTCATCTTTAAGGATTCGACACTCATCCGAAGGTGACCGTGATCCTTGCGGAAGGCACACTACTTTGTTTTATCCCTTCTTTTGTTTAGGGCATTCATCTTTTAGGGGGGGGGGGGGGGGTGTTGGTCGAATGATCCTTTCCTTGTAAACCTCCATGAGAATGGCGGATATGCTTGCATTTAGTATGGTGTATTTTTCAAAACGAGGCATGGAAGGGGTGCGGTGCTGGCCAGAGGTATCCTTCTGGGATTTTCGAGGGCTCATCTTCGTTAGTGCCTTTCCATTAGTTCCTGGATGGAGGCACCTTATGTTCTTACGGGCATATCACCTCTTTGACTTGGATGTAATTCTCAACTCTCTGAAGGCAGTCAGAGAAGTCCCGAGGAGGTCTTTTGACGAGGAAAGCTTTAAGGTCGTAATGCTTGACATTGTATCTGAATGCAACCGTTGCCAGCGCAGAGTCGAGTGAAGGGATGGATTTGGATTCTACTGTGAAGCGTTGGACATTGCTCTTAAGGGACTCCTCGTCCCTTTGCCTGAGGTCTAACTGGGAGGCACTGGTGTTCTCCAACTTGTGGCTAGTGACGAAGTGCATGAGGAAGAGTTCTTCAAGTTGGTCGAAGGAAAATATGGAGCCTGCAGAAAGGCAAGAGAACCATTCTCGTACCGAGCCTTTCAAGGTTGCCGGAAAAGGTTTTGCACAGGAGGGAGTCGAACGCTTGGTGGATCATCATGAGAATTTTAAAACTCTCGATGTGGTCTACTGGATCAGTCTCTCCGCTTTACGGTTCAAATGTTAGGACCTTGAAGTTGGTCGGGACGGGGGCCTTCAATAATCTTTTTGGAGAATGGAGGTCTGATGGGACGGCATCTTCCTTCTTGTTTCATTCCTTCCCTTTTCAGCAACGCCAGGTGGTCTTCCATCTTTTGGAGACGTCGGAGGACGGTATCTTCTTGTTGATAAGATCTAGTGGATCCACGGGATTCTTCGCTTCGTAGAGGAGAAGGATGGTGAAGACTAGGTTATCGAGTCTGAGGTGGAACTATGCTGAGGGCCTGGAGGATCTCATCCTTGAACTCTCAAAATTCGGCTCTAGTGACTGGCATTTCTTCATTCCTTCCCGTCCTAGGAGCTATTCTGCTAGTTGGAGTTGGATGCCTCCTTTCTCGGGGAGGTGTTCTTCTGTGACCTTTTGGGGAACAACGACCTCTTCGCCCCCTGATAGAAGGGGATCTCCTTCGTCAAAGAGGAGAGGAACTTCTTTCACGTCCCTTGGGAAAGGGGGATCTCCTTTGTCTAAGTGGAGAGGAACTTCTTTTGCTACCTCTCTGCTCGGGGTGAGAGGCTTCCTCGTGAGCTCTCTTCTCGTTGAGATGGGTCCGTAGGTCCGACTCCTGCTGGCGATCTACGATGACTTGACGGAGGTCGGGCTATGGTTGAGGGAGTGAGGAAGGAGTAAACGTGTATATAGATCCACTGTTTTCAACAAAAGGTCTAGCAGATGGTTTGGGACGACTCTGGTGAGAACCCCCCGGTGGGGGCCTCTCCTGGTGAAGGCAAGGCGAATAGAAGGAGGGGACCCTCTTATTGTGAGTGAAAGGAGGGATGGAGTTCCTCTAGAAGAGGAGGAAGAGGATTGGCTTGTTGGCTTGAGGCCACCACCTTCCCTTTCCCCTTAGGAGGCATGCTGGATGGCTTATTCTCACCGATAAGGTCTGGTCAGATTTTCTTTGCTGGTTCCCACAGACGAAGCCAATCTGTTGCTGCTTTTTTCGGTGTGGGAGCAATCAGATGATGTGGATTCTTTTTTAGGAACAATCAAGAATTTGACCTCTTAACTTTCAACGGTGTTGACTGCCGTGGACTGCTTTTGACGTGATGATCTGACTCGTTTGTGCTGTAGGATTTGATTCATGCGGTGACGATCGCCTCTGATGACCTGCAAAAAGTCTGAAACATTGGGATTGATCTCGGTGATAGACCCTCTGACGCTCAAGTCAGAAATCAAGAAAAATATGATAGAGCTTTTGTAGAGCAAAATATTGACTACCTGTTTCTGGTGGAGGTATGGGGTATTTTATAGTCTCCTTTGAGACCAGTTTCGAGATTATCATGTCTCTACTTCCCGGTGTTTTTGGATAAGAAATAGACTTTAAATTTCTTCGTGATAGAGGATTTGGTTTAAAACTCTTCTTAGGGGTAATCATGAATTTGAGCAACTCTTTATAGGATCTGAGTTTATTTAGAATGGGCTGCCATCATAACCTAGTAATGCAGATCCGTTTTCTGTTATTTGGTCTTGAAAAAGACCCAGTTTCTGTTTACAGATCCGTTTATAGCAGAAATTACGGTTTTACCCCTGAGAGCTTTGAGATTCATACCCAATTTGAACCGTTCCAATTTATTTCTATTTTTGGCCATATTGGTTTCATAAAAAAATTACAATCTTAAAGCGAAAAAACCAGTGAAGATTAAGGCAAACCAAAAGCAAATTTAATAGGCGAGAGGAGATATGTCCAAGTAATCATATTGGGTGTCAAAACCAAGGTATTGGTTATCAGCTCTATAAACTAAGTTTAATCAAACATAGTTACCGGTACTTCTAGATAATGCTCTTCCGGTATTTTTCTTAGTACTGAAAGAGTATTATCTTAGAACTAATCTCATTCTTAATTAAGCCAATGTAGAGCTTAAACTCGAACAGAGACAGAACATTTGACAAACAGTTACAGAAGAGCGACGAGAAAAGACAAGATAAATACCAAGGAATCAGCCAAAGTAAACTAGACAAAAGATGCACTTGTTCGAGTCGATAAAGACATGGGAAACTTTAATAAAAAGAATGAAAAAAGCATTATAAATTTTTTATAATTATTTTTAAGAAAACACTCAATACTCTGGTCAGTAAAGCTTTGTTGAAGTAATCGACTCTATCATTAGTTTAATACAAAAGCAAACTGTCTATTTAACTTTCAGAATACCGCACTGACACATGGAAACAAAACACTAAATTTCCAATAATTAAAGGGTAAAAGGGGTATGAGCAACTTGCTCATTTAGTAAATGAGCAAGTGATTATATGGCAAGCATGTGATACATTGGACAACTAATCCTTATAAGGACTTTTCAATCACATGCATGTCACATCATCAATTGCTTATTTACTAAATAAGCAAGTTGCTCATATCCCTTTTTCCCATAATTGAATATACTAAGGTACTTCAGTATTCCATTTGCACATAAATGAAGTTGAGATCTCAAGTTTATCACATTTTTTAAATACACATTATGTTATTAACAGATCATAAGTTTGGCAACATATTTTTTTATCGCGGTTAAACCAGTGGTCTAGAGCTCCTCGAGGCATCGTGCTGATAACGTGCTAGAACACACACACAGAGAGAGAGAGAGAGAGGAGTAGCGTAATCAAGTATAGCGGCTTTTCAGTCATAACATATACATTGAGGTGGAAACTAGGGTGAGGGTAGTTTAGCTGAGCAGACTCCTGAATGGGTGGACTTGGTCCGCCACCTTAATAGATGGGCATCCACCTAAATAGGTGATCACAGTTTCACAACATTATAAAAAAATTAAATAATTTTTGAAATTTATGATTATATAGTCAAAATATTTAATTAATTTTGCAAAATTTTAATTATTTATTCAAAATTTTAATTAAAATTTTGAATTTATAATCATATATGAATTTTAATAAAAGAAACAAAGGTGAGCGCGAATTCTAAAGCAATGGATCGTTGGATCAAACAGGCGCGAAAACTATTGTTATCATACGGCTGGTTCAGTCGAGCACGAAAATTGAATTGAACAGACGGCTGGATCAGTCTGGCGCGGAAATTGAGGTGATCAGAAGACTGAAAATTGTGCACTGAGGATGTTTCTGACGTCAGCATTTGTCTTTTTCTATCGAAGTGGATGGCGCAAATTTTTGACCTGGTCAAATGGTCTTGATCGGTTAGCATGAAACATGGGAGGTGATCAGACAATCTGTATCGCCAAAAGCACTGAGCACCTCGGATGATAGTTTCACCGAGGAGATTGTGGGAGCAACTCTAAGGAAGAGTTAGACTCTGAAGTTGTTGTGGGAGCAACTCTAGGGAAGAGTTGGACTCCGAACTTGCTGTTTTGAGTTACTAAGTTGTTGTTGTAGCTCGGAAGAGGAGCAGATCATCAAACACCTTATATGGAGTCAAAGAGTTGTTGGAGGGCGAGAGGAGCACCGAACTCATTGTATTGAGTCAATAAGTTTGGAGTAGCTTGAGCGACAAGCAGAGCAGAGAAGTCATTGTATGGAGTCAATATGGAGGAGCTCCTGCAGCAAGACGAGCACCATACTTATTGTTTGGAGTCAATGAGCTATTGTGGTAGCTCGAGAGACGAGCAGAGCATCAAACTCATTGTATAAATTCGATGAGTTGTTGGTGTAGCTCGGCAGATGAGCTGAGCATTTAACTCACTGCTTGGGGTTGATAAGTTGCTGGTATAGCTTGGAAGAGGAGCTGAGCATCAAACTCACTACTTGGAGTTGATGAGTTGTTGTGTGACTCGGAAGAGGAGTTGAGCATGTAACTCATTGCTTGGAATTGAAGAATTGTTGGAGGAGCTTGAATGATGAGCGGAGCGCCGAACTCATTGTATGAGGTCAACGGGTTGTTGGAGGAACTCAAGCGACCATCTGAGCACCGAACTCATTGTATGGGATCAATGAGTTGTTGGAGGAGCTTGAGTGACACACATAGCACCATACTCATTGTATGGAGTCAATGAATTGTTGGAGGGGCTCGAGCAGTGGGCGGAGTACCGAACTCATTGTACGGAGTCAGCGAGTTGTTGGAGGAGCTCGTGTGGCGTGCATAGCACTGGACTCATTGTATTGAGTTGATGAGTTGTTGATGTAGCTCGGAAGAGGAGCTGAGTACCGAACTCATTGTTTGGAGTTGATGAGTTGCTGGTGTGGCTCGTAAGTAGAGCTGAGCAACTAACTTCTTCCTTAGAGTTGACGAGTTGTTGCTTCGCTCGGAAGAGTTGCTGAGCACGAAGCTGTTTTCTTAGAGTTGATGAGTTATTAGTGTAGCTCGGAAGAGGAACAGAGCACCAAACTAATTACTTAGAGTTGATGAGTTGTTAGTGTAGCTCGGAAGAGGAGCTGACCACTGAACTCATTGCTTGGAGTTGATGAGTTGTTTGTGTAACTCGGGAAAGGAGCAGAGAAACTAACTCATTCCTTTGAGTTGATGATATAGCTCGAAAAATTGAGCTGAGTACGTAATCCATTGCTTGGAGTTGATGATGTTTGTGTAGCTCAAAAGAAAAGCTGAGCACCTAACTCATTGCTCAGAGTTGATGAATTGTTGGTGTAGCTCGGCAAAGGAGCTGAGCACCTAACTCATTGCTTGGAGTTGATAAGTTGCTGATGTAGCTCGGGAGAGGAGCTAAGCTCTGAACTCATTGCTTTACATCCGAAGAGTTGTACAAGAATTTTACGAAAGAAAATACTAAGTTTTTATCGAAAAGTAAATTTAAGTGGTTGTCTAGGAGGCTAGTCCCTTATTGCATGCAGTGACTGGTATATATGTCTGTCTTATTACTAATCTAGTGGAGGGTGTTAGGCGCTCTCGTTGGACTTCCTCAAATGCTCTCTTCATACCCTTTTGCCCGTAGGTCTCGGTAAGCTTCTAGGCTGATGGCTTTGGAGACCCTGTAACCATTTACTCTCGGATTTGGTGTGGGGGAGCTTGGCTAACTTGGAAACACTTGGATGAGTCATCATGGGAGAAACGGACTTCCTCTAATTTATCCACGGGCTCGTACACGATTTGATTCTTTTCTTGAGGGAGCTCTAATGCTTCGAGTGGGATGACCGAGCCCCTATTGTAGTCATGTAGCACCTCCTTGCCACTTCTTAGCATCCCTTAACTTCTCATACTCCAGTTGGGTGGGGAACTTCATTTTCATGTGGAAGGCTGAAGCTACGACGTTCAAAGCTGCTAGGCCAGGGCAGCCGAGGATGACATTGTAGGAGGCCTTCACATCGATGACCATTAAATTTAGGGCCTCGGTCCGAGTAGTTGGAGCTTTTCCTGCAGCCACATCGAAGGTAACTATTCTTTCGATCTAGACAGGAACCTGGAGAACCCATGGAGGGTGTACCCGACGGGTTTCAGACAGTTCATAGAGGCTTAAGGCCTTTAAACACTTCTAAGGAGAGGATGTTCACTGAGATCCCATTGTCCACTAGGATGCAGCGCACTTCGTGATTTGTCATGGAGAGGAGTGATCACTAGTGCCTCGCAGTGAGGGGTCGGGACCTCCTCAAGATCCTTGCTCGAGACGATTATTGGAATTCCCATGCTGTTTGAAAGGGGATTTTGTGAACTGAGTTAACCTCTCGGATGAACGCCTTTCGGGATGAGTTGGATTCCCCACCCATAGGACCTTTGTGGATAGATTGGAGGATGTCTATAAGTTTCATGTTTTGGGACTCGGGATCTCTCTTGGCACGCTTGTTAGCTCCTCGAGCAGGTGGGAGCTCAAATTTGTCCTTCTTGGTGTACTTCGAGAGGTGACCACAGCGGATAAGAGCTTCAATTTCATCTTTGAGAGCTCGTCACTCATATGTTTCATGGCCATGGTTCTTGTGGAATCGGCACCATCGGCAGTTATCTCTTTACCTTTTTGCTGAGTTCATCCTAGGAGGAGGGCGGAGTAGCCCATCTCCTTTGATTTCCATAAGAACCGTCGATATGCTAGTATTGAGAGCGGTGAACTTGTTGATGCCTGGAACCAGAGGAGGGCGATGCTGACTGAACCCGTCCTTCTAGTGTTTTTGAGTCTGTCCTCATTTACAATTATTATTTGTTTTCGGATGATGGCTCACTATGGTCCTAAGGATGAAGAACCTCCTTGCCCGGATATACTTCTCACACCTTAGCAAGAGTTCGAAGAAGTTCTGAGAAGGCTTCTTAGCAAGAGACGCTTTGAGGTAGGTATCACGAACGTTGTGTTAGAATGCAGTCGTTGCTAGTGTTGGGTTTAAGGTGGGGATAGGCCTAGACTTGGACGTGAAGCGTCAAACGAAGTCTTTGAGAGGTTTCCCCGCCCTATGCTTCACTTCTAGTATGGAAGCACTCGTCTTCTTGGTTTGTGGTTGTTGACGAAGTGTATGATCGAGTTGATCGAAGAAGGAGATGGACCTTGGAGGGAGACGAGATTACCACTCCCATGCTGATCCCTTTAAGGTTACCTGGGAAAGTTCTGCAGAAGAGTGTGTTGGAGGCTCAGGTGGATCATCATGAGAGTTTTGAAACTCTCATTGTGATCTGCTGGGTCGGGTTCACCGTTGCATGACTTGAAGGTAGGAGGCTTTGAAGTTCTCAGGGATAGAGAATTCAAGCATGGCTCTGCTGAAAGCGGGGTTGGATGGGGAGATATCCTCCGCCTCGGTGACCATCCCCTTAAAAAATCTGGGCAATGCGGTCTTCCTTCTCTCGGAGGTGATGAAGTACCTCCTCTTCTCGCCCCTCCGATCCAGTTGACCAGCGAGACTCTTCTTCTTGCTCGTTTCTAGGGCGTGGATTGCTTGTTTTGTCGGCTTTTGCTTTGGGCACCCTGGATGGCTTTAAGGACTTGGTTGCTGAACTCCTAGAATTCAGCTCTGGTTACGAGTGCCTCCTCTTATCTATTGTTCTTGGGAGCTCGCTGACTAACAGGAGTCAGGCTCCTCTTGCTTCTTTCCGTTCGTAGCGAAGACGTTCGTGGGGACTTTTGCCATCTGGGGGATGGACTCCTCTGACTTCTGCACTTTCTAAGTGGAGGGAACATCACAACGGGAATGCCTTTCATCCAAGTGATGGCAGAGGTCAGTTCCCTGTTGTTAGGAGTTGATGACTTTGTGAAGGTTTTGTTTCTCAGTGGGCGTCGAGGAGGCAGTGGATGTGCAGACCGACCCTTGATTCTTAGCAAGACAACGCTCAGGGCAAGGATGAGATTCGGCACGCAGCCCTACCAAGAGGAGGTGGTGATAGTGGATGGGAAGGTTGCAACGGTGGAGGAGGGGGAGGATCCCCTAGCAATGGTCGGTAGTCGCTGCCTTCATCTTTCTTGCTGGAGGCATGACAGAAAGTTAGTTTTTGCCAGTGAGATCTGATCAACATGGCAGATAATTAGTGTCCCATAGTCTGTGCTAATTTGTTGCTACTATTTTCTGGTGTGACAACAATCAGATGATGAGTTCTTTTTAAGGAGGGAAGCCACGATCTAGACCGTCGATCAAGATCTGAATCTGAATGACTGAAACCTCCTTGAACTCGATCTGAATGGTTGAGAATGTCTGGCATTAGATCTGGATGGCTAAAAACATAAGGCGAACATGCACAAAGTCTAAACACCGTAGTTGGCCCTGGCGAAAGACCCTCCGACGCTCAAATTAGTAACTGAGAAAGGAAGTTAGGGCGCGTTTGGAAACCCAAAAAACTAGGAAAAGGAATGGAATACTGTGGATAGACCCATCTTATCCTATTCCATGGCCTGTTTGTTTTGAAAAAGAAAATAAAGGAAACAATTAAATATCATTCCCTAGGGAAAGATTTGAGCCGAATTCTGTTCCAGCTCCACCCCCTCGGAAAGCTGGGTAAAGGAATGGAAACAACTAATTTTTCTTCAACTTAAATAAATAAATAAATAAATATAAGATCAACTATGTTAAAAGAACTTCACATAAAATAAACGTTAAATTTCAGAAACCACCGAACTTTTTAATCAGAGAATAGTTTTTTTTTTTTTTTTTTTTCGTTTTTTTTTTTTCGCTTTCAGTTTCGGCAAATCACCTCGCCAACTTTTAGTACCAAACTAAGATCCCTCTTTCAGTGTAAATTACCCAATGTTCTTGATCCCGTTGATAATATATTTTTTACCCGATTCTTTTTTAAATTCAAATATCAAAAGTGAAAAGAATTAAATTACAAAAAAATAAAAAAAATAAAAAATAAGGTAAACTAATTAATTTTGGTTAGAGTGGGTGATTTTAGAATTAATAAATCTTCATTTTTTGGGAGTGTCAGAGGTATGTTTTTTCTCTCCAGGAAAACAATTTTATTCATTACTCAACCTAAAATGCAAAATGTCAGAAGTATGTCCATGTACAAATGTTATCAAAAGGTTTTTCAAAATGCCGTAATCCATAATATTCCATTATTTGTCAAACAAGACTAGGGAATGGAAACAAAAAAAAGTCAATTTCATTCCACCAGTTGCCAAACACACACAACTTATAAAGTTAATTCATCCCTTTCCCTTCTTTCCATTCCTCTCCATTCATTTTCATTCCATTCCTTCCCATTCCCCAACTTAAATGTTTCCAAACAGACCCTTAGAGTTATAGTGGAAAAAGATTGATTACTTTTGACTGATAGAGGGGGGAGGGTATTAATTGGTCAGGAGTTAGTTGTAGAAGACAGACCTAAAAAGGTATATTTTAGGATTTGATTGAAGATTCTCTTGGTGAAGAAATAAAATTAGTTAATAATCCTGTTTTAGATAGGGGATTGGACTAACAGCCCTAACCGCCTGGAAGTTCCTCTTACTTAGGAAGTAAGTTGGCCATAATTGTTGACCAAGTTGAGTTGATTGGTCTGAAGGCGGTCCATGTTCTTCTTGTAGACATGTATGCAATGAAATTACTATTATGCCCTTGAGATGATTCGAGATACATTCCGAGATCTAGTTGCTCCGATTTTACCTTAATCAACTATTAGTGCTCTTTCGCTGAATTGTGGTGAAATTAGGGAGGAGGGGGAAAGGTGAGTAAATTTTAGCTTTGGGGTCAAAAATATAGAAGCCAACATAAATCATGGCTCAAAAACCAAAAGTATGAGGTAGGCGTTAAGTATGAAGTATATATACTATGACTAATTAACTCTGTAAACGACCCTACAATAGACTAGAACTACGAAGACACGACAATCGAGGCATGACAAGAAAGCAATCCATGTAGTGAACTTTTCCTTGCATCTATGAAAATAATTTCTTCTTTTTCTCTCATATCATCGAGAGATTTAATAAATAAGAGCGTAAAAGTTGTTAATTTGCTGCTGGGGAATTTACACAAAAGGGAACGAGGAATTCCCCCATTTTGGGTCAGCAGGGGATACTGGACTTATGTTTAGTAGTGCAAGATGTAGTTGTATGTGAGTGAATTCAATTCATTAAGATGTTCTATGATAGGATCCACTGTTAGCCCTTAGTTAGTATCATAGTATGTCATTCCTTTCCTTCACTACTTCTGAACAGAAAGGGGTGAGATTGAGAATTTTACAATTATATTTTAATTAAGGGTGGCAATTGGTCCAAATTCGACCCTGGCCCATCTAGATCTGACTTGATAATTATCGGGCTTGGGCTAACAATTCTCATTTCGGGCCGGCATCGGGCTCAAATTTTTAAGTTCGAGGAAAATTCGGGTCGGGCTTGGGCCACAGTGCTTAGCTCGGATAGACCTGAATCGAATTTTTATATGTGCAAGTGTATGTTTATGTATACATCATGGATATTTATATATGCGTTTTTTTAGAAAAGAATATTCATGTAAGTTGAAATGAGTCTTAAAATTTATAGTTAGAGAAATTATGCCTTGTATATAAAATAAAATAAAAATAGACAAATTCGATGTGAATTACTCAAAAGTTTGTAGTATTCCTATTATTGTTATTTTTTTCGTATATTATTCTTTATATAGTTTTATTTTATGGAAAAGTTATATATTAGAACATACATAAGTAGTTTGGGCCTATGCCCGAACCTATTTCTGGCTTAATTCGGGCTCGGGTTCGAGCCTAATTTTTAAGCTCGAAAAAAAGTTTGATCAGGTTCGGGACTATGTGTTAAACTTCGGGCTCGGGCCCAGGCCTATATGGGTCCGGCCCAAACCCGGCTTGTTGCCAGCCCTAAATTTAATATGCTCTTGTCGGTCAAACATACTTTTATTGAGTTTAGACCTAAATTGTGAAGAGTGGTGAAAGTTTAAATTCTACAGTTTAATATGTACAGATGGTCAGTCTAATGTTTAACACTTGCACTTTTCTGAAAAGCCCTGCCACTAAAGTAAAACTTCGAAGTTATACTGAGGATTGTGGAAGTTGCACTTATATTCTAAAACAACCACACAGGTTAAGCAACTATTTTTAACGGGCCAAAGAAACAATATAAATATCCAAAGAGATGAGATAAATATCCAATAAATTGTAGACCAAGTCATGGATGTGCAAAGAGGTATAACAAACTTCTTAAAGCTTCCGCTATAAAGAATTAAATAAAGTGCAGCTAGTAAGACCCAAACATGGGGTGCTCTGATATTATGTGAAATTGTAACCCCTGTTTTTCATTTTGTATATTTTTGGGTGTATCTTCTTTTTCCTTGTATTTGGTTCCTCTTGTATTTCTCTTGGACCCTATATTGAATTTTGTTTCAATATATATTTTCATTTATTATTTTGTCTGCTTTTTATTGGAATCCTTGATTCGTTGTCCGTCTTTTGTTTCGTTCTATTTGTTCGGGCCATTATTTTGATTTCCTATATTTATTCTCTTTTTATTGTTCTTGTCCTATTCTTTATCCCTAAAACCATTGTGAACCAATACCTATTGTATAAATCCTATTCACTAAAATACCCAGACCAATTGCTACTCCTAAACAGCCACTACCCAACCCATTAACCTATAACTGATAAACCCACACCCAGATTTCCCTAAAGCCAATTAACTATAACCACACCCTGTTATTTATACCATACCTAATTAATTAAAGCGCATTTCATTAATTACCCACCTATTCACTAAATTTCCTTCCCTGTGCATTTGAACCATGCAACCGAAACCCCCTGTGCACCTTGCAACCCGACCTGAAGACCTGTAGCGCCGTAACCCCCATCCCCTGTTTCTTGAACCCTAACTCTCCACTATATAACCCATGCATTACCCTTCACCGAGCCGCCTCTACCCTGTGCTCCCTCTCCCTAACTCTCTCGTCCTGCTCTCTCTCTCTCTATCCCGTGCACCCTAGCCTCGCCCCGTCTCTTTTTGTCCCTGCCCCTGTCCTGCTCTGTCTCTCGCTCTGTTTCAGCGCGCCGCTAGCGACCGCAGCTGCGAAGCCAATCAAAGCCAACGCCACTACTGCCCGTCCTTTCCCTCGCCGACTGCAGTAGTCGCAGTCGTCGTCCGCGATGCCACTCCCTCTCTCTCTCTCTCTCTCTTGGTTGCGTGTGCACGGAGTTACACATATGATCGTTGGTTCGTGATTGTTTGCTCGTGGTTCTCGTAGTTTGTAGGTTTTTATTCGTGAGTGTTGGTGTGTTTGTGGTTCGTTGGTGTTCGTGGTTCATTGCCAGGAATCCGTTCCTGTTATTCTTGCTTGGAGTCGTTTCGTCGTCAGTTAAGGCAAGTAACTTGTAATCAATTCCTTTGTATGATACAAGTCATAAATTCTGCTTTTAGTATAGTTGGGATCTAGAGACAACTCGTATGAGATGTATTTTTTATGAGTATTTTCTCTATAGTGCTATTTGACCATGGTTGCCTCACAACACAAATTTGACATGAAACAACTTAGGTTTTGACCGTTCTTGATGTGATTATATTTATGACACAATTATGAGAAATGGTGTGTTTGTTTGGATCCATGAGATATACTTATTGTGGACATGCCATATACCATATTTCATGATGTTTGGACACTTAGTAGAGACTCTATAACATATTTGATTGTGTTTGGAATGAGTTTCGAATGTTGTATGTTGATTGTGGTTAAGAGGAAAATCTTTATTTTGTCGATGATGAGTTTTGATTGGTATTTTAGACCATATTAAGGTCAGTATATTAATTTCATTATTAAACATGATTTTTAGAGAAATCTGTCTTCTTTCCAAACTCTCTAATCTTGGTCGATTTCGTTTTCGTATGTGCGAGATATGATTATTTTACTACAGAGGTGTATTTCATTTCCAGATTTCGTTTCTTGATGATTTCGATGACTAAACTATTTTGATACTGGTGCTAAGCATATTATTTTGATCTGAAATTTTGGTCAGTATTTCTATACCTATTTAAGGATTACCCAGAATTTTGGTGGATTTGATGCATTTTATGACCGATTTCATGCTTGTTTATAAAAACTATACTTGCTAGATTTTGCTCGCTGTTCTGTAAAGATTTGTATTTTCACCCTTATGAAAAATATTTATGAAAATGAAAGTTAGCTTATTTTATCTATTTTCATCTCCCTTTGGCGGATGTGGATTTCGTTTCACAGTTTGCGAGATATTACAGCTTTCGTACAGCAGTGTTGGGAATTCCAGATTTGCCAAACTATCGTTTCTTGATATTTTCTGATTTTTGTTGGCCAAACTAATCTTGCTGAAAAATTATGAAACTTTATATTCTGATAATAGACATATAGAGGAATACCCCAGATTTTTTCTAGATTTATTTGAGGTGTTTTGATGCTGTTTTCCTGTTCTTGAATATGATTTTCTGATTTCTAGCGGAACGTATTTTCTGGATTCAAATCAGTTTTGAGTTATGTTTTTGTGAATTACTATATGAATTATTAATATTCGCTAGATTCGGTTGGAAGTATATTCTCTAGACCTTTCGACGATTCATATTTGCATGTTTGTAACACCGGGAATTACTGTTTACTATAGTATGGTCTTGCTTTTCTGAACTTGAGATTTGGTTATTTTGTTTTTTTATGAGTTATCTTGTACCCATACATGTTTATCTTGCAACTTGAACTTGTCACATGATCATACCATGTTATTCCGGATATGTTTTGCAAACATACATGCTTGTTTGACATTAATAATAAATAATCAAGCCGGAGTTTAAGGAAAAGATCTAATAGTGGATAATTCAAAAATATGTACTCAGAAGGGGATCTACCGATCCTATGTGATTACTCGATACATGATGCTTGACACGTGATTACTTGACACTTGCATGCAAGATACGTACTTGCCACTTGCACAACTTGACACGTGATATGTGAGACATGATACATGATACATGATACTTGGAGCTTGAAGCTCGATTACTTGATACTTATCCCTGAGTACACTGCCCTCTATGATCTGCTATGAAATCTAAAGTGAAATTGTTTGTTGCAGCAACCATATAAGGTGAGCTGCATGAAGTGCTACCTAAATATTAATCACTACAAAACTTGAACATGACACTTGAACATGATACATGCTTACCTGATACTTGACTACATGATACATGAGACTTGATACTTGATACTCGATGCTTGTTTACATGATACTTGACACTTGTTGGTTGTTTACATGATACTTGTTCACTCGACACTTGATACATGCTACCTATACTTGTTACCTTACCATGCTAGTTGTTATAGATTATTATCATGCATATTCCATGTTATTAGTTAGTTTTTTCCATGTACTTGTGTCCTGCATTATAAGTAACTTGCATTGACGGGAGTTTGTTTTCTTTTTCCTATTCCTGCAATTGTTAAATTGCAGATTTTGGAGAACAGGTTCCAGATGGTATTGGTGATATGAAGTATTAGTGCTGGATTTGCTATTATTATTTCTTGTTTCTTGCTTGAAAAATTATATTTTGATACTTGGATTTATTTGTATTTGGGCAATGTGACCCATGATACTTGACTTATTCAGATTGGGATTATTTGAGATTAATACATTTTGGTTTCAAGCATTCTTATTGTATTTTGGTTCATATGTGCATGTTGGTTGATTCTTTCTCTTCCGACTCTGATTATTCTTGTGAAATGTTGTAAACATTCCTGAACAGCTTATGGATGATGAAAATCATTCGCTGTGCTTAGTCATGTATCCGTATTCCGTATTCTCTTTTGGAAAGCAGCACGTGACAAGGTTTTTAGTGGTATCACAGCCCAGGTTTGGCTAATGTATTAGTTGCCTAATATATTAGACAAGCATGGCTCGTATTGGGATCGGCTCAACATTTCACCAACTATGCATGCATAAATGAATTATTATCAATTTTGATCCAGATGCTAATTGTTTTTGGTTTTGTGCAGACTATGGCTCGTAGAGGTTCTTCTTCTTCTCGTCCCCAGGATGATCATTCTGGGCTTGATGCTATCACCACTGTGCTTGAGCGCTTGATTAACATGCAGCTAAACCACAGTAACTTAGTAATGGCTGCTTTGGAAGCCGCTCGAGTTGCTCTACCCGCTGTGCCTATGCAGGTAGCTCTTCCTCCCCATCCAGAAACAGTCACAGACTTTATAAGGCTGCATCCCGACAGGTTTTTAGGCACTGAGATGCCTTTGGAGGCTGAACAGTGGTTGATTAGTACAGAGCAACTTCTTTTGGCAGCTAGAGTGGCAGATGCAGATCGTGTGGATGTGGTGGCCATCCAGTTGGTGGACTTGGCTCATATCTGGTGGAGGTCAGAGTCCGAAAGGCTCGAATGACCGATCACTTGGGCCACTTTCACTAGGAGCTTCTTGGAAGTTCTTCCCTAGCAATACTAGAGTTGTGATGGAGCAACAATTCATAGCCCTAAAATAGGTTGGTCGTTATTTCTAGTAAAGAAATTTTGTTACATAGTGTTCATGCGATGTTGTAACATAAGACTTTCTTGAAATAGGGTTCCAGGTCTGTGGACGAGTACGCAGCTGAATTTATGAGACTTAGTCGCTTCGCAGCCGTTCTTATGGCGAACGAAGAGGATAGGGCTCGTAGGTTCATTTTGGGGCTTGAGCGAGACATCAAGGTCCAGCTTGTCTATCTTCATTTGCATACTTATGTTGAGGCTCTTGAGGCAACTAGAGCTCAAGAGCAGGCTCGTGGTGGATTGGCTCCTTCTCAGTGGATTGTTCCGCACTCAATTTCTAGGCCTTCTGGTGGACCAATTCGGAGACTTGTCCCAGCCTCTCCAGTCAGAGCAGCTTCTTACCCTTCTGTGCATCCTCCGAGAGTTGGTTTTTGCAACTTTTGCCGTCTTCCAGGGCTTGAGTGCAAGGATTGCCGACGTGCCAATCGGTGTTGTTTTGGATGTGGTGTTGCCGACCATTCGGTGCGGGAATGCCCGCAGTTGGCTCTTCTAGTCAGGGGTCCAGTTCAGCCAGTTACCGCAGCTCGTGGTCCAGTTAGACCACCGCTTCCCCTGCAGCATCAGATTGTCGGTCAGAGGACCGTTGCTCCCAGGAGAGGTCAGGCTTTCAACCTGACTGCTGCTGATGCTGAGTCAGCTGAGGGTGTGGTTGCAGGTATCTTCTGTATTTTTTGTTTTGTTGTTCTCTTTTGTTTCTTCATTTCCCTTTGCTTTATTTCTTTCGGTTTGTTCTTTCTGCATTTTGTTTTTCCTCACCCCTATTCAACCTTTCTTTTCTTTGTCTCTTGTTTCTGTCTTAGGTGTTGTCCTTGTTTTCTCTTTCCCTGCTCATGTTCTTTTTGATTCTGGGGCAACCCATTCTTTTGTCTCCTCTCGATTTGTCGCTCACCATTAGTTGGAGTGCAGCAACATGTCAGAGGCTTGGAACATTGTGAAAGGTGATGGAGTTTTCAATTGTTCCTAGGAGTGTAGGCAGTGTCCCGTAATTATTGGTAGTGCAGATTTCAAAGCCAATTTGATTGAAATTGGGAATTCAGGATTCGATGTTATTCTGGGTATAGACTGGTTGGGTGAAACCCATGCCATTATTGATTGTCGTGCCAAAAAAAGTTATGTTCCGGCTTTCAGATCGCACAGAATTTGAGTTCCATGCCGAGGAGTCTTTCCTTGGCCGAGCTGCAGTTGATCAGGAGGTTTGTGCGATGGAGTTGCATTCAGGCTGTGAGGCTGTGCCTCTAGTAGTTTGGATTTCCTGGATGTTTTTCCAGAGAGTTGCCTGGCTTACCCCCTGATAGGGATGTAGAGTTCAGTATTGAAGTTCAGCCGGGTATGGCACCTATATCGAAGAGTCCTTACAGAATGGCACCGGTTGAGTTAACAGAGCTTAAGGTACAGATTCAGGAGTTGTTGGATTTGGGTTTCATCAGACCTAGTGTTGCGCCTTAGGGTGCTCCAGTCCTTTTGTCAACAAGAAGGATGGTAGTCTTCGACTGTGTATGGATTATCAGGAACTGAACAGTGTTACTGTGAAGAATCGGTATTCATTGCCCAGGATTGATGATTTGTTTGACAAGTTGAGTTGGGCTGCTGTTTTATCGAAGTTGGATCTTCGTTTGGGGTATCATCAAGTCAAAGTGAAGGCGGCTGATGTACAGAAGACTGCATTCAGCACCAAATATGGCCACTATGAGTATCTTGTGATGCCGTTCGGGGTTACGAACGCACCTACTGTATTCATGAGCCTTATGAACCGGGTCTTTTTTTCAGTCTTTGGATAGATATGTGGTGGTCTTCATTGATGATATTTTGGTGTATTCTCGGAATCGGGAAGATCATGCTGAGCATCTTAGAGTGGTTCTGCAGATTTTGAGAGATAATCAGCTCTATAGGAAACTCAGCACGTGCGAGTTTTGGCTCGATAAGGTTTCATTCTTGGGGCACATTATCTCAGGCGATGGTATTTCTGTGGATTCTGCCAAGGTTAAGGCTGTGAAGGATTGGCTTATTTCCAAGTCAGTTTCTGAAGTCAGGAGTTTTCTTGGTTTAGCTGGCTATTATCAGAAATTCGTCCAAGATTTTTCGAAGATAGCAGGACCGTTGACTAAGTTGACTGTGAAGGATCAAAAGTTCTGTTGGTCTGATGAGTGTGGGGTGGCTTTTGTTGAGTTGAAGAACAGATTGACGTCAGCGCCTGTATTGACTATTCCCGATGGTTCAGGCGGATTTGTAATTCACTGTGATGCTTCTAGTAAGGATCTTGGAGAAGTTTTGATGCAGAAGGACCAAGTCGTTACGTATGCATTGAGGCAATTGAGGCTGCATGAGAATAACTATCCGACTCATGACTTGGAGTTAGCGACAGTGATTTATGCTTTGAAGCTGTGGAGACATTGTTTACTTGGGGACCAAGTGGAGATCTTTACAGACCACAAAAGTCTCAAGTACGTCTTCTCCCAGAAGGAGCTAAACATGAGGCAAAGGCATTGGTTGGAACTTATGGCCGATTATGACATCAGTTTGCAATACCATCCTCGTAAAGTAAACTTGGTGCCAGATGCTTTGAGCAGGAGACCAGCAGTTATGTTCTTGACTTAGCAGAGGGATCTGATTATGCAGATGAGGAGGTTGGAGTTGGAGGTTATGTTGCCGAGTTCTGATCGGAGTTGTTTGGTGCTCCAGCTGCAGTCGTCTCTTGTTGATCAGATTAAAGAGGCACAGGCTAGTGATGCACAGTTGCAGAGTTTTCGAGCTGAGGTTGAGTCTAGGTCCAGGACGGACATGGTTATTCATGATGATGGATCGCCTCGTTTTGGGTCCAGGTTATGTGTCCCGAAAGGTAAAGTTCGTCAGAGGTTGCTTGAGGAAGCCCATCAGTCTTCCTATTTTATGCATCCTGGCAGTACTAAGATGTATCGGAATTTAAAGCTTCATTTCTAGTGGCATGGTATGAAGGGAGCTGTAGCTCGGTTTGTTGCTCAGTGTTTGATCTGCCAGCAGGTTAAGGCAGAGCATCAGAGAACTGCTGGACTTCTTCAACCGCTTCCTGCCTCAGAGTGGAAGTGGGAAATATCACTATGGATTTTGTGACGGCTTTGCCGAGGAGTCCTCAGGGTCATAATGCCATTTGGGTGATTATCGACCATTTGACGAAGAGTGCTCACTTCATTCCTTTTCGAGTCGGGCAGTCTACTGAGAGCCTAGCTGATAGGTACATGCAAGAGATTGTTAGACTTTATGGGGTTCCAGTTAGTATTGTATCCGATCGAGATACGAGATTCAGATCTCAGTTTTGGGAGAGTCTTCAGAACAGTTTGGGTGGTAAATTAAAGTACAGTACAGCTTTTCATCCCCGGACTGATGGACAGTCAGAGAGGACCATCCAGATTCTTGAGGACATGTTGAGGTCCTGTATGCTTCAGTTTGCTGGATCATGGGAGGACCATTTGCATCTCGTAGAGTTCTCATACAATAACAGCTTTCAAGCCAGTATTAAAGCTGCTTCGTTCGAAGGGCTCTATGGGCGGAAGTGCAGATCACCAGTGTGCTGGGATGACACTGGTGAGAGGAAGTTATTGGTTCCGAAGTTGATCACCAGGACAGTGGATGCTGTGGTTCAGATCATGAAGCATTTGGAAGCAGCTCAGGATAGGCAGAGGTGATGGGCCGATGTCCATCGAAGATCTTTGGAGTTTGGTGTGACACCCCGTTTTGTACGGTACCTGAAGATATGCATATGTGTATGTATATTGTTAGTATGCGTGCAATTGATTGTAGTATTATGGGTCAATTTCTCCATCATGGTGGATGGTTAGGGCTACGGGACGGTTTTTGGGAGAGTTGCATTTCAAAGATGCACGAGAACGAGACGGACCGATACTAGTATAACTGCTAGTTTTCGGCACGACGCACATGCAAATATAATACGGTATAGTACTACAGTGAATATAGGTTGCATGCGCTCGTTAAAACACGCGTCTCACACTCGTGGGAGCTCTTTAAGAGTTAGGTTGGGAAACAACCTAACATACACCAAACCAATGGGCTAAGCCATGGTTTTGGGTCTACAAACCACCTATAGCATAAACCTACCCCCCCCCCCCCCCCCCCCCATCAAATCCGGCCTCCCCCCTCCCATCACCCTCATTTCCCACTTCTTTTCCCCCCTTTTGCTCTGGAATTTTCAGAAGAGAACACCACAAGAGGAGGAGAGAAAAGAAGAAGGAAGTAAAGGAGAAGGAAGAAAAGGAGATTTCCAAGAGAAGAGCCTTCAAGAAATTCCTTCTACTACTACAACCTAAGGTGGGAAGTTTCTCTAAACTTGAAATTCTTGTCTTTTAATTAAATTTAGTTGCATGCATGTGTGTGCTAGAAAGCATAGGATTTCTTTTCTAAAGGTTAGAAGTAGAAGTCAGATTGGAACTAGGAAAAGCTGGTTCGGAGTACCATTTTGTAGGTTTTTCCGAGAGCACAATATGTTGAATTAGACCACAATATTAAAAGTATTTGTTCATTTATGTGTTAGGATCATCCATGATTTATTTCAGATTTTTTTATGATCATTTGATATGCTAATAAAATTAAGAGATGGATATGTGTCGTAAGGCAGACTCAGGAAAAGAAAAACAGGATGGTTGATATTGTAAGAATTTTCGTGATTTATTGAAGTATGATTTTGATCTGAAATTTTTACTCAATGTTTATGAATACATGTTGATTATTTAAAAAAATCAGTAAATTATTTGAATGACTTTAGAGGCATGGGAAAAATCTATCTATGACCAGTATCTGATTGTTGAATTAGAAAGCATGATGATTTCTGTGCTAGCTTGCAAAAGCAATTACTCAATGTATATTTATAATTTTGACATGAGTTCTTTTTCATGATGTTGGGTATGATGTCTAGTGTCACAAACATAAATTTTGTATCAATTGGACAAGTGTGCAATTTACTGTGATTTTGTGATTGAGCACTGTGCTGTCTTCAGCCAGTTTTGACACCCTGTAAAGATTGGAAAATTGAGACCTGTTAGAGGCATATTTTGAGGATCATGACCCATTAGAGAGTTGTAGTGGACACCTAAACCTTTCCAACAAAACTGATTTGAGGCAATTCCAGTGAATGGTTGAATTATTATAATTTTTGTAAGACTGGACAGAGGACTAGAGTAGAGCTGTGTGCTCTGAATTGGAGAGACCAATCGTGTAAATTGGTGTATTGATGATAGATGAATGTGTTAGGGTGACTTAATGGGATAATTTGTACTCATGACCAACTAGAGAGTTGTTGAGGACACCCACACCCTTCTACAGAATTTGAGTTAGTGTCGTTCTGATGAACGAGAAGGATTTTGTGTTACTGGTAAGGTGCAGCCCGTGCACAGGAAGCACGCAGACTGGAGCTTGAGAAGCTATGTCGAGGACTTAGATGGTTAAATCTAAGCTCGTGATCATCAAGATAGTTGTAGCCTAGGATTGAACCTTTCCAGGTTGGGGCCATACACTCCAATCGGAGTTGTATCGATAGAGTTATGACCATTTGAGATTCGGACAGAAACCCGTAGGTTGCTTAGTCTGGGTTAGGACTAAGGATTGTGAAAGCATTTTTCCCTTGTATGTGAGCCGAGTCAGTAACTCGTTTCTAGGGATGGTTGATCTCTGTTATTGAGGTTGTTGATTCCCCGATTGGGATGTGTGACTCGAGTTAGTCACTAGGGTAAAGGATACCCTGCACCTATCAAGCATATATTATTAAATTTCTGCCGAACGTAGGACGTCCGAGCATGCCACTGAGTGGAGCTCACGGGGAAAATTTTATATTTATAGCCGGGGTAGCGGCAGGCGTAGGCCATTTTTGCTTGACGAGTCCAAGTCGGGGAAGTGGCGAACCAGACCGGTGTCGCCAAGGGCCAGAGGTTGATAGGCAAGTGTGGAAGCAGTTAATTCTTACCCGAAAGAATTAGAGTAAGGTAGGGGTTAGAATGGTTTATTAAAGGGTTGGAAATTGCATTAGTCCTAGTAAGCCATAGTCGGTGTTGTATCTTCCAGTCGTAGGGATACGTTCTCGGCCGCTAATGGATTGCATCCCCGGCTCGTATCTCGATCTGTTGATTTCCAAAGTTTTGCCGAAGTAAGGTGCGGGAGGCCCGAAGGAATTGACCTTCCGTGGTGCTCATGTCCCTAAAGCGCAGGTTTGTGATTTGTGTTTTGGTATATATATATGTTCATAACCCGGGCCAGGGGTGAACCCGCATGCGAGAGTCCATGAATGGACATGTGGAACTAAGGGTCGTAAGGACCAGGTTCAACGTGGTTTCTAAGGAGGTCCATACGCGGGTACCAACTGGCAGTGACCACTTGGGCACTGCAGGGCGGAGTTAGACCGACTGCTATAATCTCCTTGGGCGACGGACAATCTATTGGGAACTGGAGTGCGTACAAGAGTAGGGTGCATGGCAAGGGTTCGAATCCCTATATTGTGGAGAAAGACGGCTAGATTTAGGGGCGTATGTAGTATGGGATGCATTCGTGCTCCAAAGTCTTGCTTGCATTAGAAGTTAGGCATGTGAGTTTGCTGCATCTAGACTTAAGATCATGTCATAACACTGCACTAGAACCCGAATCCACTAAACCCTTGTTTTGGCACATCCCCTTTCTATTTTGCATAAATTATTGGTTGTGATTGAATTTTAGAGGATCGCTGTTATCACTAGCTTTGTGTCAGTCGAAGTACTGACGTTTCCTACCTTGTAGGTATCCGGAGCCGATCTACAGGTACCACGGAGCTCGAGTTAGTCCAAGGATCCAAGGGACATATACAAGCACTGTTATATTGTTGTAAATATTGTAACTTTTATTTGGACATTATAACCCTTGTAAATGTAACATTTATATGGAATAAAAGTTTTTAAATTTCCTGTACTTCTGTGATTTGGCTATTTTGAAGTTCGACTCCTGGAGTAGGGTCTCAGGTTCCCGGTATAGGGATTTGGGGCGCTACAGAAGTTGGTATCAGAGCAGACTTCAAATATTTGTCCAACACAGCAGGAAAATTAAAACTTAGATGCATTGCGAGAGTTGGGTTTAGTCAGATAGCTGATGATTATAATTCATAATGTTCCTTTTACAACTTATGCCTTATAATTTTTCCGTATCTGTTCTAATTCCCATATTTTCTCTTGCAGATGCCAAACTTGGACAACGGACACTCGAACGGATGGTCAAATGGACATGGTTCTGTACCCCCACTTCCACCTCCACCCCCACAGCTCACAGCCTTATCCCAAGTTATCACCAGGATGTCCCAGGAGCTGGCTGCCTATAAATGGAGTCACGGACAGCTAGAGGATCGTTTTGAGAACCTCGCACGAGCGTTGATAACTGCAGAAAGGAGAGTGGCCAAGCTGAAGAGGGCCAAAAGGAAATGGAAGACGAGGGTAGTACTGTTGAAGCACCGATACGAGGAGAGGCTGGGTCAACTGCAGAGCGGGTATCTGGCACTGAGGACACAGGTCTGCGACATGCAGGATCTGTTGGACCGTATGACTGCCGGGGATAGCTCCGAGGTTGGCGACTCGCCAGGAGGAGCGGGAGAGCAGTGACTTTCTCTAGTGTTATAGGATCTCTTTTGATGTATATAGATGACGACCTTTTTGAATAGCTAGGCTGACTTGCTATTGTTTTGATGGGTGTAGTAATGAACCCATGGGATGATGATGATGTGATCATGTATTGACAAATCTTTGTAAAACTTTTTTGAAATGAATGGAACTAGTATGTTTGAGTAGTGCTAGTGTGTTATGGGGTTTTGCATTATGATGTTGGTTGATGGTGTCTGTGTTAGCTTTCAGATGGCAGGAAGGACTAGAAGCAACCGAAGTGACCAGACTGAAGCCGAAGGCAGTGGAGCCAACGGTACTGGCCTTGATGTAAGGGGAGAGTTTACTCGGGTATATCAGATGATTGGAGCATTTGTGGAGGCTAGCAGGAACCAAGCGCCGCCACAAGGAGCGCCAGGAGTTGCGGTGAACACTGATCCAGTGAAGATGGTGGAATCATTTAGGAGGATGAAGCCGCTAGTCTTCGAAGGACAGGCTGATCCCACAGCTACTGATGATTAGATATGTCAGGTGGAGATAGTGTTTGAGGTGATGATGACTCCCGAAGACAGCAAGGTACGTCTCGCTACAATCTTGCTAGAGAAGGACGTCGGAGTTTGGTGGCAGTCCGTGAAGCGTGGTCTCGGAGAGGAACAGATCACTTGGGAAGATTTCCTTGAGGAATTTCAACAGCACTATTTCCCTTTGGATGTGCAAGAGGAGAAGGCAATGGAGTTCCATAGCTTGAAGCAAGAAATATGACAGTTAGAGAATATAAGACGAAGTTTTCTCAGTTGTCAAGGTATGCGCCGAAGATGGTCCAGGAGGAAGCGAAGAAGGCCCAAAGGTTTGAGCAAGGACATAGGCCTGGATTGAGGTCGAAGATGGTTCCCTTGGGCATTCGCCGATTCGACAAGCTGGTGAGAAGAGCCGCAGCAACAGAGGCAGATATGAATCAGAATCAAGGAAGGACAGAGTTCTGGAACAAAGGGAAGAGAACCACCCCAGCAACAAAGTTCAAGAAGCAAGGAAAGAACCAGAAGTTCCGGAAGATCAATCCTAATGCAGGAGAATTCAAGCCCGGAAGTTGTTATCGTTGCGGAGAGCAGGGACACTTTATGGATCGATGCCCCGAGAAGAACGCAGTGAAATGTTTCCAGTGTGGACAAGAGGGCATATCAAGACAGAATGTCCCCAATTGGCAAGGAACAACCACAGGATAGGGTCGGGAGCAACCGACAAAGGGAAAAAGCCTATGCGTCAAGGAAGAGTATTCGCCTTGACCAAGAAAGATGCTGAAAAGGATGGAAGGGTAATTACAGGACATATATATATAAATGGAATTTTGGCAACAGTCTTGTTTGATAGTGGATAGACTCATTCTTTTGTGTCAAAGTCTTTTTCAAGAAAACTAAGATGCACACAAAAGGCAATTCCAGATTTAGCTTTGATGGTAGCTACGCCGTCAGGGGCAAACCTCACTACAGATCTATGCTATAGGGGATGTAAGCTCCAGATTAGCGGAGAAACCCTAAGTATCGATTTGTTGGAGTTGGGTTTTGCGGACAGATGTCATTATTGGCATGGATTGGATGTCGAGGTATAGGGCAAACATTGACTGCAAGGAGAAGAAGGTAATTATTTCAGCTGAAGGAGTGGAACTTGTATTCCACGGGGAGCAGAGATCGGAGGCAATAACCTTCGCAACTGCTAGTGAAGTACGGGTACCAGAAGAGGTGAGCAAGATACCAGTGGTGAGGAATTTTCCACTTGTAATCTTAGAGAATTTACCTGGAATTCCCCCACACCCGTGATGTCGAGTTTAGCATCACAATTCAACCAGGAAGCACTCCAGTATCCAAAGCACCCTATCGAATGGCACAAGTAGAGCAAAATGAGATCAAGAAGCAGATTGAAGAGTACTTGCAGAAAGGATTTATCAGACCAAGTGCATCGCCTTGGGGAGCACCAGTATTGCTGGTTAAGAAGAAGGACGGGTCGTCCAGGATGTGTATCAATTATCGGGAATTGAATAAAGTAACTATTCGGAATAAGTACCCAATTTCCAGGATCGACGATTTGTTCGATCAGCTTCAGGGAGCAGCAGTATTTTCCAAGATTGATCTACGATCTGGATATCATCAGGTACGAGTCAAAGAAGAGGATGTACCTAAGACAGCTTTTCGAACTCGACATGGACACTATGAGTTCTTGGTAATGCCGTTTGGAGTGACTAACGCTCCAGCTATTTTCATGGACTTAATGAACAGAATTCTACGGCCGTTTATCGACTCATTTGTCGCGGTCTTCATCGACGACATTTTGGTATATTCAAGGACGGAAGAGGATCATGCTGAACATCTAACAGCAGTCTTGAGCAAGTTACAGGAGCATCAGTTGTATGCCAAATTATCTAAGTGTGAGTTCTGGAAATCGGAAGTTGCATTCCTAAGCCATATCCTTTCTAAGGAGGGAGTGGCAACGGATCCTCAGAAGATAGAGGCGGTCAAGGAATGGCCACAACCGAAGACGGTGAAGTAAGAAGTTTTCTGGGTATGACTGGGTATTACCGGAAGTTTATCCAGAATTATGCAAGGATAGCTGTACCCCTTACAGCTTTGACCAAAAAGAACCAAAGTTTCGACTGGACGGAGAAGTGTGAAGAAAGTTTTCAGGAACTGAAGAACCATTTGATCTCCGCACCTATATTGGTTTTACCTCAGGAAGACAAGGACTATGTCATCTACAGTAATGCGTCGTATTTGGGGTTCGGATGTGTGCTGATGCAGGAAGGCAAGGTTATAGCGTATGGTTCGAGACAGCTACGACCACACGAGAAGAACTATCCAACCCATGATTTGGAACTTGCAGTGATAATTTTTGCTTTGAAATCATGGAGATATTATATCTACGGAGCAAGGGTGAAAATTTACACTGACCACAAAAGCTTAAAGTATATCTACCAACAGAAGGATCTCAACTTAAGGCAGAGAAGATGGTTGGAAGTACTCGATGACATCAGGCCTGAGATTATATATCATCCAGGAAAAGCCAACGTGGTAGCAGACGCACTCAGCAGGAAGAGAAGTGTGGCAACATTGATAGCGATCCGGAGGGAGCTAGATGAAGAGATCAGGCAGGCAGGCATCGAAGTGGTTACACAACACATAAGTGCAGTTCTGGCACAGTTGGTGTTACGACCAAGCTTGGATGAGCGAGTGAAAGAGGCTCAGACCAAAGATCCAGAGATGGAAGACATGAAGAAGCAAGTGCATGAAGGAAAATTGGCGGAATTCAGTATAAGAGAAGGTTCACTGTGGTTTGGTAACCGACTATGTGTACCAAAGGACGAGGAGTTGAAGGAAGACATCATGAAGGAAGCTCACTCCACATTACTCACGATTCACCCCGGAAGCACCAAGATGCATCGCGATGTGAAGCAGCACTATTGGTGGTCAGGGATGAAGCGAGATATAGCAGAGTTTGTCGCCAAATGTTTGACGTGCCAACAAGTTAAGGCCGAAAACCAGAAACCAGGAGGATTGTTACAGCCTTTACCCATTCCAGAATGAAAATGGGAGAACATCAGTATGGATTTTATCACTGGGTTACCCAGGAGCCCTAAAGGAAATGACTCAATATGGGTGATTGTGGATCGATTGACCAAGTCAGCACATTTTCTTCCAGTAAAAATGACCTGGACAGTCGAGAAGTTGGCCGAGGTCTACATTGAGAACATAGTAAAGCTATATGGAGTGCTAGTGTCGATAGTATCCGACCGAGATGCAAGATTCACGTCTCGATTCTGGCGAAGTCTATAGTCAGCGTTGGGAACTAGAACAGACTTCAGCACAGCTTTTCACCCTCAGACGGATGGACAGACGGAGAGAGTCAACAGGATTCTCGAGGACATGTTACGGGCATGCATTTTGGACTTCAGAGGAAGTCGGGAAAAATACTTAGCCTTGGTAGAGTTTGCTTATAATAACAGCTATCAGGCAAGCATTGGCATGGCCCCGTATGAAGCTTTGTATGGACGAAGATGTAGGATGTCGATTTGTTGGTTCGAGGTAGGAGAGCGGCAGATGTACGGAGCAGAAATTGTGCAACAGACGTCGGAGCAGATCGAGCTTATTCAGAAGAGGCTTCAAGGAGCACAAAGCAGGCAAAAGAGCTATGCGGACAACCGCCGAAGAGAGTTGGAATTTAAGGAAGGCGACTCCGTATTTCTCAAGGTATCGCCGACCAAAGGAGTTATCAGGTTTGGGAAAGGTGGGAAGTTAGCTCCGAGGTATATTGGACCATACAAGATTCTGAAAAGGATTGGCAGGATGGCTTATAAGTTGGAGCTGTCGGGCGAGCTATCTCAAGCGCATGACGTGTTCCACGTCTCTATGCTACGGAAGTATGTCCCGGATTCGAGCCATCGGTTGCCAGAGGTTCCGAAGGATTTGCAGGTAGATCTTTCCTGTAGAGAGAAACCAGTCAGGATACTTGATCATCAGGACAAGGTACTGAGAAACAAGGTTATCCCAATGGTCAAAGTTCTCTGGAGGAACCAGTTCGTGGAAGAAGCTACGTGGGAGCCGGAGAGCCGCATGAAGGCCTTATATTCGGATTTATTTTGAATGTTTTCTATTTTTGTTTGTTGTTTCTCTTTCTCCCACTAAGGACGTTCTGGGGACAGAACGATTCTAAGGAGGGAGTGATGTGACACCCCGTTTTGTACGGTACCTGAAGATATGCATATGTGTATGTATATTGTTAGTATGCGTGCAATTGATTGTAGTATTATGGATCGATTTCGCCATCGTGGTGGATGATTAGGGCTACGGGACGGTTTTTAGGAGAGTTGCATTTCAAAGATGCACAAGAACGAGACGGACCGATACTAGTATAACTGCTAGTTTTCGGCACGACGCACATGCAAATATAACACGGTATAGTACTACAGTGAATATAGGTTGCGTGCGCTCGTTAAAACACGCGTCTCACACTCGTTGGAGCTCGTTAAGAGTTAGGTTGGGCAGCCAACCTAACATACACCAAACCAATGGGCTAAGCCATGGTTTTGGGTCTACAAACCACCTATAGCCTAAACCAACCCCCCCCCTGTCAAATCCGACCTCCCCCCCTCCCATCACCCTCATTTCCCACTTCTTTTACCCCCTTTTGCTCTAGAATTTTCAGAAGAGAACACCACAAGAGAAGGAGGAGAGAAAAGAAGAAGGAAGTAAAGGAGAAGGAAGAAAAGGAGATTTCCAAGAGAAGAGCCTTCAAGAAATTCCTTCTACTACTACAACCTAAGGTGGAAGTTTCTCTAAACTTGAAATTCTTGTCTTTTAATTAAATTTGGTTGCATTCATGTGTGCTAGAATGCATAGGATTGCTTTTCTAATGGTTAGAAGTAGAATTCAGATTGGAACTAGGAAAAGCTGGTTCGGAGTACCATTTTGTGGGTTTTTCTGAGAGCACAATATGTTCAATTAGACCACAATATTAAAAGTGTTTGTTCATTTATGTTTTAGGATCATCCATGATTTATTTCAGATTTTTTTATGATCATTTGATATACTAATAAAATTGAGAGATGGATATGTGTCGTAAGGCAGACTCAGGAAAAGAAAAACAGGATGGTTGATATTGTAGGAATTTTCTTGATTTTTTGAAGTATGATTTTGATCTGAAACTTTTCCTCAATGTTCATGAATGCATGATGATTATCTACAAAAATCAGTAAATTATTTTGATGAATTTAGAGGCATGAGAAAAATCTATCTATGACCAGCATCTGATTGTTGAATTAGAAAGCATGATGATTTCTGTGCTAGCTTGCAAAGCTATTACTCACTGTATAATTATAATTTTGACATTAGGTCTTTTGCATGATGTTGGGTATGATGTCTAGTGTCACCACCATAAATTTTGTGTCAATTGGACAAGTGTACAATTTACTGTGATTTTGTGATTGAGCACTGTGCTGTCTTCATCCAGTTTTGACATCATGTTAAGATTGGCAAATTGAGACCTGTTAGAGGCATATTTTGAGGATCATGACCCATTAGAGTGTTTTAGGAGTAACCTAGACCTTTCCAAAAAAACTGATTTGAGGCAATTCCAGTGAACAGTTGAATTATTATAATTTTTGTAAGACTGGACAGAGGACTAGAGTAGAGCTGTGTGCTCTGAATTAGAGAGACCAATCGTGTAAATTGGTGTATTGATGATAGATGAGTGTGTTAGGGTGACTTAATGGGATAATTTGTACTCATGACCAACTAGAGAGTTGTTGAGGACACCCACACCCTTCTATAGAATTTGAGTTAGTGTCGTTCTGATGAACGAATAGGATTTTGTGTTACTTGTAAGGTGTAGCCCGTGCACAGGAAGCATGCAGGCTGGAGCTTGAGAAGCTATGTCGAGGATTTAGATGGTTGAATCTAAGCTCGTGATCAACTAGGTAGTTGTAGCCTAGGATCGAACCTTTCCAGGTTGGGGCCATACACTCCAATCGGAGTTGTATCGATAGAGTTATGACCATTTGAGATTCGGGCAGAAACCCGTAGGTTGCTTAGTCTGGGTTAGGACTAAGGATTGTGAAAGCATTTTTCCCTTATATGTGAGCCGAGTCGGTGACTCATGTCTAGGAATGGTTGATCTCTGTTATTGAGGTTGTTGATTTCCCGAGTGGGATGTGTGACTCGAGTTAGTCACTAGGGTAAAGGATACCCTGCACCTATCAAGCCAATATTATTAAACTTCTGCCGAGCATAGGACGTCTGAGCATGCTAGTGAGTGGAGCTCACAGGGCAATTTTATATTTATAGCCCGGGTAGCGGCAGGCGTAGACCATTTTTGCTGGACGAGTCCAAGTCGAGGAAGTGGCGAACCGGACCGGTGTCGCCAGGGGCCAGAGGTTGATAGGCAAGTGTGGAAGCAGTTAATTCTTACCCGAAAGAATTAGAGTAAGGTAGGGGTTAGAATGGTTTATTAAGGGGTTGAAAAATTGCATTAGTCCTAGTAAGCCATAGTCGGTGTTGTATCTTTTAGTCGTAGGGATACGTTCTCGGCCGCTAATGGATTGCATCCCCGACTCGTATCTCGATCTGTTGATTCCCAAAGTTTTGCCGAAGTAAGGTGCGAGAGGCCCAAAGGAATTGACCTTCTGTGGTCCTCACATCCCTAAAGCGCGGGTTTGTGTTTTGTATTTTGGTATATATATGTTCATAACCCGGGTCAGGGGTGAACACGCATGCGAGAGTCCATAAATGGACATGTGGAACCAAGAGTCGTAAGGACCAGGTTCAACGTGGTTTCTAAGGAGGTCCGTACGTAGGGTACCAACTGGCGGTGACCACTTGGGCACTGCATGGCGGAGTTAGACCGACCGCTGCAATCTCCTTGGGCGATGGACAATCTATTGGGAACTGGAGTGTGTACAAGAGTAGGGTGCATGGCGAGGGTTCGAATCCCTATATTGTGGAGAAAGACTGCTAGATTTGGGAGCGTATGTAGTATGGGATGCATTCGTGCTCCAAAGTCTTGCTTGCATTAGAAGTTAGGCATGTGAGTTTGCTACATCTAGACTTAAGATCATGTCATAACACTGCAGTAGAATCTGAATCCACTAAACCCTTGTTTTGGCACATCACCTTTCTATTTTGCATAAATTATTTCTTGTGATTGAATTTTAGAGGATCGCTGTTATCACTAGCTTTGCGTCAGTCGAAGTACTGATGTTTCCCACCTTGTAGGTATCCAGAGCCGATCTATAGGTACCACGGAGCTCGAGTTAGTCCAACGATCCAAGGGACATATACAAGCACTGTTATATTGTTGTAAATATTGTAACTTTTATTTGGACATTGTAACCCTTATAAATGTAACATTTATATGGAATAAAAGTTTTTAAATTTCATGTACTTCTGTGATTTGGCTATTTTGAAGTTCGACTCCTGGAGTAGGGTCTCAGCTTCCCGGTATAAGGATTTGGGGTGCTACATTTGGTGTTGGTGACCATGTTTTCCTAAAGGTATCGCCGTGGCGCGGTTTCATCCAGTTCGGTGGTGGGGGCATGCTTAGCCCTAGGATTATTGGACCATTTGAGATTTTAGAGTGAGTAGGCAAGGTGGCCTGTCGTCTTGCATTGCCGCTAGCATTATCAGGAGTGCATAATGTTTTCGATGTCTCACAACTCAGGAGATATATCCGAGATGAAAGCCACGTGATCGACTACTCTGAGTTGACCGTTCGGCCAGATTTGACTTGTGAGATTCTGCCAGTTGCTATGGTGGATTGGCGGAAAAAAGTGCTTAAGAACAAGGTCATCAAGTTGGTTCGTGTTGCTTGGAATCCTCACTCGCCCGGTGAGTCGACTTGGGAGCTGGAGGAGGAGATTTAGCAGAAGTTTCCTCATTTGTTTGAGTAGTTTTTGTTTTGTTCTCTTGGTTGTTTTGGGGGTTACCCTATGTATCTTCTTGTTTGAATTTCGAGCATAAAATTCTTCTTGTTAGGGGGGTAGGATTGTAACCCCTATTTTTTATTTTGTGTATTTTTGGGTGTATCTTCTTTTTCCTTGTATTTGGTTCCTTTTGTATTTCTCATGGACCATATATTGGATTTTGTTTCAATATATATTTTCTTTTATTATTTTGTCTTCTTTTTATTGGAATTCTTGATTCGTTGTCCATCTTTTGTTTCGTTCTATTTGTTCGGGCCATTATTTTGATTTCCTATATTTATTCTTTTTTATTGTTCATGTCCAATTCTTTATCCCTAAAACCATTCTGAGCCAATACCTATTTTATAAATCCTATTCACTAAAATACCCAGACCAATTGCTACTCCTAAATAGCCACTACCCAACCCATTAACCTATAACTGATAAACCTACACCCAGATTTCCTTAAAGCTAATTAACTATAAACACACTCTGTTATTTATACCCTACCCAATTAATTAAAGCCCATTTCATTAATTACCCACCTATTCACTAAATTCTCTTCCCTGTGCATTTGAAACATGCAACCGAAATCCCCTTGTGCACCTTGCAATCCGACCCGAAGACCTGTAGCGCCGTCACCCTCATCCTCTGTTTCTTGAACCCTAACCCTCAATTATATAACCCATGCATTACCCTTCCCCGAGCTGCCTCTACCCTGTGCTCCCTCTCCCTAACTCTCCCGTCCTACTCTCTCTCTATCCCGTGCACCCTAGCCTCACCCCGCTTTTGTTCCTGCCCCTGTGTAATACCCCGTATTTTCAGAAAATAATAATAATAATAATAAAGGAGAAAGGTAATGGGGCGGGCACGGTTGGTTTGGAATCAGCACGTTGTGTGCTGTACATTGTGAAAGGGGTGATGACATCATCCCATATGTTGAGTCCCACCCGGATTATGTCTTCAGATCTGTTGGTAATTGGTGACGTGTGCATTGGTTGGGCCCATGGGCTTATACTGTGTACACGGGTTGTAATTAAATGAAAGAGAATTGAATTGAGTAATCCCATATCGGGAATAGACAAAAAAATCATTGAGTATAAATAAAAATTGCCTATGATCAAGAGTCATCTAATTAGTTAACCACCTTTTGAGAGGTAGCCTGTGGTGGGCAGTTGTACTATGTAGTATCTAATTTGTCATCTAAAAATAATAAAATTGTCTGAGTGTCGGGGCAGGGGTGTTACAAATGGTATCAGAGCCGACTTTCGACACCGGGTGTGGAAGATGGCCTCAGTATGATCCGCAGTGTTGAGAGTAATTGATCTCCGGGATCAGGTATGATCTGCAGTGTTGAGAGTCACTGATCTCCGAGATCAGGTATGATCTGCGATGTTGAGAGTGATTGATCTTCGAGTATCCGATCTGCGGTGTTGAGAGTGATTGATCTCCTGGATCGAGAACGACGCCACATCGACTAGAAAGGCGGATCCTACAATAGATGTGCATGCCCCGTACTCAGCGAGGACGCTGATTTCTAATGGTGGGGTGTATGTAATACTCCGTATTTCCGAAAAATAATAATAATAATAATAATAAAATAAATATATAGATATATATGATATATAAGGAGGAGAGAGGTAATGGGGGGGGCACGGTTGGTTTGGAATCAGCACGTTGTGTGCTATACATTGAGAAAGGGGTGATGACGTCATCCCATATGTTGGGGCCCGCACGGATTATGTCTTCAGATCTGTTGGTAATTGGTGACGTGTGCATTGGTTGGGCCCATGGGCTTATGCTGTGTACACGGGTTGTAATTACGAGAAAGAGAATTGAATTGAGTAATCCCATATTGGGAGTAGACAAAAAATTAATTGAGTATAAATAAAAATTGCCTATGATGAAGAGTCACCTAATTGGTTAACCACCTTTTGAAAGGCAGCCTGTGGTGGGCAGTTGTATTATGTAGTATCTAATTTGTCTTTTAAAAATAATAAAATTGTCTGAATATTGGGGCGGGACGTTACACCCTGTCCTGCTCTGTCTCTGTTTCGGCTCGCCGCCAGCAACCGCAGCAGCGATGCCAACCGAAGCCAGCGCCGCCGCCGCCCGTCCTTTCCCTCACCGACTGTAGTAGTCGCAATTGCCGTCCGCCGTGCCACTCTTGCTCCCTCTCTGTTGGTTGCGTGTGCACGGAGTTGCACGTGTGATCGTTGGTTCGCGGTCGTTTGCTCGTGGTTCTCGTAGTACGTAGGTTTTTGTTCGTGAGTGTTGGTGTCTTCGTGGTTCGTTGGTGTTCATGGTTCATTGCCAAGAATCCGTTCCCGTTATTCTTGCTTGGAGTCATTTCGTCGTCAGTTAAGGCTTGGAGTCGTTTCGTCGTCAGTTAAGGCAAGTAACTTGTACTCAATTCCTTTGTATGTTACAAGTCATAAATTCTGCTTGTAGTCTAATTGAGTTCTAGAGACAACTCGTGTGTGATGTATTTTTGATGAGTATTGTCTCTATAGTGCTATTTGACCATAGTTGCCTCACGATACAAATTTGACTTGAAACAACTTAGGTTTTGACCGTTCTTGATGCGATTATATTTATAAGAAAATTATGAGAAATCGTGTGTTTGTTTGGATCCATGAGATATACTTCTTGTGGACATGCCATATACCATATTTCATGATGTTTGGACAATTAGTAGACTCTATAACATGTTTGGTTGTGTTTGGAATGAGTTTCGTATGTTGTATGTTGACTGTGGTTAAGAGGAAAATCTGTATTTTGTCGATGATGAGTTTTGAATGGAATTGTAGACCATATTAAGGTTAGTATCTTAATTTCATTATTAAATATGATTTTTAGAGAAATCCGTCTTCTTTCCAAACTCTCTGACTGTAATACCCGGATTTTTTTCAATTTATGAAAAATTATTTATTTTTGCACGTAGTGTGCACGTGCAATATTTTTGGTTAATATTTTCATCAAGATGATTAAAGATATTTCAATTTGTGCTTTTAATTATTTTGTACAAAAGCCTTATTTTAATTAGATAAAAAGCCCTTTTTCTTAAAGCCCAAAGTTAATTTAATTTATTTTATTTTAAAATAACTATTTTGGCCCATAAACTAAAGCCCATGAATTAATCTATTTTTTTTATACAACTTGTCATGTAGAATACAATTTAAATACTATTTTATTTTTATACAAAAATTAAATGCACAATTTTTGGGCCTAGTTGCATGCACGTGCACTACACGTACACGTGCAATATGCACTTTTCTTCATAGTCAGTTGCATTCTTGGAGGGAAACTCAAATTTTGAGTGGTGATCATGGTATGGTGGTTACTTAGATGTGGGTAGTTATTGCAACTCCTACTCTCATCCTAGCCCTCCATCCTACAACCAACCAATTGATCCTAGCCATCTATTTCTCTTGATTTTTAGTATAAATACCACCCCCCCCCCCATGGCTAGTTATCCTTGTGCCTATTAATCTTTCCAAACCTATAGTCTAAGTTGCATTATCTAGTAGTATTTTTGTGAGATTAAAAGATTGAGTGTGTGTGGGTTTGTTCTTGCAACACCAAGAAGAAAGAGGAGAGGCCGGCCATTCAAGGATAGGAGCTTTCGGTGTTGGTGCTTTTGGAGCTTGTGTGCGCGCGTCTAGGAGGAGGTGCACTCGTTTGCAAAGGGCTTTTGTTGCTAATTGTGTTTTTTTCTCTCCATACAAGGTGGGTAAAATTTTCCCTATTTCTAAAGTAGGAATGCATGCTAGTTTATTTAGAAAGAATGAAGCATGAAAATGATTAAGAAGAGCACACTTTAATTGGGAAAAATGACTTCTTGAATGATTGAAATGTGGACATACAAATTTATATGTGGTTCTATTATTTGAGTTGTATGTGAATTGATTAGAAGCATGGATTGATTAATGAAAACACATTCTTTTACCATCAAGAATTACACACAAAAGTTAGTAGCTTGATTATACCCTTTTCATGTGTTATATAGATCCTTTGTGATGATATGGGCATGAATAAATTAAAATATGAGTTGTATGTTAGGAAAATGATTTAAGTCAGAGAATTAATGTGAAATTTATTGACAAAAGGATTAGAATGCTACAATGCGAAGAAATGTCGAAAAGAGAAGAAATGTGGTGTTATAATGTATAATTCGAATTAGTGTATGAAAATACGTTTTAATTATTACAAAAATTATTTTGCTCTTACTGATATGCAAATTATGTGAAGTAGTAATAATCTGGAGTTATACAGTATTTTTTTATGAAAGCAAAACGAAACGAAGGCTAGTTGAACATCGAAATGTTTAAACAACAGTGAGAATCGGTTCAAAAAGATTTTGTGTTGTACTTAGACAATCTGAGCACATAGCTCACGTGGTTAGAGCGTGCGGTTGGGTTCTCTAAGGTCACGGGTTCGACTCTTGAGAATACCATCTTTATGAGTGTTTATTTTTTTAAACCGATCAGTTCCGAACCGAAGGCATTAACTGCCATTCACTTCTCTTCTATACCGCTGGCACAAACCGGCCTAGTGGTCTGTGCTCTGGGCCGTGTCTCAGGGGTGCTGGGTTCGATTCTTGCTCTCGGCAAGAGTGGAAAATTATTTTTTTGGGGGTTTTAATTGTCCAAAAATTATGAAAAAAATATGGTTATTCTCCTAAAAATATAAGGGACTTTATAAAAATGATTTGGAGATTATTTGCATGAAATACACTATGATTTGAGAATAAAAGGCATAAATAGAACTATGATTCTAGATATATACCTTGTGAAAAATTATAACTTACAAGGAGAAATTGAAATGAAGGATTAGAAGATGATTTGGCAAAAAGAAATTTTATTGTGTGACATAATGCAATTTATTCTCATTTGAGAATAATGTGGAAAATATGAATTGTGAATGTTTGTTAGCGATGTGAAATTTTGATATGAAGTGATAATTGATAAAGCATATGGAATTCAGGTATAGTTATGGACTATTTGAACAAATTTGAAATCATGATTTGAAAAGAGAATATACATTTGAGTATGATAACTCAACATGGGAATTTATGAGTTGGAAATGCTCATCTTGAAAATTGTGAAATGAAAATTGACATAAAAGAGTAGCTAAGTCTCCCCCGGCATTTGGAAATGAAGTGAAATGAAATTTGAAAAGAAAGACCAAGGTTGGTCATGTTGAAATGAATGAATAAGTCCGGTTTAGTGGAGAGGCTAACTCTAGAGCTTCGATTTTTGTTCATGATTTTGATAAAAGAAACTAAGGATTAGTACATAGTGGAGACGTGATGAAAGTAGGAGAAAAACACGAGTATGAGGGCCATCGGAGTGGCGGTGTGAGAGTGATCCACAGGCTGCCTGCTTGATGCGTCAAGACATGGCGTGGGCACTACTCCAGAATTATCGTCCTGGTGGCGACGCTTGTGGGATGTTTGGTGACTGCAAGAGGGTCGTGTGCCATGAAGTGAGGCTGAATTGTCCATAGGTTGCCTGCTCGATGCGTCGTGTCAGTGCGTGGGATTCCCCTCCGGAATTTTCTGTACACGAGCTTGTACTCATAGATCATCTAAGATACCTACCGTAATTACAGTAGTAGATTAAGTCATAACGAGAACGATTAAGGGCTTGCCTTCGGACCTATGTAGTATGGGATGCATAGAATCCGAACAAGTACGCATTAGTGTCATGTAATATAAATAAATGCATTAAGGACTAAGTGCACAATCACAACACGACATCAATAGGGTAGTCCCTTTGGTTTGATTTGTGACAAGTTTGTGTTTGCTAAATATGAAAAATTAAGTTATACTATTTCCGGCATAGAGAGGATGGCCGTGTATAATGATCGTCGGTTGAATAAACTGACGTACCCACAGTCTTATATGCAGGTAAATGGCTTGATAAAGATTAAATAGGAACAAATGCTTGAAGATTACTCAATGTTGTTGCATACTTGTTCTCATTGTTGTAAAATTTTACTTCTGCTGTGCAATGTAAATGTAATATTGATGTAAACTCTGATGTAAAATGAAAAGTTTTAATTTCCTTGCAAAATTGTACTAAAGGAAGCAGAAAGATCCTGTAGAACATCTCGAATTCAGTGTATTTGGGATTCAGGGCGTTACAGAGTGGTATCAGAGCCACGCTTCTACGCTTTCCACACTTGTACAAATTTATAAGGAACGACACCCTAGAAGTGGACATTAGTGTGTGTGTTTGAGTCTAGAGATTTAAATGTAAGTGACTTACATTTGTGTTGCTCTATGACTTATGCTTCTTCCTCTCTATTTCTAAGATGGCTGACCACTTCGACCCTGCTGGAGACAACGACTGGCATATCATTGAGGAAGAGTACCATCCTGGGCAAGCAGTTTCTGATGGAGAAGAATGGCCTGAATCCCGAGAGATCACCCCAACTCCGGATTCATCTGATGACTCTTCTTCTGACAAAGAAGAAGAACCAGTTCCGAATAGTCTTATGACTTCTCTTCAGAGGCAGGTTGAAAACCTGCGAGAGAGAGTCGGATTATTGGAGGCTCAGCTGGCAAAACGCAAGGACGACTATTCTGTTCTCAGTCATAGGATATGGGAACTCGAAAAGAGGAAGAATCTGACCGATGTGCTGAAGGATGAAGTTGATGAACTACGGGGAGAACTTCGAGAAGTGAAGAGGAACCGTAGGAGTTAGACTGTTGTAGCTTCTACTATCTTTCATTCTGATGTTAAGAAATGTTTTCAATTCGAATGTATAATGTTTGGAATTCAATGAAATGGAAATATTGACTTGAAAGTTCATGTCTTATACTTCGAATTTGATGGACCTTTTACATCAGAATATGGAATGAAAGCTGTTGTGTTGTTCAATACTGGATCCTCTCATACTTTTGTGTCTCCTAAATTTGCTAAAGTGTTGGGAGTTGAACCGAATATTTTTCCAGGCAAGATCTTGGCAGTAGCTACTCCATCAGGGGAAACTTTAACCACTGATCGGTATTACGCTGATTGCAAGATTGTAATTGGAGATCGAATCTTTGGGATTGATCTGATCGAGCTGACTATCTTGGGAGTCGATGTTATCATTGGCATTGATTGGATGTCGGTGTACAGTGCAAACATCGAGTGTAAGACCAAGACGGTAACAGTGAAGGCTCCAGGTGGACCTGAAGTCACTTTCCAAGGGAAGCAGAAGTGTTCTAGGCTGGTGGCAGCTATCCGCAAGGAAGAGACTCCTGTGGAAGTGCAAGGGATTCCTGGCGTTCGGGACTATCCGACTGTGTTCTTGGATGATTTTCCTGGGTTACCCCCGCATCGTGTTGTAGAGTTCAGCATCACTGTTCAACCGGAAAGTGCACCCATTTCTAAGGCACCGTATAGAATAGCTCCAGTGGAACAGGATGAGGTGAAATGGCAGATTGAGGAACTGTTGGAGAAAGGCTTTATTCAACCTAGTGCGTCACCTTGGGGAGCACCAGTGCTTTTGGTAAAGAAGAAGGAGGGATCGATGAGAATGTGTATCGATTACCGAGAGCTGAATAAGGTCACTGTTCAGAATAAGTATCATATTCCTCGAATTGATGATTTGTTCGATCGTCTACAAGGAGCAGCTGTATTCTCCAAAATAGATCTTCGATCAGGATATCACCAGGTTCGAGTGAAAGCTGAAGATGTGCATAAAAATGCATTTAGAACTCGACATGGGCATTACGAATTCTTAGTTATGCCATTTGGAGTGACGAATGCACTCGCAATCTTCATAGATTTGATGAACAGAGTTCTGAGGCCGTTCATTGATTCTTTCGTCGTGATGTTCATCGACGATATTCTCGTGTACTCCAAGTCAGAGGAGGAGCACACCGAGCATCTGGCAGCAGTGTTGAAGAAGCTGGAAGAGCAGAAGTTGTATGCCAAGTTATCCAAGTGTGATTTCTGGAAATCTGAAGTGGCATTCCTAGGTCACATTCTTTCTAAGGAAGGAGTGGCAACTGACCCTCAGAAGATAGAGGCAGTGAGAGATTGGGCAATGCCTACTACAGTAAAGGAAGTCAGAAGTTTCCTTGGAATGACTGGATACTACAAAAGATTCATTCAAGGTTATGCTCAGATAGCCGTGCCGCTTACTGGACTGACCAAGAAGAATGTGAGCTTCAAGTGGACTGAGCAATGTGAGGCAAGCTTTCAGGAGTTGAAAGAGAAGCTGACTACTGCACCTATTTTGGCTTTTCCTAGAGCAGGTGTTGAGTACGACGTTTATAGCGATGCTTCACATCGTGGGCTTGGTTGTGTCTTAATGCAAGAAGGAAGAGTAATCACTTATGGGTCTAGGCAACTACGACTGCATGAGAAGAATTACCCGACTCATGATCTGGAGTTGGTTGCGATTATCTTTGCCCTGAAGCAGTGGAGGTACTACGTGTACGGTGAGAAGTTGAACATGTACACGGACCACAAGAGCTTGAAGTACATATATCAGCAGAGGGATCTGAATCTGAGGTAGCGGAGATGGTTGGAAGTGCTTGAGGACATGCGACCTGAGATCAAGTATCATCCTGAGAAAGCTAATGTTGTTGCTGATGCACTTAGTCGCAAGAGCAGTTTAGCCAGTTTGATTACAACTCAGAAGTATTTGATTGAGGAATTGGACTGAGCAGGTATTGAGGTTGTCTTGCAAGGATTGGGAGCATCTTTGGCTCAGTTGAGGCTTCAGCCCACTTTGAATGGAAGGATCATTGCAAGTCAGGAGGTTGATGCTGATATTTTGGAGATGAGGGAGCAGGTTGGTGCTGGCAGGTTGCCCGGATTTCAAATCAAGGATGGAGTGCTGTGGTTCGGAGATAGGCTGTGTGTTCCAAATCAGGCAGACCTGAAAGAGAGTATTCTTCAGGAGGCACATGCTACTCTTTTGTCGGTACATCCTGGGAGTACTAAGATGTACAAAGACATCAAAAAGCATTTCTGGTGGTCAGGTTTGAAGCGGGATGTGGCTGAATTTGTGGCAAAGTGTGAGGTTTGTCAGTAAGTCAAAGCCGAAAATCAGAGACCCGGAGGTCTATTACAGCCGTTACCTATTCCGGAAAGGAAGTGGGATAACATCAGTATCGATTTCATTACGGGATTGCCTAAGAGTCCTAAAGGCAATGATGCGATTTGGGTTATAGTCGATCGACTAACCAAGTCCGCTCACTTTCTGGCGATGAAACTCACTGCTTCGATGGACAAGTTAGCTGAGTTGTATGTTGGCGAGATTGTCCGGCTTCATGGTATTCCGTCAACTATTGTGTCTGATCGAGATGCGCGGTTTACTTCGCATTTCTAGAGGAGTCTTCAGACAGCTTTGGGTACCAAGACGGATTTCAGCACTGCTTTTCATCCGCAAACCGATGGGCAGACCGAGAGAGTCAACCGTATTCTTGAGGATATGCTTCGGTGTTGTATACTAGACTTTGGAGGCAGTTGGGAAAGGCATTTACCTTTGGTAGAGTTTGCCTACAACAACAGTTTTCAGGCTAGCATCGGGATGGCACCGTACGAAGCTCTGTATGGTAGGAAGTGCAGGACACCTGTTTGTTGGTATGAAGTTGGGGAGCGTCAGTTGTTTGGTCCTAAGCTTGTGCAGCAAACCTCTGAGAAGATTGTTCTGATCAGGAAAAGGTTGGTGGAAGCTCAGAGCAGGCAGAAAAGTTATGCAGACAACCGGATAAGGGACCTTGAGTTTGAGGTTGGTGACTTCGTCTTTCTGAAGGTATCGCCCAGTAAAGGTGTGGTTCGATTTGGCAAAGGCGGGAAGTTAGCCCCGAGGTTTATAGGCCCGTACAAGATATTGAAAAGGATCGGGAAGACTGCTTACCGGCTTGAATTACTGGAAGAGTTATCTCAGGTGCACAACGTCTTTCATGTGTCTATGCTGAGAGGTTACATTCCAGATCCGAGTCATCATTTGCCTGAAGTGCCTGAAGGTTTGCAATTGGATCTGAATTACATAGAGTCTCCTGTCGAGATTGTTGATCGTCGAGAGAAAGTCTTGAGGAATAAGACGATACCGTTGGTCAAGGTAGTCTGGAGAAACCATTTGGTTGAAGAGGCTACTTGGGAGTCTGAGGAGAGGATGTTGAAGGACTATACTGAGCTTTTTGCTTGATTGTATTTTTGTATCTTTTTGTTCTTGTTGTAAGTGTTGTATTTTTGTTTCTCACTCTTGACTGTAGTTCCGGGGACGGAACTATTCTAAGGAGTGAGTGTTGTAATACCCTGATTTTTTTCAATTTATGAAAAATTATTTATTTTTGCACGTAGTGTGCACGTGCAATATTTTTGGTTAATATTTTCATCAAGATGAGTAAAGATATTTCAATTTTTGCTTTTAATTATTTTGTACAAAAGCCTTATTTTAATTAGATAAAAAGCCCTTTTTCTTAAAGCCCAAAGTTAATTTAATTTATTTTATTTTAAAATAACTATTTTGGCCCATAAACTAAAGCCCATGAATTAATCTATTTTTTTATACAACTTGTCATGTAGAATACAATTTAAATACTATTTTTTTTATACAAAAATTAAATGCACAATTTTTGGGCCTAGTTGCATGCACGTGCACTACACGTACACGTGCAATATGCACTTTTCGTCATAGCCGGTTGCATTCTTGGAGGGAAACTCAAATTTTGAGTGGTGATCATGGTATGGTGGTTACTTAGATGTGGTTAGTTATTGCAACTCCTACTCTCATCCTAGCCCTCCATCCTACAACCAACCAATTGATCCTAGCCATCTATTTCTCTTGATTTTTAGTATAAATACCCCCCCCCCTCATGGCTAGTTATCCTTGTGCCTATTAATCTTTCCAAACCTATAGTCTAAGTTGCATTATCTAGTAGTATTTTTGTGAGATTAAAAGATTGAGTGTGTGTGGGTTTGTTCTTGCAACACCAAGAAGAAAGAGGAGAGGCCGGCCATTCAAGGATAGGAGCTTTCGGTGTTGGTGCTTTTGGAGCTTGTGTGCGCGCGTCTAGGAGGAGGTGCACTCGTTTGCAAAGGGCTTTTGTTGCTAATTGTGTTTTTTTCTCTCCATACAAGGTGGGTAAAATTTTCCCTATTTCTAAAGTAGGAATGCATGTTAGTTTATTTAGAAAGAATGAAGCATGAAAATGATTAAGAAGAGCACACTTTAATTGGGAAAAATGACTTCTTGAATGATTGAAATGTGGACATACAAATTTATATGTGGTTCTATTATTTGAGTTGTATGTGAATTGATTAGAAGCATGGATTGATTAATGAAAACACATTCTTTTACCATCAAGAATTACACACAAAAGTTAGTAGCTTGATTATACCCTTTTCATGTGTTAAATAGATCCTTTGTGATGATATGGGCATGAATAAATTAAAATATGAGTTGTATGTTAGGAAAATGATTTGAGTCAGAGAATTAATGTGAAATTTATTGACAAAAAGATTAGAATGCTACAATGCAAAGAAATGTCGAAAAGAGAAGAAATGTGGTGTTATTATGTATAATTCGAATTAGTGTATGAAAATACGTTTTAATTATTACAAAAATTATTTTGCTCTTACTGATATGCAAATTATGTGATGTAGAACCCCGTATTTTCAAATATTATTTTAATTATTTGAAAATGAATTTAAATCTATTTTGGAGATTTAATTAATATTTTCTAAAAGATTTATCTTTCGCACACGTGCAAAACACGTGCAAATGACTTTTGAGATGTTTGAAAAATTAAGTTTTCTTCATGAAAAATCATTATTTAATATTTGAAATTTATTTATTATTTTTTTGGATTTTTCTGAAATTAATTAGATCTATTTGAAATTTTTGAGAAAAGAATGACCTTTTTGCAAAATTGACATTTTTAGGGGTTGAAATGCAAAATGTATTTTCTGGACGTTTTGAACTATACCAATTGGGATTAATGAGTATATTTTACTATTAAATCCTAATTTAAATAATTTTATTGAATTTCTAAGGATAAGAACTATATATGTAAAATTTTGTTTTGAAAGGACTATTTTGCAAATGTATTCCTAAACCCTAAAAACAATATTTCCAGCCTATATAAGAGAGTTTGCAGCCGTCATTCGCTGCACAACTCAGATTTCATTATATTATTATTTCTTGGTGATTGAAGAGGAAGATTGGGATCTAGCAAAAAGGAGGCTTTTCGTTGGATCTTTGCAATCCCAAAAGGTGAGTGATATGAACTGTGTTTTGTTGATTGATTGTGTTTTATTTTGTCTCGATATCTTCGTATCTTGTATGTGATCAATGAAATTGTTGTTTTTTATATTATGCATATGAAATCTATGAATGTTTAGTGGATCTTGATAGACAAATTCTTTATTGCTCGAAACATGTTTAAGATTTGAGTATGGTTATGACAATGAAGAGTTGGATAGTTGAATATCTAGTTTTTGAGACTACAAATCAGATCTGGGTTATGAGTTGCGACAAGATTTAGTTTTGAGAAACCCTAATGGAAGAAGTTGGAATATAGAACATGAGATCTGAGTTTTGAGACATCTAATGATTGAATAATGTACCCGTAAGGAAGAAGTATTCGAGATTGTCATTTTACGTGATTAAGAATTGTTTTCATGTACAAGAACCTTTAGAAAACTCCAGTCTTGATTTTCGTATTCAGACCTAATCTATGAAATCTGTAGGCCGACAGTCGGCTGGTCTACGATTCAGTCGACTGGTACGACTCTACTGCTGTACTTTCAGTCATTTGAGAATTGTTCGGGACAGTCGACTGGGACTGTTGTCAGTCGACTGGCCTGCTGAGTAAAATTTGTTCAGTCTTTTCGGGACAGTCGACCATGACCTCTATAAGTCGACTGTTAGTACTAGGATGTTTCTTGAGAATTATTGGAAATTGTTTCGGGACAGTCGACTGATGGTTTCTTGAGTCGACTTATAGCACTTGTTATAATCTTGGATATTGGTTCTCGGGGCAATCGACTTGCTACAGTATGAGTCGACTGGTTCTGATGAGTTTCTTCATAATCTTGAGTGTTCTTTCAAGTCTTTAGTCTTTGTAGATAGATATATTCTGCGGTGTAAGAGTCACTGTTAGTGATTGCATACAGGGTATCCGATCTATGTTATCTTTAGTCTTTGTAGATGGATATATTCTGCGGTGTAAGAGTCATTGTTAGTGATTGCATACCGAGTATCCGATCTATGTTATCTTTAGTCTTTGTAGATGGATATGTTCTGCAGTGTAAGAGTCACTGTTAGTGATTGCATACCGGGTATCCGATCTATGTTATCTTTAGTCTTTGTAGATGGATATGTTCTGCTGTGTGAGAGTCACTGTTAGTGATTGCATACCGGGTATCCGATCTATGTTATCTTTAGTCTTTGTAGATGGATATGTTCTGCGGTGTAAGAGTCACTGTTAGTGATTGCATACCGGGTATCCGATCTATGTTACCTTTAGTTCTCTATAGATGGATATGTTCTGCGGTGTAAGAGTCACTATTAATGACAGCATACCGGGTATCCGATCTATGACATCGTGAGTGATTGATTGTTGGACATATATTGTGGTATTGAGAGGTATTGATTGAAGGGTAACCGATCCATGGTATTGTTCTCGACTTGGTTTTGTGCATGTACTTTCCTATCGTTTCTTGCTTCACAAAACATGCTTAGTTTATGTATTTTTTTTCAGTACATGTTGCTTAAGAATTCATGTTTATTGTTTTATTTATGTTTGTTTTTTATATCACTCACACCATTTATGGCGGACCCCTTTAGTTTGGGGGTTAGGGTTCAACTCTAGCCTCATATGATGCAGGTTGTTGCTTAGAGTTTGGAGGCTTGGATGCTTGGGTTAGCTTTAGAGATTATGAGTGATATAATAGAGCCTTGTGTAATTTTTGTAAAGAGAAGTGTTGTAAAAGGAATGTTTTAATTCAAGGTGTTTGTATTTCCGCTGCATTTGAAAAAGATTATTGTAATAAGAGTTTGGAATAAAATAATTTGTGTTTTTGGTTTATGTGTATTGTTACATTGAAGTGGATCGCTGGGAATGTGCCACGTATTTTCTAAGTTCTCATATTAGAAATTCGGGGCGCTACAGAAGTAGTAATAATCTGGAGTTATACAGTATTTTTTATGAAAGCAAAATGAAACGAAGGCTCGTTGAACATCAAAATGTTTAAACAACAGTGAGAATCGGTTCAAAAAGATTTTGTGTTGTACTTAGACAATCTGAGCACATAGCTCACGTGGTTAAAGCGTGCGGTTGGGTTCTCTAAGGTCACGGGTTCGACTCTTGAGAATACCATCTTTATGAGTGTTTATTTTATTAAAACCGATCAGTTCCGAACCGAAGGCATTAACTGCCATTCACTTCTCTTCTATACCGCTGGCACAAACCGGCCTAGTGGTCTGTGCTCTGGGCCGTGTCTCAGGGGTGCTGGGTTCGATTCCTGCTCTCGGCAAGAATGGAAAATTATTTTTTTGGGGGTTTTAATTGTCCAAAAATTATGAAAAAAATATGGTTATTCTCCTAAAAATATAAGGGACTTTATAAAAATGATTTGGAGATTATTTGCATGAAATACACTATGATTTGAGAATAAAAGGCATAAATAGAACTATGGTTCTAGATATATACCTTGTGAAAAATTATAACTTACAAGGAGAAATTGAAATGAAGGATTAGAAGATGATTTGGCAAAAAGAAATTTTATTGTGTGACATAATGCAATTTATTCTCAGTTGAGAATAATGTGGAAAATATGAATTGTGAATGGTTGTTAGCGATGTGAAATTTTGATATGAAGTGATAATTGATAAAGCATATGGAATTCAGGTATAGTTATGGACTATTTGAACAAATTTGAATTCATGATTTTAAAAGAAAATATACATTTCAGTATGATAACTCAACATGGGAATTTATGAGTTGGAAATGCTCATCTTGAAAATTGTGAATTGAAAATTGACATAAAAGAGTAGCTAAGTCTCCCCCGGCATTTGGAAATGAAGTGAAATGAAATTTGAAAAGAAAGACCAAGGTTGGTCATGTTGAAATGAATGAATAAGTCCGGTTTAGTGGAGAGGCTAACTCTAGAGCTTCGATTTTTGTTCATGATTTTGATAAAAGAAACTAAGGATTAGTACATAGTGGAGACGTGATGAAAGTAGGAGAAAAACACGAGTATGAGGGCCATCGGAGTGGCGGTGTGAGAGTGATCCACAGGCTGCCTGCTTGATGCATCATGACATGGCGTGGACACTACTTCAGAATTATCGTCCCGGTGGCGACGCTTGTGGGATGTTTGGTGACTGCAAGAGGATCCTGTGCCATGAAGTGAGGCTGAATTGTCCATAGGTTGCCTGCTCGATGCGTCGTGTCAGTGCGTGGGATTCCCCTCCGGAATTTTCTGTACACGAGCTTGTACTCATAGATCATCTATGATACCTACCGTAATTACAGTAGTAGATTAAGTCATAACGAGGGATTGAACCCTATAAAATGAAGAACGATTAAGGGCTTGCCCTCGGACCTATGTAGTATGGGATGCATAGAATCTGAATAAGTGCGCATTAGTGTCATGTAATATAAATAAATGCATTAAAGACTAAGTGCACAATCACAACACGATATCAATAGGGTAGTCCCTTTGGTTTGATTTTTGTGACAAGTTTGTGTTTACTAAATATGGAAAATTAAGTTATACTATTTCCGGCATAGAGAGGATGGCCGTGTATAATGATCGTCGGTTGAATAAACTGACATACCCACAGTCTTATATGCAGGTAAATGGCTTGATAAAGATTAAAGAGAAACAAATGCTTAAAGATTACTCAATGTTGTTGCATACTTGTTCTCATTGTTGTAAAATTTTACTTCTGCTGTGCAATGTAAATATAATATTGATGTAAACTCTGATGTAAAATGAAAAGTTTAAATTTTCTTGTAAAATTGTACTAAAGGAAGCGGAAAGATCCTATAGAACATCTCAAATTCAGTGTATTTGGGATTCGGGGCGTTACACTGACCTTGGTGAATTTCGTTTTCGTATGTGTGAGATATGATTATTTTACTACAGAGGTGTATTTTATTTTCAGATTTCGTTTCTTGATGATTTCGATGAATAAACTATTTTTATACTGGTGCTAAGCATATTATTTTGATCTGAAACTATTTTTAGTATTTCTATAACTATTTAGGATTATCCAGAATTTTGGTGGATTTTATTGATGAGTATTATTACCGATTTCGTGCTTGTTTATAAAAACTGTACTTGCTAGATTTTGCTCGTTGTTCTATAAAGATTTGTATTTTCACCCTAATTCCTTTTTCTGTATGAAAAATATTTATGAAAAATGAAATTTAGCATACTTTGTCTATTTTTATCTCCCTTTGGCGGATGTAGATTTCGTTTTACGGTTTGCGAGATATTACTGTTTTCGGCAGTGTTGGGAATTCCAGATTTGCCAAACTATCGTTTCTTGATGTTTTCTTATTTTTTTTTGGACAAACTAATCTTGCTAGAAAATTATGAAACTTTATATTCTGATAATAGACATATAGAGGAATACCCCAAAATTTTTTTGGATTTATTTGAGGAGTTTTGATGCTGTTTTCCTTTTCTTGAATATGATTTTCTGATTTCTGGCGGAACGTATTTTCTGGATTCAAATTAGTTTTGAGTTATGTTTTTGTGAATTATTATATGAATTATTAATATTCGCTGGATTTGGTTAGAAGTCTATTCTCTAGACCTTTCGAAGATTCATATTTGCATGTTTGTAACACCGGAAATTACTGTTTTACTACAGTATGGTCTTGCTGTCCTGAACTTGAGATTTGATTATTTTGTTCTTTTATGAGTTATCTTATACTCGTACATGTTTATCTTGCAACTTGAACTTGTCACATGATCATACCATGTTATTCCGGATATGTTTTGCACACATACATGCTTTTAATAATAAATAATCAAGCCGGAATTTAAGGGAAAGATCTAATAGTGGATAATTCAGAAATGTGTACTCGAAAGGGGATCCACTGATCCTACGTGATTAATTGATACATGATGCTTGCCACGTGATTACTTGACACTTGCACCCAAGACACGTACTTGCCACTTGCACAACTTGACATGTGATATGTGATACATGATACATGATACATGATACTTGGAGTTTGGAGCTCGATTACTTGATAGTTTTCCCTGAGTACACTGTCCTCTATGGTCCACTATGAAATCTAAAACGAAATTGTTCGTTGTAGCAACCATTTAAGGTGGGCTGCATGAAGTTCTACCTAGATAGTAATCACTACAAGACTTGAACATGACACTTGAACATGATACATGCTTACTTGATACATGACTATATGATACATTGGACTTGATACTTGATACTCGATGCTTGTTTACATGATACTTGACTCTTGTTGGTTGTTTACATGATACTTGTTCACTCGACACTTGATACATGCTACCTGTACTTGTTCACCTTACCATGCTAGTTGTTATACATTATTATCATGCATAGTCCATATTATTAGTTAGTTTTTCCCATGTACTTGTATCCTGCATTACAAGCGGCCCGTAACTTGCATTGACGGGAGTTTATTTTCTTTTTCCTATTCCTGCAATTGTTAAATTGCAGATTTTGGGGAACAGGTTCCAGATGGTATTGGTGATATGAAGTATTAGTGCTGGATTTGCTATAATTATTTCTTGTTTCTTGCTTGAACAATTGTATTTTGATACTTGGATTTATTTGTATTTGGACAATGTGACACAGGATATTTGACTTATTCAGATTGGGATTATTTGAGATTAATACATTTTGGTTTCAAGCATTCTTGTTGGTATTTTGGTTCATATGTGCATGTTGGTTGATTCTTTTGTTTCCGACTCTGACTATTTTTGTGAAATGTTGTAAAGATTCTTGAACAGCTTATGGATGATGAAAATAATTCGCTGGGCTTAGTCACGTATCCGTATTCCGTATTCTCTTTTGGGAAGCGGGGCATGACAGAAATTTTTTGACACTATAATAAATCTTCGAAGTTGTAGAAAGGATTCTGGGAACCGTACTATATTCTAACATTTTTACCAAGCTCTGCTACTATAACTAGTGAAACTAATGATCAAGTAGGACAAATAGACAAATGTTACAATGGCTGTATGATGCTATATGGTCAGATATATTCCAATTCTCTAAAAGCTATAATATATCTAATTGAAGAGATGAACAATTAGGGATGATAATCGATTTGGGCTGGCTCTAATGGTCCTAGAACGTGGTCATGAAAAAAACCTGATCCAGCTCTAACCCTATAAAAATACCCTATCTTGTAGGACTTAATAATTTATTCCTTTTGGGGACTTAATAACTTAATTTTTACTCATGAACAAATTGAACCAAGTAAAAAAAATCACCCTTTTTAATACATGCTTGCAAGATTAATTCACATATGTTGATTTCATGATAGAAGCATAGAAAACAAAAGAATATTGAGCTAAAAAAAAAAAATTTAATTGAAGTTTCTCTCGTTTGATTCTCAAACTTTATACAAATAGACCTTATATATTCACCATATTGTCATTTGCATTACTAAATTACCTCTCTCGACACTAAAGAAGGTTTTTTATTTTTATACTTCCGCCATTTTCAAAAAATATAATTACTTTCGAGGTAACTTTTAAGCTCCCTCAATGATGCGTAAATAAATTAGAAAATAAAACATAAGGGCTAAAGCCCAAGACCGGGCCCTATGATTTGATGGGCAGTGTCAGGGCTTTGATCTGAAAACTCATGGGCCAGGGCCGGATAAATATTCTAGACCATAAAGGTTTTAGGGCCGGGCTAGGGTTTTAAGCAAACCTGGTCAAGCTCAATTCATTATTATTTATATGAACAATTAAGAAAATATTATAAATTAATGACAATTAATACGTTATTTATATAATTAAACACAAAGAAAGCTATCAAGTGGCTCTCATTCAATATAAACAAAATCAATGGTCCACATTGATTCTCACAAAATACGTTTTTCCACCCAAAATTTCAAACCCCAAAATAACTCAACCACCCCCCCTCCCCCTCTCTCTTCCCGAGTTCTCTCTCTCTCTCGCTCTCTCTCTCTCTCTCTCTCTCTCATCGCTCCCGACCCCCCCGCCCCCCCTCTCTCTCATGATCCCCTCCCCCTCTATCTGTCTCCCTCTCATCGCTCCCGCCCCCCCCCCCATCTCTCTCTCTCACATCGACCCCCCCCCCCCTCTCTCTTTATGTCTCTCTCTCCTCCAAACCGAAATCCCCCCCCCCCCCCTCTCTCTCATCGCAGCTTCACCGTATATTGCTAACCCCCACCGTCCAAGGCCAATCCCGAAATCCCTAACCCCCACCGTCCAAGGCCAATCGACCACCGAAGCTTCAACGTCCCTGTGTTTGTTTAGTTTAGTCCCACTGTCACCGAAGCTTCATCGTCCAGGCATCTCAGGTATACTATATTGCCTACGTTTTTTTTTGTTCTGTGTTGGATTGGTAGTTTGATTTAGATGAAGTGAAATTGGGAAATTTTGGTGGTATTTTGGAGTTGCAAACTGGGGTTTGGATGCAAAGATATGGCCTTTCTTATTACCCATTTTATTTTGCCAATATTGAATGTAGAGATTTTTCACAATCTGGGTAATCAAGATTGCAGCTTCAGTACGTTTCTTATTACCCGGTCTGTGTTGAATTTGTTGAGTAAAAGTTGGAATAACTCAGTGATCTTTAGGGTTCTAGCATGTGTATTTGCGGTAATTTGGGGTTTAGCATGTGTAATTAACAATAGTAGATGCGGTAATTGCGGGTTTAGCATCTATAATTAACAATAGTAGCATGTGTAATAACTCAGTGATCTTTAGGGTCCACACTAGATGCAGGTTTAGCATGTGTAATAAAACACAACCAATGAGTTAGTTTTGTTTTGAAAATGTGTTATGTGGGTGTGTATGTAGTTTTACATGGATATGTTCAATGTTTTTAGTAAGCTTCATATTTGTCTTCAAAATTTAGATGATGGATCCTAGATTGAATTTGGTTAGGAGGGCATTTTGATGTCTATTTTATTTACTTGGTTATAAAAGTTAGAATTATGGTTCTGTAGGTGTACTTATTCTTGGGTGAAAGTTTTGTAAAGTAACAAACATTAACCATGGTATTAGGTGTTTTCTAATTCTTGGGTGAAAGTATTAGGTGTTTTCTCAGGATTTTGGGTTTGGATCTTAGAAAGCTTGACCGATTTTTGACACATCATTATCCGTCATATTGTATTTTGTTCAATTAGGGTATATCAGTGAACTTATGGTTCTAAAATCTAATACTTTCTGCCTATTTAGCAGTAGACTTATTGGTTCATCAATGCAGCCAACATAATATACTACTAAGAGTTACCAGTTTGATATGTTTAAAGCTCGGAATATAGGCTTTCAGAAGCTGACTTTTAGCCAACATAGTATATTAATTTGGTTCATCTTTGCTGTTTTTTTGGGTGAAAAGTCTTTGCTTTAGCTAACGACGACAAATTGTCTTTTTTTACATTTCAAATGAAAGATATGGTATGTGAAGGCTGTGATATAATGTCTGTTGTGGTATGTAATTTCGGATTTGTGAGTAAAAATTTTTAATTAGGGTTTTGTTGACCAAAAGAAGAAAGAAACAAAGTTTGTTTTTTCTGCTTTATACCCTGTAACCCCTGTTTTCCCAAAAATATATTTTTGTGTATTTTCTGTATTTTAAAAATTTTCGTAAATTATTTTTCCGGTTTTCAAATTCTTTTGTCCAAATGTATTTTTTTTTAATCTTCTATTTTAAAATCTGTTTTCGATCAAATGAATTTATCTGTAACTATTTTCTGTGATTTCATATTGTAATAAAAATCTCATTTTTATTATTGTTATTACTGTTATTAGTTTTGACTGGTTTCTAACGACCTACTTCTATGTACAAATTGTATTTGTAGTATTTTAAATAAATTATATTTTTGTGATGCAAATTACATTTTATTAGAGACAATATTTTTATTTGTTATTAATTTTATATACCCAATTTTTTTCTTATTGGATTTTTCTAAATACCCTAATACCCAATACCCATTTAATCCCTAATACCCAAACCCAATATACTTTAACCCATACCCATTTCTATGCACCTACCATTAAACCATCAGTATATTAGCCTAACCTATTAATTTCCTATTACATCCTATACCATTCCTACCATTATTACCTATTACTTTGAAACTTACCTATTACCTTTTATACCATCCAAATAAGATCAAACCGTGAGCTACTACTTTTTTTCCACCTAGAAGCACCCGGATGTCCACAAAAACCAAACCGACCCCTATTCTTTTACCTGTAGCCGCCTCAAAAATCCCCTCCCCTTCTTCAACCCTAATTCATTATTTCCTATCTTATATATATATTTACAAATCCACTTGCTACATGCTTTTATTTTTCCTAACCATTGCACCATATTTCCGTGCTTCATCTCTCCCGCTTCCTCTCCATCCGCCGTCTCGCGCTCTCTTGCTCTTGGAATTTTATTGTGCGTGCTCGACTGCGCGCGTGGATCGTTCGTGAATCCGTGGATTTTCGTTCGTGGGATTTGCTCCCACTTTTGATTTGCATCGTTCTTCATCTCCAAATCAAGGCAAGTAACTTTACTCCAATTCATTTGTTTGATACAAGTCAAAAAGTTTATCTATAGTGTAGTTGGATCTAGAGACAACCAAAGATTGTGTTTTTCTTGATTGGTTTTGTCTCTATTGTGATAATTTGGCCATAGATGACTCATGACACAAATCTTGATATGTGATAACCTAGGAATTGCCTAACTCTTGATTTTTAGTCATGGATGTGAATAATGGTGTAAATTGTGTTTGGACTAAGACCTATATGAAATATTAGGTGTGGACATGTTAATAACCCTAAATCATGATGTTTAGATGCTTGGGAGGTTGTATTTCAAGTTTGGATGTGTTTCGATCAATATTCTTGAAGTTATTTTGTTTTTGTTTGGGAGTGTGAAATCTGTATTTTCTGGATATTCTGTGTTGGTTGTTGTTTTCGTCTATGCTACAGCCAGTATCTTGATTCCAGTATAAAATATCAATTTTAGATAATTTTTTCTATTTTCAAACCCCACTGGTTTTGCATGATTTGGATTTCGTATGACTGAGTTATGACTGTTTTAGTACAGAGGTGTCGATCTATTCCAGATTCTATTTTGGGTTAATTTTGTTAACAAACTATTTTCAAGAAATATTCTATACATATTATCTTGATCCAATATTTTGGTCAGTGTTTCTTTATAATGTTAGGGATTACCCAGAATTTTGGTGAATTTTATTGATAAGTTTTATGTGATGTTTCATGCTCGTTTCTAAAACCTACTTGTGCTGTATTTTGCTCGATGTTCTATAAAAAACCCTATTTTCACTATGATTCCTTATACTGTATGAAAAATATTTGTGAAATGTGAAAGTTAGTAAATTCTATCTATTTCCATATCCCTTTGGCGGAATTGGATTTCGATTCACTGGTTGCGAGATATCTTAGTTTTCGTACAGCAGTGTTGGGATTTCCAGATTCGCTAAACTATGTTATCTCGATGCTTTCATATTTTTGATGAATGATCTATTCTTACTGGAATATTATGAAACTTTATATTTTGATTCGAGACATATAGGAGAATACCCCAGATTTTTTCTGAACTTAATTGATGAGTTTAGATACTGTTTTTCTGATTAAGAATTTGATTTCCTAATTTCGGACTGAACATGTTTTCTGTCTTCGAACTGGTTTTGAGTTAAGATGTTGTGAAGTATTATGTGACTTAATTATACTCGTTGGATTCTTGTGGATGTCTAATTTCCAGATCCTTTGACGGATCCAGATTTGCATTTCTGTAGCGACAAGAATCACTGTTTTAGTACTGATCTGTCATGTTGTCCTGATTACGAACATACACTATTTTGCTCGTTTATGTGACTATATATCATCCATGCATGTTTATTTGTTTTCCTGAACCTAATACTGATTATACCATGTTAATTTGACACTATTTTGTACACATTCATGCATGTTTGATAACAATAATAAAAGTAACCAAGCCGGAGTTTATGGGAAAGATCTAGTAGTGGGAAAGCATAGAAATGTGTACTTAGAAGGGGGCCCGTGTTTCCCATATGATTATCTGTTATCTGACACTATCTACATTACTTCTTATATGAAGGAGTAGAGGAGAAGAGAACCACTAGATTCTATCTGTCTGTCAGAATCTGTTATCTGACCCTGTCTACATTACTTCTTATATAAAGGTGTAGAGAAGAAGAGAACCGCTAGATTCTATTTGTCTAATCTGATTATCTGATATCTGTCTCAAACCTGAGTACACGGCCCTATATGATCCCCTACGAAATCTAAAGCGAAATTGTTTGTTATAACAGCCATGTGTTATGTTTTTGGGACGCATGAAGTGCTACCTAGATAGTAATCACACAAGACGTATAAGAACATGACATCTGTATCTGAATCTGAAATCTAAATCTGAATCTGAATCTATTATATGTATCTGGCTATCTGTTATCTGATTATCTGATTACCTATTATCTGTCTAACATTATCACTTGACACTAATATTTGACACTATCTGTATATCTATTTGCATACTATCTGACACTTGACACTTAATACTTGAGACATGTTAGTATACCATGCTAGTTGATTCTGCCATACCATGCTAAGTCTGTTTCTACTATTAATTAGATCAGTTTAGTTTTTTCCCAATGTGCTTGTATACTACATTATTTGTGACCCGCGACTTGCAATTGATGGGTACTTGTTTTCTTCTTTTCTCCTTCTCCTCCAAATTTACTAGTTACATATCAGGATGGACGACTGCCAAATGGTATTGGCGAGATGATGTATTAGTGCTGGATCTGGTTATTATTATTTCTTGTAGTTTGCTTGAACAATAATTATATTTATGTATTTGGATATTTATTTGTATTTGGGCAATGTGACCTAGGATTATTTGTATATTTCAGATCATAACTATTTGAGATTAATACATTTTATTTCAAGTATTCTAGTTGGTATTTGGTTCATATGTGCATATGGTTGACTTTTTTTGGCTTCCGACTCTAATTATATTGTGATATGTTGTAAAAATTCTTGAACAGCTTGTGGATGATAAAAATTATTCGCTGGGCTTTTGTCACGTACTCGTATTCCGTATTCTTTTTGAGAAGCGGGGCATGACATACCCAGTGAGAATGATGGAAAGAACATTAAGGTTTTGAATTGTATGATTTGAAGAAAAAAATTTGTCATTGCATTAAAAAACATAGTTTGCGATCCTGTTTGGTGCAATTGCAAACGGGATCTGTATAGGCACTCCATTATTAAATTTACTTACTTTCACTGCTAATAGCAGCGATAGTATTATTTGTTTGGTTAATTGCTTTATCCTTCTTCAGGATCATGGAGAAACGTTTGTGCCTTGGCTTGGAAAACAAATGGCCCGTTTTGAGGTATGCTTACTCTACTTACTCAACCTTTTGCAAATATTATGCTAGGTCATTGATCTCTCCAGCTGATGTTGTTACTTCGTCATGCAGGGTCAAGCTGCTAATTGTTGGAATAAGCATGGAAAGCCTGCGTCAGATATTTCCTTGCGTAAGGTACTAATTCATTACTTATGTCCACAAGTGCCATGACTTGGGAAGTTCTCTGATTACATAATTATATTTGAGTGTCAATTTTTGCAGGTATCTAAGAAATCTGTCAAGGGAAAAAATTGGGTCGAATCACACTTATAAGTGGCCAAAAACGATAAGTAAATGGCTCATTCCATTTCTTGCAGAATTCATGGTAATTATAGATCTCCTGCTGCACTCTTAGACTTAGTGTTTTATGTAGGTGGATTTTTCCCTTCTTAGACTTAGTGAAATATGTTCATTAAGTATCACACTTGCAGTCATGCAAAATTTATTGCCTCTCTGCCACATGATTTATAATATACTAAGAAAAAAACTTAATCTTGCTTGCTTGTATTTATTCCCTTATGATTTTTCTGCAGTCTTTCATGCATGATAGTAATGGCCTTCTTCATGCAAAAAAATTTACTTTCAGAATTTACATCAAATCTACTACGAATATTAATTTATGTCTTCGACATCGAATTAATTGTTGCATTCCGTCTAGAATGATGAACTTCGGTGTCAGCCTTTGAATTTAATATTTATATTTCTTATAATGTTTCTTCGAAATTTGGTTTTGCATAAATTAGGGAAGTACAGATCAAGTAGTCATAAGAAATTTGTGCTTGGTCGTGCTTGGAATAAGGAGTTCAGGTGATACATAAGTTTCGTGATCCAACTCTTCTAGGTTAGACTATCTTTCTGCAGAGTCTAACTGATGCAATTGTGTTTGTCCTTTAGGAATGTCCTTGCCAGTGCAAGCGCTGACAAGTCTATCAAGGTTTGGGATTTGGGAAATGAGATATGCGTTGCGACAGCCAAGCACCATAGACAAGGCAATAAGTTTCGTTCTACTTTACTTTTGAGATTCTGCTAATTTTTGCATTTCTACTTGGATAATTGTTTGCATTTCTACTTAAAATACAAGTAACAAATACAAGTAACAAATTTCTTTTATAGTTATTTCAGAAAATACAGATAATTTTGATTAAAATACAAGTAACAAATTTATCCATTTCTTTCAATAAACTTTTTACATTATTGTTTTACTTTTGTATGACTTTCGTATTTGAACTGTAATAGGACTCAGATGCAGCTCACATGGACCTCAAATTTATAAATGCAGCTACATTGATCAATTGGGGTTGCAATACGGTAAATTGATATTTACTACAACTACACCCTATGTTTGGACAACCCATAAACCAAAGTTAAATCCGAGCCACCCATCAGTAATCCTCTTATGCGTAAATTGTTCAGTCCTTTCCCACTGAATCTTTCTTCTTACTCTTTTCACATCATATAACCAAAACTCTATTTGCTCACATCACTATGAAGAAAATGGACTTGATCTAAATTTCTCTAACTTTTCTATAGTAATTACTTGAACATTTCATTGGCTATAAAGAACCTCTGCATTAAAAGAACATCTTTAAATGGTCATTTAAAGGAATAATCAGACCTGGTGAAATAGAGCCCATCATTAGATAAGAAGTTATATTCGCATCAACCACAAATGCAACATGAGCAGTGCCAGAAGCTAATCTGTGATTATCTGGTTTTCGGCCATGAGCTTGTTGAGAAGCATTCCCCGAGATGATACTAGCACTGGAACCATCATCGTCATCGCTAAGTATAGTGTAAGGAGAACCAGGAGTAGTGGAATCCTGAAGAATAGATTCGGGATCTATAATCTTTATGGCCCAGCCCAGCGAACAAGCGAATGATGCAGCAGCCTGCAACTGATAAAGGTCTGCTTGTAATGTTGCAGCCAATTCGGCAACAGTCGCATTCACACTTGAGACAACAAAAATTGCATATAGTAACCTGTAGAGAGTCCAAAATACCACATTAAAATCCCATGGAAGGCCAAACTAAGGTTCTCTTAGGTATTGTTGTGAACAAAAGTTGTTGAGACCTAAAATTGTTTTTACATATTAAACAAAGGGGGCAAAAGCATTTATCCGAAAAGTTAACATACCTCTAATAAGTAGAGCAAAAAAGGAGACTTCCATTTAAAAAAAAAGTCTTCTAGGGATAAAACACTTTCACTCAGTTTACTTTAAGTCTAAAAAGAGCTTCAAGAGCTATTCAAACACAATATCAAATAAAACTACATGGTCTAGAAGGAATGTTGGGATAAAGGCTTTGTTGTTGTTGTGGTATACAAAGGATGTATTCAAACACAATATCAAATAAAACTACATGGTCTACAAGGAATGTTGGGATAAAGGATTTGTTGTTGTTGTGGTATACAAAGGATGTTTGTATGTATTCAAAATTTCTGTTTTAAATTCGGTGATACTCACTCTTCAATAGGATCTTATTAAGATTGCTCCTTGTTTGACACGAACCCTTCGAGCATAGAAAATTAACCAGAATATATCAATGACACAAATATTACAAGCTGGAGAATAATAAATATAGGAGCGAAATTATACCAAGGACCACAGATGTTACACTAAACATGGTCATTCGATGGATTCAACCGATAAGGAAGGGGGCTTCATTTGTATAGTTTCCAACCCAACTGCACCCTCATTTCACAAGGAAAAAATTACTAGATTCCTTACATGGAAAATATGATCTATACAAATTTATATAGAGGTCATATAAACAAATCTAACAAAAATTTTCACTGGGACTGAAAGTAAATAAATATTGTTTCGTCTTCTGATGTGAAAACAAAAGAGATCTATTGCATAAAGTGGGGTTTGAGTTTCTCAGTAAACTAAAGATGCAATATGTAATACATAAAGGTAGATGGTATTTATATCACCACTCAGTGTGCATGTTAACAAGTCATAAGAAAATTAACAAAAAAAGGTAAAATTGATGTCACCTGTATCATATTGTTTGCCGTTAATTGCTGCTAATTTAATGCTTCTTCCTTTTTTTTGCCAGATTGTCGTCTAGACTTAGAACCGTTATGTACATATTGACAGTTTAACTTTTGGTAGGGTGATGAAGAACATCTTGGGTTGAAACCATTGAGTTCAAAGGCATTGTCTTGTTTGAAATGTATTGGTTTCAAAACTCTTACTATTTGTTTCTTTAATTATCATTGTTTTGATTGGTTATTGTAAATTCTTACTATTTGTTTCAAAACTTTTACTATTTGTTTTGGCTCACTGTTTGGTCCCACATTGAAGGCTAGAAGCATTGTGTTTTCCTACAACCCTGTAAACTTTTTTTTGGGTCATTCGGTTGATTTGTGTATATTTTGGTGGAGGATGTAATAGTTGTAGGCTCTTCAGTATTTTGGGAGATGATGTAAGTATTTGTATATGATGATGATATAATATAGTTATGTTAACACCCGTACCCGCAATGTTGTGGAGAGGGCATTTTGGTCAGTTCATTTTATTTTTATTGTTTGACTAAGTCAACTAACGACATCTAACTCCGTCACCCCCTTTTGATAGTTCAGGGGTGTTTTTCGCGTTGACCAAGAGTGTAGGGGTTAAACTGTTTTGACTCCATAGTTTGTGGGCATTTTTCGCAATTTACCCTTCAAATAATCATCAAAACTCCAACAATCAAGCTTAATAAGCAATTCATTCCAATATTCTTTCACAAATTTAAAGATTGCAACAATTACATATATGTACAAGTGCTTCAGAGCACAAAATCAAAAAAATTTAAGTTTCACGTAACATATATGTTTCATAAGAACTTAAGTTTCAATGTACAACAGTTAAAAAAAATTTAGAACAAACAAAAATTGGTTACAAACTATCGTGTACGCCTTTTCCCATCTAAGTTGCTTCCACTGCACATCCACAACAAAGAGCAAATCTAACTGTTTCAGGAGGAGGAAGACCACTATTTCCAAGGTGTGAAATTGGTAGTAAACTTCCAGTAATTGAACTTTCCCCTCACAGCTCTCCTAATAAGGCAACAGAGATCCAAGAACTAGATCTGAACAATGTAGAGCATCCTGCCATGATAGCAAGGGGAAAAGGTACTCGAGGGGGAACAAAGGCTACGAGTGGTAAGAGCCAAGGAAGAGGCACAACAACATAAACTGTGTCTACAACGGATTTATTACGACATTTAAGTGTTAATGCCGTTGAAAGTAAGCAATAATAGCATTTCTAAAGAAAATGTTGTATTTGATTAATTTTGAAATTTACCCTTAGCTATGATAGCGTTTTTGATATGTTAAATTTTTTTCATCGTTTTAGAAATGCTATTATATCCGTAAATAAACAGATAGGGGTAAAATCAAAATTCTAATTTAAAAATTCAACTCCTTCTCAAACCCTCAACTGCACCCCCCCCGTTTCTAAATCCACAAACCCTAGTCCAAATCCCCAATCACCCCGTCCCTATCCCCTATCGCCCTCTCTTCCTCGTCACCTTCTCGTCCCTCTCACTAGCAAGCGCGACCTCCTCGCGCCTCTTTCTCTCCTGCCGTCGACCACTACGCCGAGTTGTTTCTCTTGCGCCGTTGACCACTGTGTCGTCGATTTGGGGTAACAACATTGTATGTTGTTAGAAAGATTTTATTTTTTTGGCTTTTTTAGTTGTGTTTATTTGAACATTGAACTTATAGAAGATTTTCATTAATGATATTAGATATTAGATACAACGTTGAGTTTGAGTGCTTTAGGATTTTATATATCTAATGACGGGTTTGATTTAAGGTTATATTTCACAGTTATCATTTTTTCGTCTATCATATCATTTTGAATAGGACCACATTCTCTACCACCAATTTGTTTTTCATCATCATGGCATCATTTTCATGTTCTGCAATGTCTGCATCACCTTTTGCATTTGCACGTGAAAGAATTTCAGGCAAAAGATGCTTCAGAATTCGTGTACTCGAATTATCATTGTTGGTTAGTTCTTTTTCACTAATCAGTGCAAATCTGTGCAAATTTGTGTTTTCACCCTTACAACCTACTTCACTGCTTCATAGTATGTAAAACAATCAACTGAAGACATGAACTTTAATACAATCAAGAGGCAGTAAATTGCAAGATGCACTTGACAGTTATAAAGTGCCCATTTCAAGCCAATAAACAAGAGGAATATGTCACAAAGTTAATTTCTATGATATTGACACTATTTTAGAGAATTTCAAAGGGAGAATGATCAAAGGTAGTTTGTGCATGTGCAACAAAGACCAACAAATGCACCAATTAATAGGAACAATAAGGACATAGTGGATGGAGTTACAAGGACTAGATGTCGACTTAAACCAATTGACTTGGGGAAATGATTTTTTTAGTTGTTAATGTAACAAAGAAGATGTCCCCTAACCAAGCAAAATGAAGAATATGGATTCATTCATGTAACTGGGCATGATACTTTTTTTCTTGTACCGTACCTTCATTTAATTGCTCATTTTATCGTCGAGTGAAGCCACTTGTAAGTTTCTGGAAGAAGTATTTTGCATCAAGATAAAAAGTAGTGTTGGCTACAATGAGTTAATCTCTATGCATTAATACTTCTCGATTATTCACAAAATTAGCAACTTCAATAATTTGCTCCCACAACTGTAATTTGAGTAATATATGTAGCAACAGTTACTTTTTAACACTACGCACATTGGTGACATTACTGATTGATTCTTCACATATTCATCAAATGCTTGCTTATAATATAGGTGAATGATTTCAACTCTAATTAGTGTCTTACATATGATGAACCTTCAGCCACATGATTGAGATTATGTTTATTCTGACATCCTTCTTAATCAAGTTGTTTCAGTCGTTATTATGGTGAATGTGATAAATCGCTAGCCCTATCTGTGCTCTTCTTTCAGTTCATCCATATGAGTATGACTTCTATGTTTTCCCTTGATATGTGCATCTCAACATTTGGTGCAAATCTAACAGACATTAACTCACTGAAAACTGAATGACTGTTTTACTAACACTTTTTATGTTTTTAGGTCACGCCCCACTTCCCATTATACCGAAACACAGGCACATAACTGAGGCTCAATAATGATATAAGTATAGCAACTCATATCATCCATAAGCTGTACAATACCAGTAAGCTCAATAATACAATAATAATCACAGGAACAAGAATATAATACAACCAATATCTGAGATACAAGAACCTACAGAATGCCCGAGAATATGCAATAGCTCAAAAGAAAGATAGAGAGTACCCATTAGAGCAAGCTTCGGGTGACAAGTAGTAGCAAGCAGTTAAACAATAAAGGAACGATAGAACACGAACAAGGTGTTGGAACGATATCCGAGTCAATAAATGATAGACGATAACAAAATCAAAAGGCGGTAATCAATAAGCAATAAACAATAGTCGATAACAATAATTAACAATCAATAGAAATAATAATCGAAAGAATAGTCAATAATAGGATCAATAAATGATGCATTGGTAGGTAATCAATGATCGATAAATTATGGGCGATAAATAATATTCAATATGGCCAATAGTCGGTAAACAATAATCAATAATCAATAATCGATGACCAATAATTAATATCAATAAATCAATAGTTGATGTTTAGTGCCAATCTTTAAGTCTATCAATCTTTTATTAATCTATCTAATGCACGCAATCCTGCATTCTATACCACAAGTTCGGGTTCATACAATCAAGTGAACGTTTAGACTATAGTGGTGAATTTTACAGGGTCATGTACTCGGGTCTTGCAATATCAATGACCAATGATCGATGACCGATGACCAATACATGATAAATCTGGATACTGTAGTCTGTAACCCACAATCAATCGATGACCAATATGATCGATAACAATGACCAATATGGGCTGTGACCAATATCCCCTTCTGAGTACACTCTCCTATATTTTCCACTACTAAGCCGACCCTTATTACCCTGACTTATTATCATTTTATTACGATCAATTATAACCATACAACCAATACGATCAATGAAAACGGTAATATCAGGAATTATGCAACAGGTACTATCGATGAGAATGGTAGTATTAATATAATAACAAGAAGACATCAGGCTATGCAATAGATGAAATATACATACTTCAATTCATTAAATATGGAAAATAGCGAGTTTATATGCAAAAAACATAACAATGCAATTTCTGGGCAACAGCACCTATTGGTACTCAAATTCACTTTCCTACTCCTACGGGAATGCAAATCCGATTTCGATAGGGGTTCCAAAAACTAGACTCCTTGCCGGTTCCAATGCATATTCACATGATACATTATACTTACAGTAGCTATGCATATAAATTCATTCTTTACTGGTTTTGTGTACAGTCTCGGTTCTGAAAATTATAACATGACATTACTAAAATAGCAATAACTTACAATATATAAATCAGATTGAGGAACCGTAAGATGTTCCGAATTCAAGACTCGGTGTGCTACAATTTATATGTACAAAGTTATAAATTTCAGTGTCGGGAACTGGGTTGAAACCTCAGTATAAGGTCAAAAAATTTATAAGACAGCAAAGTTGAATGTCCAATAATACGATAATTTAACTGCTCGAGCTTTAAATCAACAACAACGGCACGATAAGAAGACTATGAATCAATAACATGATACGATAATGAATCAATAATGGAATTCAATTAGATACGATATTCAAATAAATAACTACTTGCCAGATTTCAAGGAAAAAACTCGCACAGGAATAATAAAATGTGTACAATAGATGCTTTCCTGTGACAATTTTGAGTGTGGAAAAGAGGCGAACGAGGATACAATGAGATGTCAATAAACAACAACAATGGCGAACCTCGGTTAGCAATAACGACAGCAAGATCGGCCGGTTTGGAGTGCGGTGGGAAGTAAACAACAACAAGAAGCATCAGGTTGTTCAAAATGTGGCAGCAAGGGGACACCAGAGAGGCAGCAACAATGGCAGTTCGGATGCGGGGTGAAGGCAATGGTGGTGGTCGGGTCACGAGGGGTTGCAATGCTCAGAAGTGGCAGCAATAAGGCAAGCTCGGGTGGCTGCAGTGCGATGGTGGAAGTCGGCAGTCGAGGGCGCTCAGGGATGGCCGTAGTGGAGAAAGTTGGGTCAGTAAGTAGATGAAGATGAGGCCTTGGTGGTCATGGGGTCACGTGTAAATTACTATCTATCATCTATCGATCTATCTATAATATAATATACTAGATTTGCCTGTGGGCATGTGCCTACGGCACGTCTTCGGAATGATACAACATATGAAAGTCTTGTAAATAGTAAAACAACAATTATGTAGCTCAGGTTTGAATAGTAAAACAATAATTAGTTTTAAATAAAAGTCCATGTTTCTTTTAGTATATGCTGAAAAATAATTATGAATGAGGGTATAAAATCCAACTTCTTAGAACTTTGAGTGTGGAAAATGATGAAATTTAACTGTTCATGAGATATTTGTTATTTTCAATATAACATGAGCAATAAAAAATGCATAAAAATCTGAAAATTTACAAACTTAAAATCTGAAAAAATAAATTTCCGAGTAAATAGAAAAAGAATGAGAGAGAGAGAGAGAGAGAGAGAGAGAGAGAAATAAATAAATAAATAAATAAATAAATAAAGGAGTTGTTTTGAGGGATTTGAATTTGAGTTTTGGAGGAACTTTTGGGCAGAAAAATATGTTTTGTGAGTGTTACCGCTGATTCTGGTGTGGGGGTAAACAGATAGAATTTATGGGTTCGTGGAAAAACCTGAATAGCGAGTCCAAGCCTGTTCGTCGGAATTGGGCTGCTGACACCCGCCGTTCACCTGCAAGGAAGTGCGATACACCGGGATTGATTCCGGCGACGCACCCTCCGACGCTCTAGTCAGTAACCAGTGATATGATTAAGAAAGAGCTTTAATTGGAAAAAGAGTGATTCACCTGTAACAGTGGTAGGTGGGGGGTATTTATAGTCGCCATTGGGATCAGATTAGGAATGTGATTCCTGTCATCTGATAAGGCGTAAAATCCTCGTAATCAGATTAGGAATGTAATCCCTTAATTCTCGGTGAGAGGATAGTCGCGAATCAGGCCCGTTGATTTGGTTCAATCAGAGACCCTAATTCTATCCTGTCGGACTGGATTTGTATTGGGTCAGGACCCGTACCCAGTTGAGGTGGATCCGTTCGCGGGTTATTGGATCTGTGAGAAGGAGACCCAGTACCCGCTTCGGACCCGTTAGTAGGTGAAATTACCGTTTTACCCCTGAGCTTTAAGATTCGCCTTCGATGTGAACGGTCCCGATTTAATCCTATTTTTAGCCATATCACGAGCCCCCCACTCCTAGAGACTGAGTTTTTCAGTCTTTGAGGAGTAGTTTTACTTTCTAATGGCGTACGGGATTTTATCGGTGTTCTTATAGGAGTTTTGGATCTTGCTTGGGGCGTAACGGTGTTATTCTGGGCTTGTAAATGCCCAAAAATATTCTCAGAATTTTCTGGATTTTTGGTGATTTTTCCATATTTTTTTGAATTTTTTCTCATTTTTTTGAATTTTTTATTCATTTTCCGAATTAAATAATTAATTATCGAAAATATTAATTAATTATTCTAATTTAAAAATTATTTTTCCAGAATTTTAAAAAAAATTTTCTGAATTAATAATTATTTTCAGAATTTTTAATTAATTTTTTTCAATTTTTTAAATATTTTTTCGGATTTTTTAAATAAAAAAAATTAAATAAATAAATTAATTAATTAAATATTACCTGACACGTGGCGCGATCTGTGCCGTCGGATCCCGGCACGAATCTCGAGGAGGCGCGTATCCCAAAAGATCGTTATTTTGTCGTTTTGTGGAGACGTGGCGCGATCTGAGCCGTTCATCAACTCTTGCGCGATTTTCGCGAAGATCCAACGGTGGGAGTTGCTCGGTATCATTTTTCTTCACTTTTCAACTCGGATGGGGACTTGCTCGGTCAGCCGACCGGGGGGTGACGCCCAATTTCGCGCAGCCAATGTGGTGAAGCCACGTGGCATAAAAAAGAATATTATTATTATTTTTTCTTTTCTTTTTCCTTCCGCTGCTCCTTCTCTTCTTGCTCTGTTCTTGTTCCTTCTCGTGCTCTCGCCCTCGTCTCCTTCGACCGCCTTCTTCTTCGTTCTTCGTCAGTTCGCGAGAGAGGTCGACGGGAAGGCTCGGAGGTTTGAGAGGAGCTTTGGAGCTTCGAGAGCGGAAGCTTGAACTCGGAGTCGGAGTTCGGTGGCCATGGGTTCGAGCTCGCGATGGGGAGCTCGACGACGATTGTGCGGAGTTCGAGCTTTGGCCATGGGTTCGGCGAAGCGTGAATGCGGTGGAGAGGAGCTTGTAAACTCGGCATTGCGGCGGGGAGGAGAGCGGCGAACGAAAAAGGGCTCAAGCTCTGCCATGGGGTCTTGGCGCTCAGACCAGTTTTGGCGGTGTAGAGCTTCGAGAGTGGCTAGTCGAGGTCGGCGACGGAGGAGAGGGGCTCGACGTCGGAAGAGCGAGAGTGGAGCTCGGTGAGCAAGGTGAGGAGGAGAGCTCGGCACCGCGGAGCTCATCGAAGCATTCTTGTGAAGGATGGAGCTTGTCGACGCCATGGCTATGGGTTCGAGCTCGGCGATGATTGCGGTCGACGAGGTCTGGAGCTCGGAGGTAGGTTGAGCTCGATGAGTTCGATGGAGATGGAAGTGCGAGCTTTGGTGTCGAAGGCAGTCGAAGACGGAGCTAGAAGACGGAGGAGACTCGTCGAAAGTGGAGGTGGTCGGCCATGGCAGAGCTTGGAGACAGGCCTGGTGGAGCTCGGCGCTTCGGAGCTCGTCAAAGTGGAGCGGAGCTCAGCGGAGCTCGCTGACGGAGGAGCTGGGTTCGAGCTCGGCATCGGCGATGATGGAGCTCGTGGTTCGACCATGGCGGTTGGTGATGGATGCGAGCTCGGGATGGAGAGCTCGACGCCGGAGCTAGACGACGGAGGGTGTGGGTTCGGTAATGAAGATGGAGGTGTGAGATCGGCGTAGAGGTTGAAGATGGCGAACTGTGTCTTCTTTCTTTTTGGTTTTTGCTTGGGTTTGGCACCAAAATGGCTGAAGAAGAAGGGGAGGAGAGATAACGGGTTTGGGTTTGGATCCTTAACGGGTCTGAACCCGACCCTATAGCCCCCCTTTTCTTTCCTTTTTTTTTTGCTTCTTGTTCGGCGAATCCGAGCGCGGATTTTGAGGCGATTTTTGGCTATTTTGCAGCTCGTTGGGGCAGTAGCTCAAATGGTAGATCCGAGTTACGTGGCTCGATCTGGGCCATTGGATGGTGGCACGAATTTCGAGACGGGCTCAGTTCCCAAGGAAACACTATCTTGTCGTTTAGCGACGCTGGCAAGATCTGGGCCGTCCGATCGAGATCTTACACGAATGTTGAGGGAAATGTGATTTTTCTCCGTTTTGGAGCTCGGATGGGCACTTGCTCGGTTAGCCGACCGAGCTCTTTGATGTTGGGGCTCGGATGGGAAGAGCTCTGATTCCTGCTCGGATTCGGTTTGGATTTCTCCCTCGCGCGAGTGGCTCGGCTCGGATTTCCGAGCTATTCGGTGCAGCTGTATTGAGATCCACTTTCCTGGTGCTACGGAGGTCCGATCAGGGCGTGCGACCCCTCGTTTCAAAGCTAATTCAAAGATCTACAACTTCTCTTTAGGAGTGGGATGAAGATTCACCCTCCTTCATGGTCAAAATATCCCCGCAACATCCTTATCTTCATGAAGTTGAGGAGTGTTTTGGTCTTGGGGATTTTGGCAGAGGAGCTCCACTCCTAGGGGCGGAGAAGATGTGCTAGGAAGACCCTTGTGCTAGGAAGACGCTTGGGCTAGGAAGACCCTTGTAAGATGTGCTAGGAAGACCCTAGGGGCGAAGAAGAGGCGCGAGTGGGTCGGATCGCTAGTCGCTCGGCTAGGAATATTGAGCGACGTGGAGCGATCTGAGCCGTCGGATCTCAGCGCGGATCTCGAGGCGGGCACAGTTTCCAAGAAAACACTATCTTGTCGCTTAGTGCTGCTGGAGCGATCTAAGCTGTTGATCTCAGTGCGGATCTCGAGGCGGGCACAGTTTCCAAGAAAACACTATCTTGTCGTGTAGTGGTGCTGGCATGATCTAAGCCGTTTGATCTAAATCTTACGCGAATGTTGAGGGAAAAGTGATTTTTCTCCGTTTTGGGGCTCGGATGGGCACTTGCTCGGTTAGCCGACCGGGCTCTTTGACGTTGGGGTCGGATCGGCACTTGCTCGGCACCCGAGCGGAGGGAAGAGCTCAGCTCTGGAAGAGAGCCATTTGTGAGACAAGTGTGAGGAGGAACTCTAGGAGAGAGTTGTGCTCCAAACTCGTTGAGAAGAGGTCCGCTTCGGAGGCGAGCGGAGTGAAGAGCTTGGCTCTGGAAGAGAGCTATTTGTGAGACAAGTGTGAGGAGGAACTCTATGAGAGAGTTGTGAGCTCCGAACTCGTTGAGAAGAGGTCCGCTTCGGAGGCGAGCGGAGTGAAGAGCTCGGCGGAGAGGAGAGCTCGGCTCTGGAAGAGAGCCATTTGTGAGACGAGTTCGAGGAGTAACTCTAGGAGAGAGTTGTGAGCTCCGAACTCGTTGAGAAGAGGTCCGCTTCGGGGGCGAGCGGAGTGAAGAGCTCGGCTTTGGAAGAGAGCCATTTGTGAGACGAGTGTGAGGAGCAACTCTAGGGGAGAGCTTTAGCTCCGAACTCGCTGCTTATGTGAGAGAATCAACGGTTGTGGGAGCAATTCCGAATGACGAACCACTTCTAACCCGCTGAAGAGCAAGTTATTTGAAGAGGAATCGAGCCAAGTGTTGGACTCCGAACTCGTCGTTAGAGGGATTCAACGGTTGTGGGAGCAATTCCGAATGGCGAATCATTTCTAACCCGCTGAAAAGCAGGTTATTTGAAGAGGAATCGAGCCAAGTGTAGGATTCCGAACCATCGGTAGAGGTGTTCAACGGTTGTGGGAGCAATTCCGAATGGTGAACCACTTCTAACCCGCTAAAGAGCAGGTTATTTGGAGAGGAATCGAGCCAAGTGTTGGACTCCGAACCATCGGTAGAGGTGTTCAACGGCTGTGGGAGCAATTCCGAATGGCGAACCACTTCTAACCCTGCTGAAGAGTGAGTTATTTGAAGAGGAATCGAGCCAAGTGTTGGACTCCGAACTCGTTGTTTAAGGTTAGTAAGTTGCGGGAGCAGCCATGTAGAAGAAGCTGGACTCCGAACCCACCATTTAAGAGAGAAACAAGAGCAATAATTTTCAATGAAAAAAAGTAAAGTTTTATTGAAATAAACTAAGTGGCTGCTTCAATATGGCGAGCCCTTATTACATGCTATTGGCCGGATTACAAGTATCGGCCTTATTAAAAATCAAGATCCTGCTTCTATGATAAGGTGAAGACCTCTTGGGAAGAGCCGGGAGGTTCTGAGTCTTGAAGCTCGGCGGGCCCTTCTGTTCGTTTGTAGGCTCCTCAGGGGGGAAGCTCGGCCCCCTCTTTTTGGACGAACTTGGTCAGGAGCCCCCGCTGTATGAGTTCTTCGATCTCCTCCTTCAGAGCCCGATAATCTTCCGTGTCGTGGCCGTGGTCCCTGTGAAAGCGGCACCACTTATCCTTGTTCCTCTTCTTGCCAGGTGTATTCATTCTCGGGGGAGCGCGGAGGAGCTCTTCCTTGTCCACCTCCATAAGAACTTCTGATATATTGGCAATGGGGGGGGTGAACTTCTCAAACCAAGGAGTCGGGCGACGCTGTCCATTGCCGTCCTTCTGGGATTTTTGGGAGCTCTCTTCGTTTGTGCTCTTCCGTTTGTTCCCAGAAGATGTCTCCTCAAAGCCCAGGAGATTCTCGGCTTCTTCAGCCCGAATGTACTTCTCGCTCCTAAGAAGGAGGTCGGCGAAATTATGTGGGAGCTTCTTGGCAAAGGAGGAGAGAAGGCTGGAGTTGAGGACGTTCGATTGGAAGGCGGCCGCTGCAACAGGCTGGTCAAGGGAAGCAATGGATCTCACTTCTGCAGTGAACCTCCTCACATAGTCTCTTAACTTCTCTCCCTTCTCCTGGCGGAGCTGGAGTAACGAGATGTTAGTTTTCTCCGTGCGTCTGCTACTCACAAAATGAGTGATGAAGAGGCTTTCGAATTGCTCGAAGGAGGATATGGAAGATGGGGCGAGGCGGGAGTACCACTCCCGAGCCAAACCCTTAAGAGTGGCGGGGAAGGTTTTGCATAGCAAAGCATCGGAAGCTTGGTGGATTAGCATGAGGGTCTTAAAGCTTTCGATGTGGTCCACGGGGTCCGACTCCCCCGAGTAAGTTTCGAACTTTGGGGGTTCGAAACCTCTTGGGATAGGAGCTTCCATGATGGTCCGGGAGAAGGGAGGTTTGCTCGGGCAGATGGTCCTTCCTCTTAACTCCTCATCCTTGTCTATTTGGCCGATGCGCCTCTCCATCTCGTGGAGATGGCGGTAGAGAGCATCGTCCCTTCGACGATAGTCAAACGAGCCTCTGGACTCGTCTTCATAGGAAGGGGAGCGACGACGGTAGCTCTGGGAGCGGCGTGGGTTAGGCATGCGCTATTGGTTGCTAGGGGCCGAAGGAGGAGTTATGGACCGATGGTGAGGACTTTGGACCCGTGGAGGGGTAGGAGCCCTCTGAGCATTGTTATTGTTGGGTCGGAGGTTGAGGGCTTGCAACACCGTTGCTTGGAACTGCTGGAACTCGGCACGGGTGATGGGTGCCTCATCGTTCCTCGCTTGTTGTCGACCGGCAGAGGAATGAGGTCTTCTCCTATGGTGTTCGGGGGACTCTTTCATCCCTCTTCAGGTAGGGGACCTTCTATAGTCTCGGTGGTGAAGATTTCGCTCATCTGGATGTTGCTGGCGGGAGGCTCCCTCTCGGGCCCGCTTTTCATCCAGACGGCGGCGGAGATCCTCATCTTTCTGCCGGTTGAGGACGTTATTTCGAAGGTCAGGGGCCTGAGGACTGTGGAAGGCGTAAGAGTCCGTAGAGGCATTGTGTATCGAGATGCGGTCCTGATGGAGAGGTTGCTTTTGCTTTTGCGGATTAGGACCAGCGGGACCGTTAGGGGGTTGCTGACTCAGAAGAGGAGGCTGGTCCTGTTGGAAATGGTCCTCGGCCGGAGGAGGAAGTTGCCCCTGCTGCGGAGCGAGATGGACGGGGACTTCCTGCTGTTGATCAACAGGGTTGGGTCCACGGTTGGACCCCCTGGATCTTACTTTTCTGGGAGGCATGACTGGAGAAGAGCTAGTCGACGAGGAAGAGGCGGAGGCTATTCGTATGGTTTTCCAACAGACGGCGCCAATCTGTTACTACTGATTCTGGTGTGGGGGTAAACAGATAGAATTTATGGGTTCGTGGAAAAACCTGAATAGCGAGTCCAAGCCTATTCGTCGGAATTGGGTTGCTGACTCCCGCCGTTCACCTGCAAGGAAGTGCGATACACCGGGGTTGATCCCGGTGACGCACCCTCCGACGCTCTTGTCAGTAACCAGTGATATGATTAAGAAAGAGCTTTAATTGGAAAAAGAGTGATTCACCTGTAACAGTGGTAGGTGGAGGGTATTTATAGTCGCCGTTGGGATCAGATTAGGAATGTGATTCCTGTCATCTGATAAGGCATAAAATCCTCGTAATCAGATTAGGAATGTAATCCCTTAATTCCCGGTGAGAGGATAGTCGCGAATCAGGCCCGTTGATTTGGTTCAATCAGATATCCTAATTCTATCCTGTCGGACTGGGTTTGTATCGGGTCAGGACCCGTACCCAGTTGAGATGGATCCGTTCACGGGTTATTGGATCTGTGAGAAGGAGACCCAGTACCCGCTTCGGACCCGTTAGTAGGTGAAATTACCGTTTTACCCCTGAGCTTTAAGATTCGTCTCCGATGTGAACGGTCCCGATTTAATCCTATTTTTAGCCATATCAGTGAGGTTAGATCTGGACCATTGATTTCAACCCTATTGAATAGATGTGTATTTGGCAGTAGACATTGATGTATTATGAATTAAGTTGCTTATTATTTATATCTTGCAGGATCATTTGTCAGGATCTCGGGATGAAAAAAGAGTACTGTGAATCTACAACAATAGTGGATCGAAATCAGTTGTTATGTGTGACTTAAACATAAGAGATTTCATATTTGATTTGCAGCCTGTCATAAGTATCAAATATATTGCTAATGTAGTTATCGCCTATAACCGCATAAGTTAATTCTCCATTGTCATATTTTCGTGTAGTTAACCGTGTATGATTTTAAAAGAGGTTAAAAAGAGAAAGAAAGAGAGAGAGAGAGAGAGAGAGAGAGAGAGAGAGAGAAAGAAAGCTTGTTGTGATGTACATGTGAAGATATTTTGTTAAATGTGTTCAAGTCCAATTACTTATCCATATTAATATATTTAGTATCTATATACTGAAGAGCCTAGTGCAAATATGATCTGAAACAGACGTGTTAGCCTCAATTTTTGATATATTTCAGTGTATTAGATATTTTACATGTATCTTTTTTTTTTAAATCTATAACTTACATCATCTCTCACATAAAACGCGTAAGTTCAACTATCAGGCATTTTAAACATTAAGAGAACATGAAGATTGCCAAAAAGCAACTCTGTCAACGAAAATCTCCTTTGTTAGACTAAGATACCTATCAGATGCTTCTTCAACTTCCTCAATCCAAGTCTGTTCAAGTCTACATCTTTCTTTAGCTGCATCCATATTGTTCTCCCTAACTGATACTGTTAATAGTCTCAGTTGCCCATGCAAAAAAATGTCATTTGCTTCCCCTATTTCATCCCCAAAAAATGTTCTTTCGATCCTAATAATCATAACTAAAAAATAAGAATCTTAACATACAATCAAATGCATCCACAAATTGTGCTAAAACAATGTCGTTACTCTATAAAAGGATCATTGATACTCCTGCATTATTTAAGCTGAAAATATTTTTGGCTTATCGCATACAAATTTTAGAGACTATCTAAGTTAATAATCTCCAATTCTGGAATTTTATAAAAGCCACTATTATGTGGAGTGTTTGGTATGTGCAGATGAATGCATATTTACTTTAAAGTGATTATGCTTTATACTCTATCTAGTATTTTGTAGTACCGTTGTATGTGGATTATGATGTATGTTGTACTCTATTTCATTAATCTTTTATTAATAAATCGGTGATGGGATTACCTTTTTCTCAACACCAACACAAAAAAAAAAAAAAAAAAAAAAAGACATGCTATATATGTTGTCTGGTATCCCAATCATACATACAGCCATTAATATTAATAATATTGCACACCGTAAGTATTCAATCGTTAATTGATGAAGAAAGGGTATCATTCATATGCTAAATTATCTAGATGAATTCTGTTCCCTGGTCTGAATACAACTATGAAAGGCCTAGCTCAGACTTAGTCAGGCATGACCACTACTACTCCATGCCTCAAAATAAACCAGACTAAAATTAAGAAACTAAATTGCATCCCTGATAAATGGTAAGTCAATCTAATAAATGGCACTTCATCGCGAAAAATGATTAATTAATTAAGTTGTTTAGCCAAGATACAGGCAGTTAATATTAATCATCTCCTAAAATTTTCATATTAGCCAAGATACAAAATAAAAACCAAAATTTTATTTCAAACGTAATAGATTTTTAGGAATTGTAGAAAAAAGTTTGACAAAATCTCCCCTTAAATATTAGCCCTTTTACAGCAATTCCTTACAGAATTCTGCTCACAATTAAAAATTTAACATCACAGGCAGTCAATATGAATCCTCCTCAGGCCAATTTAAGCAACATTACATAGGCATCATATATATAGGGCTGGGGGAAAAAATCTTTATATGATTCAAGATACAAAATAAAAACCAAGAATTCGTTTGAAAACGTAATAGAATTTTAGGAATTTTAGTAAAAATTTCAACAGAGTCCTCCCTAAAATATTAGCCCTTTTACAGCAATTCCTTACGGAATTCTGCTAACAATTAAAAATATAACAATATCAATCCTCCTCAGGCCAAACCAAGCAACATCACACAGGCATCATATATATAAGACTCTGAGGGAAAAAAATATAATATGATGCAAGATACAAAATAAAAACCAAAATTTCATTTGAAAACATAATGGATTTTTAGAAAAACCTTTGAAAAACCTTTGCAAAATCAAACACATAACCCAATACTCCACAACATTGCGGGTACGGGTGTTAACATAACTATATTGTATCATCATCATATACAAATACTTACATCATCTCCCAAAATACTGAAGAGCCCTCTCCCATTCAACTTCTCTCTCTTTCTCTCTCTCATGGCCCTCGATAGTCTCTACCTGCTCCTCGTCTGCTTCCTACCTTTGCATTACTGCCTCCACCACAACCACCTCATATCCACCTCATCTCTTAGAGATCACCATATCTACTTCAGTTTTCCACTTTACAACCAACTCAAAACTCCAAATATTGTCCATTATGTTCATCTTCTTCATCCTCTAAAAACCTAACCTCAAATATCTAAATTAAACAACCCATCATGTTCATCTTTTTCTAACCCAGCTCTACAAACTCCAAATTCATCAATCAGACTATTCATCACGAAAGACTTTTTTACTCTGTAATAACAAAAACAATCACTTGATAATTATCACAAACTGTAACAACTTCAAAATTCCATTTCAAAACAAGCAAACAACATTCTAGATCGAATTTCTCACTGGAATCATGATTTCATACCGAAGTTTAGATTGGAACTTGGGAATGTGGATTATGGTTTAATTTAGTTTGGATGGGATGTAGATGAAGGTCTCGATGGCAGCAAAGTTGAGGGGAGATGGGTGTGGCAATGTCGGTGAAGAGAAGGATTGGGTTTTTTAAGGTGGGTCATGGGACCCATGAGATGAGGAGGTCATGATTGTGGTGGTAATGGTGGATGTGCTTAGGTGGAGGAGGGGAGGCAACAAAGAGGAGGTTGGGTTTGGATTGAATTGGATTTGGAAAAAGAAGATGAACAGTCGATGAGGAGGCTATGATTGCGGTGGTGATAGAGGATGAGCACAAGAGGAGGATAGGAAGTAGTGGGAGGAGGTTGTGTTTGGATTGAATTGGAGTTGGAAAGAAGATGAACAGTTGAAGGCATTTTTGTCATTTCAAGTTAATTTTTAGGGTTTGACCAGGTTAACTAATGGCATCTAACTCCGTCACACTTTAAATAGTTCAGGGGTGTTTTCTGTGTTGACCAATAGTTCATGGTTTTAGCTACTTTGACTCCATAGTTTAGAAGTTTTTTTCGCAATTTACCCTTATTGGAATGAATTTGTGCTCTAAAGTATTTTTCTATTGTTTATTATGCATGACTTTTGAATTTGTGGATGATTATTGGAATGAATAGCTTGAAATGATAATGAATTGAATTACAGGTATTTTAATTTGATAAATTAAATTGAAATAGGAAGGAAAAAAAGGTCTATATAGCGTAATTTTTTTAAACACCAGGATAGACTACATGTCTATCTCATGTCTATCCCATGTCTATCCCGTAGCTTTTCTAAAAAATGACAAGAAAGACTTTTCTAAAAAATGTCGTTTCATACTAGGTCTATATCGGTATTTCACAAAAACTCTGAGATATACTATATGTCTTTCCCGATACGAGATGTCCCGACGCTTTTGGAGGAATTTTCTGAAATGTCGTTACAATCTTTCATAGTGTTTAAAAATATCGGGAAAGAACAAAAAAAAATGTCAGGACAACTCCTGCGTTTTGTAGTGACATGAAAAAGAAGATCGTCTACTAAGAATCATATTCAAAGGACTCTAAAGATGAAAAACAAAGGAATAAGAAGGTTCGAATTGGATGAGTGAATCCTAACGTGTGCTTTAGGGTAAAAGAAACTCGGGTAAATTCTGATTGTGAATTAAGTGAAACTCGAGTAAATTCTAATTGTGAATTAAGCAATTACTGCGAGGAATTAGAGCAAGCTTGTGTTGACATAAATGAGGAATACAAAAAGCTTGACCTTAAATATTGTTCTTTAAAGAAGGTTCATGACAAATGCAACTAAAAATATGACAAACTTCGTGAAAAAACTCAAACACATGCATGATTGATACTAAATCCAATACACATAAAACACACACATATGAAAGTAGGACATGTTTCTACTAGATGCTTTTTTTTTTTTTTGAGGAAAAGGTAGAATAAGGCCACCCTGTTTCATTAATAAGTAGTTAATAAAACAACCCCGGCATACCGGGAGAAAACACCAATACAAAACAAAAGTACAATGCGGAAAGAAAATGCGAGAAAACAAACATACACCCCCAACAAGCCCTGGGGGATGGGACAAATTACTCATAACATCAGTCTTCCCGTCCATACAGTAGGTGGAACCAAGAAGACACCCGCTGACATAAGCACTGTCGTGACTGGTGAAGCCAGTCCCTCAGTCCAATGTCGGGCCTATCTCCACCTTCTCATCATCAAACTCCTCTACCTGGAATGCTCTGGCTATCCTCCCTCTTGCCCCCGTTGCCGCAGCTGCAGCCCAAAAAGAGATAAGATGCATGATGTGAGACAGGTTACCAGAAATACTATTACATTTAGCACGAAAATAAAAATTGTTTCTGTCAAGCCATAACACCCATGTTGTTGCTGCTATAGCGATGTACCACGTCTCCTTCATATCATGGTGAATTGTTGCAAATTTGGGACCAATCCACAAATCCTCATATACGTGGGGGTAGTCGCCTGTACCTAAGGCTCGGAGTACCTCAACCATAGTTGCCTTACTTCTGGGGCAATGGATGAAAAGGTGATTAAGATCTTCCACTTGTGCTTCGCAAAAACCACAGTTGGTTGCCACCTGTGGTTGTCTCTTGGCCAGGTTTTGCCTCGTGAGGATAGCATTATTGAGTACTAGCCATTAGAACACTCTGACTTTGAGGGGAGTTTTCGCCTTCCATAACACCTGTGCCCAGCTTGGTCTGCAACCTCGAAAGTGGATTCGATGATACAGAGACCTCACCGAGAAGGCTCCCTTGGGCTCAAGTTCCCATCGCTTCTGGTCTGGGCCTTGAGTGCACCTTATGCCTGACCGTGAGATGTGTGCTTGCATGTCAAGCAATTGCCGTTGTAAATATGGGGTAAGCGTACCTCGGAATGCTGGCTTCCAGCGTCCCCTTTTCCATCCTTCGGCAATGGACAAATTCGGTCGAATCGACCTCTCGTACAATTCTGGGAACGTTTCCTTCAGTGTATGGGTTCCACACCACCTATCCCACCAGAATCTGGTGGACCGGCCATTGCCGATAGTAGACGAAACCGCCAAGTTGAAGGGATTGCTGGCCTTGGCAATTCCTATCCAGAGTCACGAAACTTTTGCCCCTACTCGGAAGCCCTAGGTTTCTAGTGCCTTTACCCCTGAAATAAGGTTGGATGAATTCCTGCCAGCCTTCTCCACTGTTGTGGAATACCTTCCACCACCACTTCCCCAGCAGGGCAAGGTTCATATCTCTGAGGTCGATGATGCCTAACCCTCCATGCTTCTTCTTCATGCAAGCGATACTCCATTTGATGAGGTGGTAACCTCCTTTATCCGAGTCAGCCCCCTTCCAAAGGAATCATTTTCGAATTTGGTCAATCCTTTGAATCACCCACCTTGGGAGTTCAAAAAATGACATGTAGTAGATAGGCAGGTTAGACAACACTGAGTTGATGAGAACCACTCTGCCCCCGATAGACAGCGATTTACCTTTCCAACCCGACAGTCTGTCCTCCACTCTGTCAATGATAGGCAACCAGTCTGCTTTAGATAATTTCCCTGGTCTGAGTGGTAGCCCCAGGTATTTGATAGAGAAGCCACTCGTCGTACAATTCAAGACAGAAGCGAGTTCCCCTGCTTCATCATCGGATAGGGAAATTGGGGTCAGCGCACTCTTGTTGAAATTAATTCTAAGGCCTGACCAGGCCTTAAAACAGTACAGGGTCCCTTTAAAGCAGGCAGTTTCTCGTCTAGACCCATTACCAAAGAGCATGGTATCATCTGCGTATTGCAAGATCGTACACCCTTTAATAGTCGCGGAACCGGCCACTGGCATGATCCAACCTTTTTCCTGGCAATTCTCCAGCATAACCCTCAAGACATCTGCTACGATAGTAAACAGTAACGGCGATAGCGGGTCCCCTTGTCTGAGGCCCTTCCTACAAGGGAACGGCTGCCCCGACCTACCATTCACTGAGATGGCCGTTTTGCTAGTCTGCAAGCACTGCCTAATCCAGTAGATCCATTTATTCCCGAAGCCCCTACCCCTAAGCGCTTCCAGCAAGCACTCCCAATCGACCGAGTCATAGGCTTTCTCAAAATCCAGCTTGAGCAGAAAACTCTTCGAATTGGTCGTATGGCTGAGTTGGATAACCTGTTCTGCCGTTGCCACACAATCTAGGATATTTCTGTCCTTAATGAAGCCCGATTGAGATTTGTTAATGAGGCTGTCCATAATATCCCCCAGTCGAATGGCTAGTATTTTTGTAATAATCTTCGCCGAACAATTTATCAGACTGATCGGTCTAAAATCTCCCACTTTCGACGCCTCTTCCCGTTTGGGAATTAGGACAACATCCGCAAAATTAAACATGCCCAATCTGAGCTTATTGTTAAAAAAGTCATCCAGTAGTGCCATATAGTCCCCTTTAATTTCTTCCCAGAAAATTTGGAAGAACATCATTGGAAAGCCGTCTGGCCCTGGCGATTTATCTGCTCCCATTTGATTGATGGACTTTTTAACTTCCTCCTCCGAGAACGGATACTCCAGGTCTGCTAGCGAGGGCTTAGGCTCGTTCTGATAAGAGTGCCAGAAGTCATTCCTTAGTGGGACCCGGAAGTCATTCTTCTTCTCCAGTAGGTCCTTGTAGTAACCTTGAAAGGCTGAGCAAATCAGATGTTCCTCCTGTACAGTTCCCGAGCTTGTTTCTAAGGATAAAATAAGATTGGACCTGCGCCTTGCACTTGCTACACGGTGGAAGAAGGCGGTGTTCGCGTCTCCCTCTTTAAGCCACGAAATTCTAGATCTTTGCTGCCATTTAATCTCTTCCATTTTATAGAGATTGTCAATATTCTTACGGAGTTCCAGGAGTCTATTTCTTTTCTCCTGTGACAAGTCTCTCGACTCCTCTGCTCTTTCCAGATCGTCAATTTCTTCCAACATGGAGTCTTTTACGTGCCAGACGGACGAGAACCTAGATCGGTTCCATTTACGAAGCCGCTTTCTTAATCTGCAAATTTTTTCACACCAACGGCCCACAGCATCTGTGCCAGTCACTGGAAGCGCCCAGTTTTCCATCACCAAGTGGTGAAACCCCTGAATCTCCAGCCAGGCCTTCTCAAATCGGAATTTTCTATATCTTTTATTTCCCTGAATCCCAATGTCAAGTAAGATTGGTGTGTGATCTGACGTTGGTCTAGGGATTGATCTAGCAGTTGCAAGGGGGAATTTAGATTCCCAATCCATAGATACGAGGATCCTGTCCAATTTTGCCATAATCGGGGTAGCCTGCATGTTCGACCACGTGAATGGTCTATCATTAATGGGGATATCTATCAATTCTAGGTCCGTTATCACCCTATTGAACTCTACTTTATGCCTGTCGCTGGAGCCTCTACCCTTGTGCTCGAACACAAATCGGGTAATATTGAAATCCCCCCCGACAATCCACGGCCCCGGCCATCGGAGACGTAAATTGTTCAGCTCTTGCCAAAAGGCCTCACGCTCTGAAGCCTCGTTCGGCCCATAGACAACTGTGATAAGCTGCAAATACTTATCCGCTCTACTTTCTAGACGAGCAGTAAGGGTGAAAGAACCCTTGTAGACCTCTAAACAAGTAAGCAGGTCAGAGTTGAAGCCAATGGCAATTCCCCCAGAGGCTCCCTCGGATGGGCGAAAAACCCATTCCGTGATTCTATTCCCCCCTACTCTCTTGAGCTTTGTCCCATGACTAAGTTTGGTCTCCTGCAGACCAACTACATCAGCTTTGGACTTCGAGATAACATCTCTAACCATATCTCTTTTCCCTTTATCCCCCAGACCCCGGACATTCCAGAAAAGTGTATTCATTGGGGAACCATGTCCTGAGTATCGGTAAGTGAGGGACTCGGGCGGGTTTCAGCCCTCGGAAATCGTAATCCCCCTAGTGTTGGATCCTAGCTCCGACAGACCACTAGCTTTAGCTCTATCAGATTCCCAACCCCTCATTTTGTTAAGAAGTAAGGCGTTGCGTTCTTTATCGTACACTTCCAAACCACATGTCGTAGCTAATATAAAAACTTCAGAATCTGACATGAAATTTAAAATATTAGCAAGAAAAGTTTTTGTACCTCCATTGACGTGCTTAGCCGCTTTAGGCCGTCGTAGCTCTTTCCAGAAAGTCATCTAAGGACTCCGCATGAGCCCTCTTTGGTGAGCAGAGAACTTTGAACCCCACTGTCCTCTGAGACGACCTTGCGCTTCCTCTGGGAGCAGACTCAGGTAGTGTGGAGAGTACCATCTCAGGGGAAATCCCCCTCTGGGTGTTGGCAATGAACTCGAGATCCTCTGACTCCTCATCCGTGAACGAAAATTCTTCATCTAGGTTGAGCCGCCCTTCTAGTTCCTCCTCACTATCTGTGAATTGTACCACCCTCTGGGGGCTAGACACTCTCAAAGCAGACTCCTCATTGAGCCCGTAGATTGGAGATTCATTAATAGCAGAGTTGCCCCCCAATGTGGACCCCACCATGGGCCCACTCCCAATATGGTATAGTTTCTCACTGTCTGAAATTCTAGTGTTGCCAGACTCAAAATTAATAACAGTCTCTTTGGACCCCTCAATGGGCCCATTAGACCCTATAAAAGGCCCATAAGAGGACCCCTGAATCCCACCCTTAAACGCTGCCTTCTTATCGCTACACCCGCGGTGCATTGTATCACCTCCCTCGAAGAGAGCGAGAGCTGTCCCATCACAGCTGACAGCATCTCCAGCTGGCAGCGCGCTATTTGCTAAGGCAGCGGCAGCTGGCGTGGTCTCCGACGCTCGCACTGCCATCAATGCTTTGGGAAGAGCTTTAGAAACAAAGGCAGCATTTATCGCTGCTTCTTCACCTTCTTTCTCAGTAACGCTCATCCCCTTCTCTCCACAACCGCTGCCAAAATTTCCCAAATCGCCCCCTTCTAAAAGCTTCTCCATCCTACCAACTCCTTCAGAGCTCTGATCGTACTCTAAAGCGCTCTTTTTCCTGGGTTTTTTCAGGGCTGGGTTCGCCGCTTTACCCAGTGGCAGCTCTGTCCCCTGACGCCCCTACTCCTCAGATGCCTCTTTTTCTTTTTCTAGCGCATACAAGAGCTTTTCGACCCACTCCTTGGTCGACAGCTTACCTCCTTCTGTCGCCTTCCCCATCGCTGTCGCCTTGCAACCGGTTGTCGTCTTCTGCATGTTATGGTGTAGAGGAGTAAAGCCATTTTTGGGGTCTGTCCCTGACTGCCCCCCCCTGTCCACCTGCGGAATCCACCAAAATAGCGTTGACGATTGGTGCCACCGTTCGATCTAGTGAGTTGAGGGTCCCACTGGGCTTTTGACCGTTGGGTTGAGCGGGACGGCCCCTTCGACCTTGCTCTTTGTACGATGGTTCTGGATCTGGCAGTTGGCTACTTCCCTGACCTCTCGCCGCCATGAGAATTTCCTGGTAAGCTCGTTCCACTTCGTGAGATCCATCAATAGTGAGGCAATCTGATGGCGATACAACTTGCTTGAAAGTCTGGTGATCTGTAAGGGCTAGACTCGGCTTGTGAGCGGTGCCAGCCTCCGGTGCGTTTGTTGAATCAACCCTCTTATCTAGTACAAACCTTACCAGATGTGATTCATCAAAAGAGCACACTTTGGCGAAGCGCGGCATCGCTGCAATGTCTGAACTTCTTATCAGAACCTTGGCGGAGACCAACTCCGACCTTCTCACCGTCTTCTCGTCAATTTCTTCAATACTCCCGAAGTCAGCAACCATTTCTTGTAGTGCTTCCCTCTTCCAAAAATGCATGGGTACGTTATAGATCCATACGCAATACTTATCACCTTGTGGGAGCTCGGCTCCGAATGCTGGTGACCAGGCGCTGAACTCAATTTGGAAGTGCCCAAAATCAACCTGTCCCCATGCTAACGGTCGCTGCAACCTTCTCCAGTGAGGGGAAAGAAACTAGAAATTTCATATGGCAAAGTTTCTTGGCCACCCAATCTCTTTCGGCCCCCATTGGCCATTTCTCACTGAGAGCTTGTGTAAGGTGCACCGTCCGAAGGCCTGCCAGCTTTCACCATCGCGATCGCACACCAACGTCGCAACCAGCTTTCTTCATGTTTAACGAGTTCCAAACTCTTCACCAAGTGAATGACCGTGGGATGGTCAGGGGATCTCACTCGAACAACTGGCCTTTCCTCGTCACTCTTGGATTCCACCATGTTGGTGCACACATATGACAAATGGCCCCACATTAAACACTTGAGGCAATGAACCTCTTTCGTGCACTCACTTCTGAAGTGGCCGAGGTCTCCACAGTTAAAGCATGGAACTGGCTTCTTTTTACCCTTTCTCTACTTCTTCTGGTGCTGGATTTGGGCATCGTGTTGGTAAGTTGCCATGGTCTCAACTCTGTTCTTCTTACTCCGAACTCTTTCCCACTGCCCTCCGCTCTCCTCATCTCCAGGGAGTCCCTCCTCCATGGTCCCGTCAATCGCAGCTACCTTAGGGTCTTGCTTGACGTGGGACTTAGATGCAGGGCCCTCCGGATTTGTTGGATTCGCGGAATGGAAGGTGGTGGGTTTTGGGGACGTGGGGGGGGACGTGGAGTTGAGATTTGAAACTTGGAGGGTTTTTTGATGTATAGATTGTGGTGTTGGCTTTCTGGATTAGTATTTTGTATGATGATGGTGAACAGGTTGAAACTGAAGTTGGCGTTGGGGTTGTGGAGGGGAAACCTGCCCCTCTGGCCTTAAGCCAGTCCTGGGGTGAAGTTTAGGTTTATTAGAAATAAACCTAAACTTGGGTTTACTAGATGCTTTATTAGAAATAATCTTTCATGTTATAGTTTCACTTGGGTTCCAAAGGTCTCTTATTTTACTAACAATTGATGACCCAAAAAGGCACGGGTACCAAAAGATAGGATAATTTGGGTTTTGTATGTAAGCAAGAATTAAAGACTTGATTATTGTGCAATATGCTTCAAAGAGAACTTCAACTTAATATCTTTAAGATGTCGTATTGGTAACACCGCCATTATCGCAAATATATTTCATATGTTTTTCATGACGTTATTCATTTATTATTATTATTATTATTATTATTATTATTATCTATACAATATATTATGCTAAGACCACTTTTGTCCAATGATTTTTATCTTTTATTTAAACAAAAAAAATGAGAGCAGATGTAGGAGGCAACTATCCCACTCTTTCTATATTCAAATTTGAACTGGAATCATATCTCTTAATCAAACCTTAAAAATCGTGCAATTGAATAGATGTTATTAAATAAAATTTTCAAAAATAGTTTTATTATTTTATTTTTATAAAAAAAGTTCTTTGCAATATTGCACACGGTTATACTCCATATTATATTATATTACTAGGTTGGCCTGTAAACACGACGTACCTACAGCACGTCTTCGTGAACGATGTAACATATGAAAAGCCCTGTAAACATTAAAATATATGCAATCCTGTTTGACTAACAAATTATATAGGTATCAACATTTTATATGCCATACCACCGGCCTAGTGACTCCACGATAACTTATGAAAAACAATTAGAATGTCGTAAAACAATCACATAGGTATGTGTATTCTTTTTCTTTTGATCATACGGACAGAGTCATCAAGACTCCAGCCCACACATCTATATAGAACTAACAAAAAATATAATTAAAACATAGAATATAGATTATAAAAAAAGGCTACATGCCAATAGAAATGTAACACCCCGCAAAATTGAGTTATGACAATTTTTCCACGGGTATTACGTACATATATTTTGTACTGTTATGAGTAATATCCGTAATGTATTTTAATATAAATGTTCCACGTATTTATGCATTTCAATAATTTATACATTTTCCGTTTTCTCAAAATTCATTTTTATCCTATTCTGAGCCAACTTAAACATTTATTTTAATCTTTGTGTTTTTACGTGCATTGTAAGTGCTTTCAATACACGTTACGTATATTCTACCATTACGTGTAATATTATAAAATTTTATATGTGTTCAATTATTTATTTTATAACTTGTTCGAATTCATTTCATAAATTGAAATTTATTTTTCTCCTATTATGACTCAAATATATTTTTACACGTGCAGTGCACGTGTTTTCTATGCACGCGTTTATTATATATTTGTATACATATATAGAATTAATGAACATATTTTGTATTTGACTGTTATAGACATTTTTTGTTTTCTCGAATTTATCTTATATATGAATATTTATTAGCATGTGCTTTATACGTGTTTCTTTTTATGCACGTGCAAATTGTGCTGTTTTATTACAAAGTTGTGCACTAAAAATTTTACTAGGCAAATTATACTAAATTTAATATGAGCGTTTATTAAAAATAAGAATTTAAAATGGAATAAAATGATAAAAGTGAAAATAAAATGAGAAATTGTACAAAACACGTGCACACGTACAATGTGCACTCATTCAAAAATGGCTGCATATAGGAGAGAATGAGGGTGAGTGGGTTTGTGAGTGGTGTGAGTGAGTGGGTGTGTGGGTGTGTGAGTGGGTTAGTGGGTGGGTAGTTGCTAAAACTACTCCCTAATTTTCCATATAAATACCCCATATCCTAACCCCAAATAAACACAAAAATAAATCAAATAAAAGAGAGACTCAAGAGAGGGAACTTGTTGTTTTTTTTTTGCTTTCGGGGTTAGCAAAGAGGCTTGCGGGTTGTGCTTATGGATTCTCTTGGAGCTTTTGATAAGGGGTTCTACTACTAAGAGGCCTTTTTGATGTGGATGTTTCTCCAACTTTCTAATATAATTTTATTAGTAGATTGCTACATTGTAGAATATACTAGGTTTACCCGTGGACACGTGTCTACATCACGTCTTCTGAATGATGCAATATATGAAAAATACTGTAAACAGTAAAATATATGCAATTCTATTTGACTAACAAATCACATAGGTCAACATTTATATGCAATACCATCTGGTTAGTGACTACACAATAAGTTATAAAAAAATAATTAGAATGGCGTAAAATAATTACATACTAAAACAATTAGGGGTGGTTTAGTTGGTTGTTAAAAAAAATGAAGAGAGGGAAAAGCACTGTAGCGAAAGCAATTCCTTGGATTTGATTTCTTAAAAGTATATTTGGTTGAATATAGGTTTACTATAACAATAATTAAATGTTAGCTTTGTTTTGGTTGTAGTAATATTGTAGCAAAAGTAATTTAAAACATTTTTTTTATTTTTTGTTTTACATGAAATTAATCCAAAACTAGGGATTAATTAATTTTATTAAAGCTTAATCCCTAATGTTTTGGATGAGTTAATTAAGCTTAATTAGATTGAAACTAATTAACCTTTAATCCCTAAATTTTACTTAATTAAGAACAGACTAATTAAACCACAACAATTAAAGTTTTTCATAATTAAGATTAGTGTGATTTTAATTATTCTTTTCTTAATTAATTAAAAGTAGGGATTATAGGTTAATTAATTTCAAAACCAAACAAATATCACCTACTTCACACAGCATAAAGTATAAATTTGAATATGGCTATTGTAGCTACTGTAACAGGTACTGTAGCTACAGTAACTGGTACTATAGACACAGTAACAGGCGAAAAAATATCGTTTGTGAGCATCAATTTGGACCAATGATTTCCTTCCAATTGAAGGAGAGCCACTTGATAGCTTTCTTTTAAATTGCCTTGTGTTTTATTATATAGATATGTGTGAATTGTTAGATGCATGATAACTTATATAGATTGAGTATTCATGTTTAGATTATGTGTTATTAATTAAAGGTGTGAAATTATGATATGATTGATTTGGGGGCATTTTTATGAGTTTCTGTTTTAAGTTTTAGTTACATTTTACAAAATCATATCTATTAAACTAGATGGAATATAGAGCTAAAATTTTTATAGGAGCATTTCGTATATGTCAAGAGCATTTCATAATATTTGAATGTCTTTTACTATTTTAATAAAATCCAAACTTAGAACTGGTTGCCAGTTTGGCTAGTTGCTGAAATTTGTATACATTTCAGCATCTTACATGCAGTATTTTGAGAATGGTCAAAACTAAGAAGTTGAAGTAGACTCGTTAGCCTTTCTTTAGAGTTTAAGAAATCAATTTTCCATGAAGAAAAGAATTTATAATGAATTTTACAAGATTGAACAAGTGACAGTTTGTATAACATTTCGACCCGACTATAGATTTCGAAGAATTCAGGGTTATAGATACAATATTTTGGAGAAACTTATAACTACAAAGTTATAGTAGACTTTTACACCTTTAATTTGAGCTAAAGAACACAAAATTTCATGAAGCATAGAATTTTCTGTGATTTTTACAAGTAACATGAGCTGTAGTTTTCGGATTTTGAACCTACTGTTTTGCAAATGCATTTTGACGAAGTAATTGAGGAAGAATTTAGATGATCTTAACTACAATGTTGTAGTAGACACAGTCAAGTTTTGCATGACACTAAGAAATCTATTTTTGGAGTAGTATTGTAATTTATATGATTTTTACAATACCATTTATAACGCCCCGAATTCCTAATACAGGAAACTCGAGGCACAAGCCAGATTCTTTCCTTCAAACGAGTCCAAACACAGTAAAATCGCAGAAAATTTAAAACTTTTATTGCCACCAAAAATGTTATTACAAGTACAAATTGTACGACAAAGAATTAGATCATGAATTACATAAATTACATCCCAAAAATTTCACTGTACAACACTTATAATCTCACAGGTACAATAATCAGGAAACTCTTAACATACAGGACAACAGCTTCCGCTATGCTCCCCGCAACTCGAGTCTCCTACTCCAAAATCAGCATTCCTACACTAAACAGACTGTGGGCACGTCAGTTGAATACAACTGACGCAATGCTACTAAAACTAGCAGCTCCCCAAAACTTAACAACTAGGATTTGATGCACAAGAAAAATGTGTAGACAAGTCACAAGTGTTAGTGTATGCCATGTCCCTAGAATCTAATGCACAATTCAAAATGTACAATTCAAATGCACAGGAAGCACTTACTCTAATGCAATTCATTTAGAAACGTATGCATCTCATACTACATACTTTTCCAAAATACAACTTCAATGAAAACGTATACATCCGATGCTACATACTTCCCAAGGAGTTCGCTTTCTTCTGATTGTAGGGTTCGATCCCTCACGATGCATCCTACTCTTGTACTCTTTCCCGTTCCTGACATTCACCTAGTGGTTTTTAAGGTTGCATATGGTCGGTTTACTTCCGCCATTGCAGTCAGTAGTGGTGTCCCCTGTTTTTCACTACACCCAGCTCCCGGCAGTCCCACTGCTCCGGACCTTACTCTAAAGTTGCTACGAACATAAAGGGAGCCTACAAGCTCACCGAGATGCATAGATATCTTACTCCCCCTTGGAGAGTCTTACTCTAGCTCCCTGCCCGTACTAACAACATAGAACTTGACAGATTCGTAAGGTCCATTCCCTACTTCTGACAGGAGCACTTCTCGTTCTTACCACTAGATCCCAGAAATAAATATACGAGACTATGCCGCCCATCCCTCATACCGGCAAGACAGCACCGCACGTGTTCCATTGACAAGCGAGTACAACCACCCAACTAGTGCCTATCCTATCACTACATAAGACTGCTCATAGAATACTACTACCAATAGGCATACAACCCTAACATAGAACTGAAAAGTAACCACTGATCTTAAATACAGAGATTACTATTACCAGCCGATTATTTGCTAGTAAAAACTCAGCCTCAACCCAAACAATAAGGCCCTAGGGAAACCAGCACGGCCCCTAGACTAGGCTCAAGAGTTGCCCAACTTGACCCAGACTTGACCCAGCGATATTCGACCTCCATCGATTGCCAGACATCCTCTTGCTTGGATCTCGACCCCGTCTCTGGCCCGCAATCAACCCCTCCTGGGTTAGTGATCCGCCGGCGCTCGAAGACTGTCTTCATCTATATCACTCGATGTAAGAAAGTTACTAATCCTCTAGGGTCAAAATGAGTTGATAGTCTTAAGATGATAACCACTACCCTAGACCATCACCAAGCTGATATATAGCCAAACACAACTCAATTTGGTGGACATCACAAGTCCAAACAAACATGATCAATTCATAATTCACAAGCTAATCACCAGCTGTCCAATGCCACTTATGGCCTTAACATTACACAGTAGCTCGACCTAACCCTAGGACACTACCATGCTCAAGGATACCAACGTTAACCAAACTATGGTCAAACTAAGCATCAAACTAACCACTATCAATTGCCACCTCGCCTTCCATGCTTGGAGTTGATTATGACCTCGGCCTGACCAACGTGTTGCTCCCGTTAATTAATTTTGCTCCATGGTCTCTTGACCAAGTGGTAGCACTAATTACAACGGATGTCACTCCGTGTACGACGAGCACGCCGGTGCACGAATCATCTCCTCCAACATGTTCGAGGTGACCCAGCTACCAACTACCCAAAGGATTGAGTAGTAACGATAGCCCCCTTAGGGTAAAATCCATTACCCTAAGCAACAGAAAGCAACACACATACCGGGGTAGGAAGAACCATCCCGAACAATAACACATCATAGACCATTCTAACTTTAAGCAAGCTATAAAGTTAGAACAACAAGCAAATTACCCCAAGCAATCACGTGACAAAAATAACTATTCATTCATAAAACATACTAAATGCATACAAATATAACTCCAACATAGTCATCACGATCCCAGGGTTGGAATAAACACCATTCTAAGGTCCATTCCAAAGACCTAGTATGATGAAACACACATTCAATCAAAACAACTACTTAGTCATCCAACATAGACTTGGTGTTGTTTGCGGAAATCACCAAAAATCACACACTCGATGAAAATCAAAGTTGTTAGAGTTATTTGAAAGATCATCAAGTCCACTACAATATCTCAGTTGAAAATTTTCGCAAATTACATCATTTTGAAGGTAAAAAATGATCAAAAACCGATATACGTAAAAGCTTCCAGCTTTGACAAAAACTGTCACCCAGTCAGGCAATAAAATACCTTAAAAATAACAAATGATCTTGGAAGTTCACAAAATTTGGTATTAATACTCCACACACATAGATTAACCACATATCAAAAATTTAACCAAGAATTCTAAGTTTACAAAAAGTTATGACTATTTGAATGGGGTATAAATTTACTAACAGAAATTTCTCCGTTTTTCAATAGCTGCATCAAAACTGATTTAAAAGAAATAATATATCTTGATCAAAATTTACAAAACTTGGTAGAGTGGTTGTGGACACATAGAAGAACCTCACATAAAAATTTCAGCTCAAAACTCCATGTATTTAGAGAGTTATGCTAATTGGAATAGGATGCAGACCTTCAAATAGCAGCCGCGCTGCCTCTCAACCACAGCGAGATTATGCATTTTATAAAAATATCAAACCTTTTGCAAAAACTATGAAATTTGGGGAATTTGATAAATACATGTAATAGCACATGTTGTAAAAATTTTAACTCTATATTCATAACATTCAAGGAGTTATGATTTTTACAAGTCAAGCATATTAAATTCAATACAGCAGAAATTCTTTTCCCCCAACAGTCAGAAATGGAATTTATTAAAATATCATACCACATCCAAAATTAATAAAATTTGGTGGAGTTATTTTGAAAATGTATAAGTAGAGCCAGTAAAAATATCATCTCTAATTCATCGTGATGGTGGAGATACCAATTTCGCAGATAGCAGCTTTCCTCTTCAAAACAGCAACATGGTCGATTTTGTCAAAATGGCAAACCACCTCCAAAAATTATGAAATTTTGGGAAATTGATAAAGACATGTAAAAGCACATACTTTAAAAATTTCAACTCTAGTTTCTTAGTATTCAAGGAGTTATGATTTTTACAAGTCAACCATCTTAATATTCAATACAGTAGAATTTTCTCCCCAAACAGTAGCTTTGATGAATTTATTAAAATATCAAAACACCTCCAAAATTCACGAAATTTGGGGTGAATACTAGGCATACAATCAAGATACTACAATAAAAATTTCAACCTCAAATTATAATATAGCACCAAGTTATGATTTTTCTAATCCAACATGCCTTATTCATCTCAAGATTCAATCTTTCTTCCATTAATTGAAAATTTCTAGCTCTAGTATAGAACTACACACATACAAAAATCTTCATGCACCCACTCTTGCATTCCAAATCAGAAAATTTCTAACCATACACAAACCATACACACAAAAATAAATTCACAACATAGAGTATGAGGAAGTCCCCACATGAAGCTTTGATTTTTTCTTCTTGATTTCTTTGGCCTTCTCCTCCTAGCTCCTTGCTCTTCTTCTCCAATCTTGATTTCTTCTCCTCCACCTAAGCTCCATGAAGATATATTAGAAGTGTAGATATGCTAGAAATGAGAAAAGAATGATTTTTAAAGTAGTCGAATTTTAAGGGTTTTTGAAAGGATGAAGAAATGGATGGGTTTCTTTCTTAGAAAAGAAAATGGAGAATGGGGAGGGGAGGGGGTTCCCGGCCATATCTAGAGAGAGAGAGAGAGAGGGGGGGGGTGAGAATGAGGGTGAGTGAGAGAGTGGGGGGGTATTTATAAATACAAAACTAGTACATAGATTTCTAGGTGGGTTAGGGTTTTGATTAGCAGTTTAGGAATTTAATAAGAGTAATACACACACACACACACACACACACATATATATATATCCATACATATACACAATTGCATCATACTACAATTTGAGAAAAATACTTGTATGTAAACAAAACATATTTTTATTCAAAAATAACAATTCGTGTTTATACACTCCATCTCAATTTATAGTTGAGATAAGTATTCAATTTGGTTAAGAAAATATCCCTACTTCGATTCAAAAATGTACCGTTGTCGGGTTCAAAACATATTAAATAATATATCCCAATACTTACCCAATTAAAATTAAGAAAAACTTATTAATACATGCAAATTCTGAATTGTGCACGGACTAATGTACAAAATAGTTATATACTATTTTGCGGGATCTTACACCATTCGGTTGTTGTCTCAAGTTGAGCATTCAAATAGTGGACTATATGTATACGTTGTTACCTTGAAAGGAAGTTGATTGAGAAATAGGCTTGGAGTATTGGTTAGTGCCTATGTCTTAGGATCTTTGAGATTGTAGGTTTGAGTCTTGGTGAGGTCAAATTTGGTAGTATTTACTGTTTTTGAGTATATTGAAAATATATATTGATTTCTGGGGAAATATTTTGATTTTAATTTGTACAAACATTTTTGGGTTAATTGCCCCACTTAGATAAGGGATTGAACACATATTTGGTGATTGGATTTGAAGAATTTGAATAGAGATGATTTTAAAGTATATATATTGGAAAATTAAGATTTGATGAAAATTGGTACAAATATTTTGGATCAAACTCCATATTTAAATTAACAATTTTAGTACATATTTGATAATTAGATTTGAGATATTAGAACAGACATTGAATTGAGGCTTTTGAAGTCCTATTGTAACAGTTTGAAAGATTTTATCTAGTTATTTGAGGATGTGTAATCAGATGGAATGAATAAGAGATGAATTGAGTATATGAATGAATGAAATTTGTATTTGATTATAAAAGATGTTATGGATAACCTGGAAATATTGTGAATATTTTGGAATTTGTGGATTCTAGAGGTTGAGCAAGACTCGTGAGACCAGCAGGTTATCATAAATGAAACTTGAGAAGTAGCCAGTATGGGCTAACATTTTCTAGTGTGTTGATTTATGTTCGGTAGGGTAAGCTAGCTCTAGGTTGTGATGATTATAAGGATAGACACTAGGGGGAGATGTGATGAAGTATGGGAAAACATGAGTATGAGGGCCTCATATGATTCGCGGTGGGAGATTATCTCAAGAATTATCGGGGTGTGAGGTATGATGTCCAAAATTGCACGCGGTGGGGGATTTATCTTCAGAATTATTGGGATCGAGGCAATGCTCATGGGATATATGTGTGATGAGGTGCCATATGACTTGCGGTGTGGATTTCATCTCTAGAATTATCGAGGTGTGAGGAATGATGTCAAAAAACCACTCGCGGTGGGAGAATGACTCTCAAGAACTATCGGGGTTATGGCTCGCGGTGTGGTTTTCGTTTCCAGAATTATTAGGGTTATGGATCGCGATGGGAGAACGATTCTCAAGAATTATCGGGATGATACTAGATACTCACAGGATATCTAAACCTTACATTAGTCACCATATGAGGAGTATGATAAGGGCTTTCCCTTACATTAGTTCAATCTCTCAAATCATACAGGGCTTGCCCTTATCTCCAGGATTTCATAACGAGAGATTGAACTCTATAATGAGGAGTATAATAAGGGCTTGCCCTTGTACCTATGTAGTATGAGATGCGTAGAATTTGAACAAATATGCATTAGTGTCATCGTAGTGTAATATCTGCATTAGGCACTAAGTTCATATCATACACTGACATGTTTAGGATAGTTACCTTTCAAATTTTGTTTCACATTAAAGTTTGTGGGTGCTAAAGTAGAAGGATCGATGTATTATAGCATTGCGTCAGTTGTTTGCAGCTGACGTGCCCACGGTTTCCTAGTTGCGGGATTGGATTTGGTATGGACTTGAAGTCACTGTGATGGGTTGTCACAAGATTGAAGAGCTTTCATTAATATATATTGTATTGTACTTATTTATTTCTGTTGTGCTATTGTAAAGAAACAATGTTGTAAATAAAAAGTTTAAAATCCTTGTATTTTTTAAGTAAAAGATCTTGTTTATGCTACGAATTACATATGTTTGGAATTCGGGGCATTACAAGAACTAACAACAAAGACGTTAGGTTCATGTATATCCAGCATGCTAGTGTTACTACTAAACAACCAACTACTGAAGAATGTCTTATCATTAAGGACCTTTCCTAAAAGTAGAGAGAGAGAGAGATTGAAAAAAGTGAAGATACGAGAGATAATAAAAAAGTGAGGAGGATTTATATTTTGAGGAGAAAACTTTTGGAGGGTGAATATGAACTATTGATTTGTTTCAATTGAAGGAGACCCACATGATAATAAATAAATAAATAAATTCAAATTGCCCTGTGATTTGTTATATAGATATTATATTATATTATATTATATAAGTTTGTGCAATATTGCACAATGGTACACTAGTTATTATTGGACAATCAATGAGTTTTTTGGAGAAAATCACCAGTGACGCGGATAACCATGCCGAGGGACCAGCCACACACAATTTTATGAGAAAATCGCGAGTGACTCGGACAACCATGGCAAGAGACGAGCCAGGCAAATTTTTTGGAGAAAATCATCGGTGGCTCGAATAAACATGCCGAGGGACGAGTCAGGCAAATTTTATGGAGAAAATCGCGGGTGACTCAGACTATCATACTAAGGGACGAGCCAAGAGAATGCTTAGGAGAATATCGTGAGTGGCACGGATTACCTTGCCGAGGGACGAGCCAAGTTATTTTGGGAGAATAACACGAAAAGGGACCAGCCACTCGTGTTATTCTCCAAAAATTACTTGGCACGTACCTTGGTAAGGTAATCCGAGCCACTCGCAATTTTCTCCTAAGCATTCTCTTGGCTCGTCCCTTAGTATAATAATCCGAGCCACCCGCGATTTTCCCATAAAATTTGCCTGGCACGTTCCTCGGCATGGTAATCCGAGCCTCTCGCTATTTTCTCATTCAAATTTGCATGGCTGGTCCCTCGGCATGTTTATCCGTGCCACCGACGATTTTCTCCAAAACATTTACCTGGCTCGTCCCTTGGCATGGTTGTCCAAGCCACTTGCGATTTTCTCATAAAAATTTGCGTGGCTAGTCCCTCGGCACGGTTATCCAAGTCCCTTGTTATAACTATGCATAATTGTAGGGGGGAGCAATTTCATTGATTGTTGCATTAGATTATTTTTGGAAAAAAAATTTATTTGTGGAAAAATGGTATTAAATATGTTTTTCATGCTATACTTCTTCAGTTCGTTTTATCATAAGCATGCATCTCTCTATAAAGTATTTTTCTTTATTTATTTAATTTTTCTCATCCACACATTGTGAGGGGGAGCCACTCATATTTATTTGTCAATTCATGCGACTTCTTTCCATATTTATTGATATGAGTTCCTTTAGATGTTATATTTTCTCTCAGTTTGAATTTTGATGATTCAATTAGTGAAAATGATTTTTTTTATTCATGACAATTTTTATGTGATGACATATTTTTTTCATGAGTTAATTATTTCATGTCATATCTTTTATTTCATGTATATAATGCCAAACATCAAAACCCAACAATAGGGTCAACAAGAAGAACCTTGGCTTAATAGTTTTCACCACGACTTCATAAGGAGGGCTTCATTGAAAGACTTTAAGTATGATATCCCAAGGCCTCCTTGCTGCTTTGGAGTGCAGACTTTGTCCCAATTCATGCATACAGACCCTCTGCTCTATGTATCATTACTAATACATAGGAATATGCTTCTCACTGAATCAATTCTTCTTATTACTTAGGATGGATGTGTGAAAAAAAGAGGCATAGTAGACAGGTAGAGCACTAAGTACTAAGTTGATAAGGACTAATCTACTCGGTCCTTTTAGAGAGCATTCTTCCTTTTCAAGTAAATAATCTCTTCTCAATCTTCAGTATTGTTGCTGCTTATTTTGGTGTGGGAGCAAACAAATAGTGAGTTAATAATTGAAGGAAACAACTAAAAGTCAAACCTTTGACCCTAGCCGTTAAAGACGGTTAGAGCTCCTGTGAATGATACTGGATCGTTGATTGACCACTGCGATCTGAATCTGACAGTTGCTGATGCAACCGATGGACCTAAAAAAGCCTGAAACATCGGGGAGTGGCCCCTGCGACAGACCCTCCGACGCTCAAGTCAGAACCAGAAAGAGAGAGAGAGTGAGAGAGTAAAAACTGGCAAATTGTTGATTGTCTTATGACTGAAGAGGGGGAGGGGTATTTATAGGCCTGAAAGACATTTCAAGAGATTGATTTGTGTCTGTTGGATCAATTTAACTACCTTATCTCTTTCATATCTCTCTCCCTCAAAAGATAAGATATCTTTGTTAGGGGATAAGAGATTTGACTCCTAGTCTGCATGGGCTGGGTTTCTCTTCTAGTGGGCCTAGTCTGTTACTTTTTATGGGCTTGGGAGAAGCCCATGTCTTGGAGTGGGCCCAAACCTGTAAAAGAGGCCTGTGATGGCTAATCTTCCTGTAGATGTTTTGAGATCTGTGCAGGAATCGTACGGCTCTCGATTTAGCTCGGCCAACCATTTCGCCGAGCTATGGGCGATCTATCGATTTCTGAGGGCTGTGTCGGCCAAGTTTCTCGCCTAGCAATGGATATGGGGCGAGTCCTGGCTTTGTCCACCATCGTTCTCACCGTCGTCGAGTGTTTTCTCACCAAGCTCGCCAAGCTTTGAAGTTCTGAGTTATCGTAGCTGAGCTATCAGGTGAGGTCGATTGGAGGAGTGTGAGCTTTGTGTTTTAGACGAGCTATGGCTTTCGAGGTCTCTGAGCCTCGAGCTTGCGCTATCGGAGCTGTGATCGAGCGCTCTGTTTTTTGACTTCACTCTCCGTCAAGCTCCCTCACCCTCGTCAACCTATGGGAGCATTGAGCTACCTCCCCTTGGTCAAGCTGTGAGGATTTAGGGCCTCGTCGAGGTATTGAGCTCGAGTTTCGCCACCGAGCTTTGAAGTTCTACTTTCGGCCGAGCTATGGTGATAACTCGCTATTGCCGAGCTACGGTAGCATGACTTGACCAAGCTATGAGCTTCATGTTCCGCCGAGCTGTGGCACTTTGCAGAGCTATGGGGACTTAGGATTTGAGGGAACTCGCCGAGCCATGTAGATAGCAACCAGAGGTGGTTGGCGAAGCTAGCGACCGAGGGTTTTGGCTAAGCTTTGACTAAGTGAGAGCTCGGGGTCTTGGAGTCGGTGTTGCGAAGGAGGAGAAGGGCTCATCGCTGAGCTTGGTTTTTTGGCGCTCAAATTCGAAGAAGAAGAAAAGAAAGAGGAAGAAGAAGAAATGAATGAGGTTTTGGGTTTTAGGTTTGTGAGCTCGAACCCGACCCGTTTCGGTCTCTTGGTTTGGACTTCGTGAGTTTACACCCGACCCGAACTCGCTTCTCTTCTTTTCTTCTCTTCTTCAAACCCGCAAGTAGCTTTGGGGATTTTTTGGACTTTTTTGACTTGGGTTTGCATATTATTATTATTATTATTATTATTATTATTATTATTATTATTATTATTATTATTATTATTATTATTATTATTATTATTATTATTATATATATATATATATATAATTGTTTATATGAGTATACCCAGCATTTTACTCCATCAGCCTCGATTGGTGGATCTTTGTACATATATAGCTATCTTAGGAGAGCTGTTGCGGACTTGTTGTTCGATCCCAACAAGTTTGTGGAGAAAGCTCTACGACGGAATTGAGCGGTGAACTTGTTGTCTGGTCCTAACAAGATCGTAGAGACAACTCTTTGACTAAGTCGGTGTAGAGACCGTTATTTGATCCCGACGAGTTTGAAGACAACTATGAGATAGAGTCGATGCAGAGACTGCCATTTGATCTCGGCAAGTTCAGAAACAACTCTGAGGTAGAGTCGATGCGAGACTGCCATTTGATCTCGGCAAGTTCAGAGACAACTCTAAGATAGAGTGGATGTTAAACTTGCTATTTGCACCCAGAAAGCGAGTAGAGAACTCTGTGATGGAGTTAGATATTTAGACTTGTTGTTTGCGCCCAACAAGTTTGTGGGGGAACTCTGAGACAGAATTTGGTGTTTGAACTTAGTGTTTGACCCTGCAAGCTTGGAGAGGTAATTCCGTGATGGATTTGTGCATTGAACTTGTTGTTTGTTCCCAACAAGTTTAGAGAGAATTCTACGACAGAGTTGGTATAGAGCTTGCCATTTGAACCCAGTGAGTTTAGAATAGATAACTCTAAGACAGAGTTGATGTAGAGCTCGTCGTTTGATCACAGCGAGCTTGGAGAGAACCCTATGATGGAGTTGAGTGTTGGAACTGCCGTTCGATCCTGCTGAGTTTAGCAACAGCTCTGAGATAGGGTTGATGTAGAAACTGTTGTTTGATCTCGGCGAGTTTAGAGAGACAAATCATGGTGGAGCTGGTCATTTGAACTTATTGTTTGGAGCAGACAAGTTATTGATGATCTGGCGGAGATCTCTAGACCCCCGTGGGCCTTACAAAGCCATTGAATCGGTTGAGGCATTATGGACTGAGATGCGGCCGTACTGAGGATATTGTTCATGCTGGGAGCCCCCCAGTGCCTCTCCGTTAGAAGGAGCGTGATTAGGCTGCCGGGGTAACTACTGAGGAGAACCTGATCATCCATAGGAAGAGCTGGTTGACGAAGAGAGGTAGTGCGACTACTGGAGGCCACCCCTTTACCTCTTAGTCTTGGTGGCATGGAGACAAGTTCGACTTATGTAGTTTTTCCCACAGACGGTGTGTCACGTCCTGCTTCCCAAAAATACGGAATACGAGCACGTAACATTGGCCAAGCGAATAATTTTCATAATCCATAAGCTGTTCAGGAATCTTTACAACATATCACAATATAATCAGAGTAAGAAGCAAAGAAAAGTCAACCACATGCACATATGAACCAAAATACCAATAAGAATACTTAAAATAAAATATATTAATCTCAAATAGTCATGATCTGAATAACACAAATATTCTGGGTCATACTGTCCAAACACAAAGAATACAAGTAACAGATACATTGTTCAAAATGAGCAACAGGAAATAAATGAAGATAGCAAAAAGCTCCAGCCAACTAGAACTTTAGATCACATACTCCATCGGGCAGCTAATCACCAAAATCTGCAATTTGACAATTTGTAGGAGAAGGAAAGAGAAAAACAAGTACCCGTCAATTGCAAGTTACGGACCACTTATAATGTAGGATACAAGCACATGGGAAAACCAACTAGCAACATGGTATAAGCATGATGTCAAAATAAACAACTAGCATGGGAAGGTGAACAAGTACAAGTAGCATGCAACAAGTGTCAAGTAACAAATATCATGTACACAAATATCAAGTGGCAAGTATCGTGTAATCATGTATCAAGTGTCATGTATCAAGTAACCAGTATCAAGAATCAAGAAGTCATGTAACATGTATCAAGTATCAAATCTCATGTATCATGTAGTCAAGTATCAAGTCTCATGTATCATGTTCAAGTGTCATGTAAGCATGTATCATGTCTTGTGTCAAGTCTAAGTCTCGTAGTTATTACTATCTAGGTAGCACTTCATGTATCCCGGTTTTTTCTACATGATTGCTACAACAAGCAGTTTTGCTTTAGATTTTGTAGGGGACCATACAGGGCAGTGTACTCAGGGACAGGCTCCAAGTATCATGTAATCATGTATCATGTAAACAAGCTCCAAAACCCAAACAAGCTCCAGTGTCATGTATGTACGTGTCATGTATATCGTGTCAAGCTCCACATGTAAACAAGCTCCAATAACCACTAGGTTCTTCCGAGTACCCGTTTCTGCACTATCCACTGCTAGATCTTTCCCTTAACCCCAGCTTGGTTATTTATTATTAATGTCAAACATGCATGTAGGTGTGTAAAACATAACAAGAATATCATGGCATGATCATGTGGCAAGTTCAAGTCGCAAGCTAACATGTACGTGTGCAAGACATCTCATAAAAGAATAAAAATGTCAAATCTCAAGTTCAGGACAGCAAGACCATACTATAGTAAAACAGTGATTCCCAGTATTACAAACATCCAAATCTGAATCCGTGGAAGGATCTGGAAAATAGACTTCCATACAAATCCAGCGAATATAAATAAGTCATATACTAATTCACAAAAACATGGCTCAAAACTGATTTGATTACAGAAATTTGGTTCAGCCAGAAATCAGGAAAACGAATTCAAAAACAGGAAAAAAACATGAAAACTCTATAAATAAATCCATAAAAAATCTGGGGTATTTCCCTATATGTCCAGTATCTAAATATAAAGTTTCATAATTTTCCAGCAAAAGTAGATCGGTCATCAAAAATAAGAAAGCATCAAGAAAACATAGTTTGGCAAATCTAAAATTTCCAACACTGCTGTACGAAAACTAAGATATCTCGCAACCAGTGAAACGAAATCCAATTCTGCCAAAAGGATATGAAAATAGATAAAATATACTAACTTTCATATTTCATAATCCTTTTCCATACAGTAAAAGGAATCAGGGTGAAAATACGATTCTTTACAAAACAGCGAGTAAAATACAGCAAGTATAGTTTTCATAAACGAGCATGGAACGACATCTAAAATGCATCAATAAAATCCTCCAAAATTTTGGGTAATTCCTAACTAGATAAAGAAACACTGACCAAAGTTTTGGATCAAAATAATATATGTAGCATAGTTCTTTAAAATGAATTGTCATCAAAATTACCGAAAACAGATTCTGGAAAAGGTCGACACCTCTGTACTAAAACAGTCATAACTCAGTCTTATGAGATCAAAATCAAGCAAGGTCAGAGAGGTTTGAAAATAGACGAAATTATCTAAAACTCATGTTTTATACCGAAATCAAGATACTGACTTTAACACAGTCCAAAACAGCAAACAAAACCGAACAGCGACAAAACACAGATTTTTCCCTTAAAAACAAAATCAACATAGATTCAAGAATATTGATCCAAACACATCCCAACATGAAATCGAGTCTACCAAGTGTCTAAACATCATGATTTAGGGTATCTAACATGTCCATACCAAGTATTTCACATGGGTCTCAACCAAAACACGAATTCTCACACAAGTCTCACATACATGATCAAAATCAAGAACGGGTAAATCCTAAGTTAATTCATGTCCAAATTGTGTCGTGAGTCATCTATGGTCAAGTTTTCACAATAGAGACAAAATTCATCAAGGAAAACACAAACAAGAGTCATCTCTAGACCCAACTACACTATAGGTGAACTTTTTGACTTGTATCAAACAAATAAATTAGAGTACAAGTTACTTGCCTGAGAGATGAAGAGAATAACACAAGAGCAAGAATAATGGGAACATATTCCCGGGCACGAACACAAAATCACGAACAAGCGAACACGAACAAGATCTGAACCCAAAGAACAATCGATCACGGACACGATCGGACGGCTAAGATCAAGGGATCAAGATATCTAGGCGATCGGATCAGATCGGACGACTCTGGTCGAAGATCAAGATCAAGATCGAGATGTGATCAGTATCTTGATGATGAAGATGATGATCGGATCAGATCGACGATCGGACGACCATCAATCAAAGTGATCAAGAACTCCAAGATGATGAGAATGCGATCCAACGGTCCATAATCAAAGGTGATGATCAAGATCCAACGAATGGCCAAGATCAAACCATGATCAAGAAGATCAAGATGAGATCGTGAAGATCCGACGGCCCACAACAAGAGATCAAGAATCATGATCAATCGGACGGCTAACAATGTACTCAACCATGATCAAACACCCACACGATCAAGAATAGCACCCACGGGACTGCACTGCGGGGGGAGACGTACGACGCACGGGGCAGCACCGGCGTCGGGAGGACAGGCCGGAGGGGGCTGCTGGACCGATGTGGTGGTGTAGGGCAACAGGGCAGAGGACTGGTGGTGGCATCGTGGTGGTGTGGACGTTGTTGCATGGCGGTGGACGGCGCGCAGGGGCAGACGGCGCTGGCGTCACGATAAGGTGCCACAGGTGGCTGCAGGCGAGGAGTAAGGTGGAGGGTTGTCGACGGTGCAGAGCGTCGCTGGAGGGAGAAGACAGGCAGGGGGCTGGCACCAGAATGAAGGGGGTGGTCGGGGACTGTTGCAGTGCATCAGACAGCGCGGCAGCGACACTGGCTGCTCGACATCGCTGGTGTTGCTGCTGTCACGGCTGTCTTGTGTTGGTGATGATGAGAGGGGAGTTGCGATGGCCCAGGGCGTAGGTTGGCACAGGGGGATAGGCGGGAGGAGGAGAGCGGGAGATGAGGGAGGTAGAAGACGATGAAACGGGGGGATGGGTTTAATGAAGAAGGTGACGGCTAGGGGAGGGGTAGACGAACAAGCTCCTTATAAATAGGCAGGGTTAGGGTTGTATTCGGGTCTGAGGATGTAAACGGGTTTGGGGGTAATGGTAATCGGGTTTTGGGGTTTAAGAGTGGATATAGGGTACTGGATAAAGGTGGGTAGTTTAAGTGAATGGGTATGGGCTTTAATTGACAAATGGGTTATTGTATAATTGGGTTTTGAATAGGGTATTGGGTTTAATATCCAAAAGAAAAGATAAAATAATCAATAGTAAATAATTAAATCAAGTATAATAATTAGTAATACAATAATAAATCAAATCATATAAATTGAGTTAATACTCAAATGCTAGCAAATACAATACCATTTTGTAATAATAATAATAATGATAATCGATAACAAATAAAATTATCAATCAAAATAGATTTTAATAGGATATCGGATAGCACAATTTGAGAAAAGAACTTGAAAACCGAAAAAAATAATTTGCGAAAATTTTTAAATACAGAAAATACACAAAAAATACATTTTTGGAAAAACAGGGGTTACACGGTATCAATCTGTTGCTGCTTATTTTGCTGCGGGAGCAAACAGATAGTGAGTTAATAATTGAAGGAAACTACTAAAAGTCAAACCTGTGATCCTGGCCATTAAAGACTATTAGAGTTCCTGTGAATGAATCTGGATCGTTGATTGACCACCGCAATCAGAATCTGACGGTTGCTGATGCGGCCAATGGACCTGCAAAAAGCCTGAAACACCGAGGAGTGGTCCCAGCGACAAACCCTCCAACGCCCAAGTCAGAACCAGAAAGAGAGAGAGAGAGTAAAAGAGTAAAAACTGGCAAATTGTTGATTACCTTCTGACTTAAGAGGGTGAGAGGTATTTATAGGCCTGAGAGACATTTCAAGAGATTGATTTGTGTCCGTTGGATCGATTTAACTACTTTATCTCTTTCATGCCTCTCCCCCTCAAGAGATAAGATATCATTATTAGGGAATAATAGATTTGACTCCTAGCCTGCATGGGCTGGGTGTCTCTCCTAGTGTGCCTAGTCTGTCACTTTTTATAGGCTTAGGAGAAGCCCATGTCTTGGAGTGGGCACAGACCTGTAAAAGATGCCTGTGGTGGCTAATCTGCCTGTAGATGCTTTGAAATCTGTACAGGAATCGTACGTCTCTAATCTGCTGTGATTTTTACCATCATCAATTATCAATGGATGTCATTCCCTTTTCTTAAGCTTGCCTTTAGAAAGTGATAGGCCGAGATAAGAGACAAGGGGAGTGATTCTTGCTTGCACCCTAGTACCGAAGAAAAATCTCTAATTCTGGCTTGAGAGTTCCAAAGTACACAATAGCTGACTTGGAGTAGTTGATAGCTAACCCTGGAATGTTAGCAAACATGTATAATAGCAGTTTAAAATTTAATACTTCATGTTCATCTCCTTTGATCAAAGTTTCATCAACAAATTTGAAGGATTGATAAGTTATCAAGGGGAGTGTTGTGGTTAAGAGGAGAGACGACAACATTATCTCTACCACTTTGCAACATTTTATAAAGTAATCCACAACCAGAATGAAAAGCATTGGTAACAAATGGTCTACTTACTTGAAACCTCTATGCAATGGCTACCAACATTTCGTCAATGAATGTTCTATTGATTGTATCAAAAGCTTTTCTGAAATCAATCTTGAGCATCAAGGTATTTGACTTCCTCTTACTACATAGATAAATGGCTTCAATGGCTACCAGAAAGCAATCCTCGGTGACTTATCTTTGAGGAATGCCCTCTGTGAAGAAGATACCAGTGTGTTTACCAATGGTCCAAGCTTGTTTGTTAAGATCTTAGTGAAAATCTTGAATGAACAATTGAGAAGGCTTATCTGCATGAACTCAGAAACAAAATTTGCTTTATTACTTAGAAATAAGCATGATATCAGAGTAATTGAGCCTTCGCCAATTAATGCCTGCTTGGACATCTTGAATAGCTCTCAGCATGTGGACGATATCAAACTTGATTGTATACCAGAACTTGTGATAAAAAGCCATTGGGAATCCAGCAGATCTAGGTGCTTTATCACCACTAGTATAAATCACTAGGGGTCGGGCATCGATCGGTATCCGACCTCATATGGACCATCCACCACCAATCCAAAGAAGATCGGTTTTTTAATTTTCTCATCCGCAACTAATCCGAACCTTAATTGGATCGGTTTCCATCCAAGCCGATTAAGTGCTACTTTTCACCTTCAACATCATTCATAATTTTGGTTAAATTTAAAAGAACAACTTCAGTCAAACTTAAGAAACACCTGCTATTTGTATTAAGAAATGAATTTAAAATGAAGATTCATAAAACCACAAGTTGTTAATGTATTTGCACTAATTATTTGAGATGATGTTTAAATGGGTGAGGTAAACTGCTTTTTCACTTGCACACTTCTGTAACCTTAGTTTATTATCATAAAAGAAACATCAATAATCATAGCTAATTGAATTTCAGGTACAATTAAAAAAGATTTAGAAAATAATTTCTGATTGACTTGATTAAAGTAAGTACTAAATGTTACATCAACTTCATGATTCTATTAAGTTGGGTCACACTGTAAATCAAGCATTTCTCAACAACATAACACATATGATTATGAGAATCAAAATATAGGTAAAACAACTGCTCGATTTGTATTAAAGAAATTAAAGAAGACTGTTTGTATCTCCAAGAAAATGAGAAATGGCTATTTGTATATTCAAGAAATTAAAGGAGAACTATATTTTTTATGGACTTATGCATAGAGGTACGGTCGGTTCGGTTTCATCTGTTATATGAAAGCCCCATCCAACAACCGAACCGGTCCAGTTGGTTATTGAAGATCAAGAACCGGGCCAACCCAAACTCCCAATTGGTTCGGTTAAAAACCGATCTGTTCGGATCGGATTGGTTCGGATTGGTCGGTTCGGATAATAATTGTCCACCCCTGTCAATCACTACATTTTTCACCTATTCTAATACATGGAGAATACATAGACAAGGGAGCTTCTAATACGTTATAATTATTGTTGCTGGTATACTCATTTGTAAAATTAAAATTAAAAAAATAAAAAACAAAAAACAAAAAAAACTTGCAAACAAAAGCGATATCTTCTAACCACAAACTTTACACATTGATTATTTTACGTTTTGCTTTTGTTAGACTGGATGCAACATTGTTTTGCTTTTGTTTCTAAGTCTGGATGCAACATTGGGCAGTGGAAACCGGCAGGTAAATGAAAATAACCTTGCCAAACAGTTTTCACAACAAACAGAGTGGGAAAAGACTGATGAGAAAAAATTACAGCGGAAGCACTTGATGAAATTACACAGATACATTGCTAACTACCCAGTAATTGTTTCTTAAAAAATAACAGCAAAGCGACTGATATTAGGTCGATATCCAACATACCAACTCTCTAAAAATATGAACACCATTACAAATTCAACTACTACAAGTTACGGCAATGGAAATAAAAAACTTTTCTTTTCCTCTCAAAAGAAGCTAACTTTCTATACTTCTTGGTTTACAAACATTTACAGGAGACTTGAACTTTTGCTAAGCTTATTATATCAACCAAGCACTTACACTTCCCACAAATTGAAAAGGAAAAACTAAGAGAATAAATTAAAACAGAATATAATCGTATAAAAATGCAAGAATCAAACATAATTTCACAAATACACATCTCTCATGCATCTCTAGACCCAAAATCAGCTTTCAACAACAACCATGATTTGAATGGACTAACCAACTGAAACCCATCAGATTTTTGATGTCTCAAAGCATCATCTTGATAACACACTGAATGATCTACAGGCATCTCCCCTTGTAGAGACGCACACAATTGTGGAGACACATTGTAAGAAAAACCCTTGATGTATGAACAATTCCATGGTTTCTTCTTTGTTGCATTGAGAACAACATTGGAAAGGCAAATATTATTGAATTCATCCCCTTCAATCCCTTGAAATACACCTGCTACTCTAATATTTTCTCCTTGTACATCTCTGATGGTTATTCTGCTTATAATTGGAAGAGCTTGAGGGTCGTACTTATCATCTGGGTGCTCCCCATACTGCCCTTGAATTCTAATGGCGATATCGACATCTTTCATTATCACATTGGAGATGTATAGATTTTTTACGTACCCGCCTCTTCCAGGGGATGTTTTAATTCGTATGCCGTGCTTTGAATTGAAGAGGTGGATATCTTCTGCATGTACATCTGAGATTCCACCTGACATTTCGCTACCAAAGGCAATGCCAGCCCCAAAATGAGTTTCTCCTGTGATTCGGCGAATGGTGATGTTGGAGCTTGGGCGAGCGAAACTAATTCCGTATTCATCCCACCCGCTCTTTATGACGATTAGGTCGTCGCCGGTGCTGATGTAGCAGTCCTCAATGCAAACATTATTGGAAGAGTCTGATGGCAGTATGGCACATAGTTTAACGAAAGAGTTGTGAGCACGAAAATTCTCATTTATACTCACAAAAATGGATGAAGAGTTTAATACGCATTTTAGAGTTGTAAGATATTAGAAACACAACATCAAGTACTAGAATTTCTAGAGTATGATCTCCAGGTTTGGTATATTCCATAATAACTGCAAATAGTGTTAAGCAAGTGACCATTAAGAAACTTATCAAGTAATGGAGATGAAATGGAACTGCGTTGGCTAGGTAATATAGCATATTCTACTATCATTCAAATTGAATTTGTACAAATCAGGGGAAGAGTGACATTGAAGTAGAAAAGTTTTTTCAGACATAAGGTACCTTTCTTGAACATTTAATGAATCTCTAGAGTGAGCTAAGCCAGATATAAAACAGAATTTGAATCGTAAATTATCTCTTTGCATTAGAACTCAATTCAACCAGCATTAGCTGATCATCCAGTCAACTAGACGCTATTCTGTGCAATATTGTATAAATGCATACCAGTTGACTTCTGTCTTGATTCAGCCTTTCTTAAGTTTTTCTTTGAAGGGTTTTTAACATCCCCTAACCAAATATGTGAATATCACATACGCTCTATAATTTCGGTCGATACGGCGGAAATTTCGTTTCGGCTAGCTTGCCGATACGAAATCACATATTTTATACTTCATAATGTTTTGGATCAAAATGTGTAGATTTCGGCCGAAATTGCCGAAATATTTCCGAATATTTCTGAAATATTGCCGAAATTGCAGAAATAGACACCTGATATTAATGTGAATATATATATATAACTTTTTTTTTGTTTTACTTTTTGCATATAAGTCTTTCAATATAGGACCATAGGGACCTTAAGCTAAGATAATGTAAGAATTGTCTCTCTATTGTTTGTGTATATGCAAAGTCAAGTAAGTCTATTACCTAATACATTTTTTCTACAATGCAAATTCAATTTAGTTATATATTTATATTACATTCTCTTTTATATTGTTGTTAAATTCTACGAATATTTACCGTAATTGATTCATGTCATTCGTTACATTATACAATATTTTATATGATAAAAGACATAGAGAACATATAATATCTTGTTTACTAACAACTAAATTTGTTTATTGAGTGTCCGAAATGAACATACAAGATGATCACATTTTCCCGGAGATCCAATATCTCCGATCCGAGACGAAACACCCCTTGCCGAAATTCGAGATTTACAACCTTCATAACATATATTCCTCACGAACCTTGCCAACTGTATATGTGCTTGATCTTTCAAATTCTATTTGAATCGGGTTCAGGTTAAATTCAAAAATGAATGTGATTTAGACCGGGTGTCGTAAAGGGTTAATAAAGCATATTGTTGACCATAAGTTTAGTGTATACAAAACATACACATGCAACTAATGTTTTCATCTAAGATCTTTACATGATTATATGAATGAAATTCAAATAAATCTCAAGATCTTCATAATCAAAGCAAAATGAAAGAATCATGCAAATATAAAAGATCGCAATTATCGGAAAATTTTCATAAAAAAGAAACATGTGGTTAATCCTCAAGAAGTCAGTGCATTCAAGATTATTTACTGCTTTATTTGTGATGAATAAATATATATGTTAAATATTATATTATATTACTCAGTTTAGTCTCACATCGGAATATGTATTAGTTTAATCTTTACTTCTCTCCTATATATGAGACTTGTACTCAGTTATAATCAATCCAATAATATCAATTCATATTTTCCTTCAATTTCTTTGTTATCTTAACATGGTATCAGTGCTCTAATCTCAAACTCTAATCTCTAATCTCCCTTCCCTGTCTAATTCCTAATCAAATCTCAAATCCTAATCCATATTCCTAATTACCCGCATCATCTTCCCCTTCACTGCTCCCAACTCCAACTCCAACTCCAACTCCCTCAACCTCATCACCCACCCCGACGAACTCCTCGCCCTCCCGTCACCAGGCTCCAACTTCGTCTTCTCTACTCCTCGACCTCCTCCTCCCTGAACTGCCATATCACGTCGCGACCACCGTCGCCCCACTCAAATTCCCCTAAACACTAACCCGGCACTCCTCAAATCCAACTCTACATCTCCTTCCCAGATCCCCAAAAAAAAGAACCTGAAACCCTACCCTCTATTTCTTTTATTCCAAACCCGACTCGCTCTAAACCAAAAACCCGAAACCCAAACCCCACTTCTCTCTACTCATGCTCCAACCGCCGTCGACCGTCGTAAAAAACACAAAAACAAAAAACAAAAAAAAACAAAATTTTCAGATACTAGTGCTTCTCCATGGAACCCCAATTTCGCCAATATTTTTCCATCTCCATTGACTTCCCTTTTCCTGTACTAAAGATTGGACAGATTGGTCTGCCTCTGTTGATGTCACTCTTCTCGGACATTCTCTATAGGGTCACATTGATGGCTCAACTCTTCGTCCCAAAGATCCCATCGATTCCGCTACTGATGCCGACAAGAAACTCATCCACACCTCCTAGGCCACTTAGGATGCTCACAATCCTCGGATCATCGCCTTCATCATCTCCCCTGTCAACCGCACTCTTCATGCCGATCTTCTTTGTGTTCGTCCTGCCATGGCCCTCTGGCTCCAGTTGACAACCCAGTTTGTTCAGGTTAGTGGAGCCCATGAGTAGCAGCTCCTTGTTCAGTATGTTCTTAATCGTCAGGGTGATCGCAGCATTCAGGATCATTACACAGTCATACGTAATATATGGCGGGAGTTACAGCAACTAGAGAATAGTGATGTTCGTGTCACCCGTGACGACATCAGTTTAAGTTCTTTATGATGGGCCTTCGGTCATAGTACTCGTCCATATGCATTCAGTTGATCCACTGAGACCCGGTTCCTCATCTTGAGGCTGCTATTGCTAAACTTTTTGCAGAATAAACACGATTGCGCACTCTCCCGACCCATGACTACTCCGACATCAGGCAGTGAGTGATCTTGTTGTCGCCCCTCATGTCACTACCTCCGGCAAGCCTCGCACCAGTCTCATGCCTCCTTTTGACCATCGCAATGCCCTGATCACTTCAGTCACCTTTTCAATATTTGCAAGAAGATTGACATAAATCCTTATGTCTTCTAGATTCTGGTGTATCACATCATTTTACTAGCAATTATACACTTAGTACCACTAGTACTGCACTTCTCTCTCCATCACTGTACACTGTCGATGACTCACTACTCCTCACTATACATTCAAGATCTATTAGCACTCTCTCACATTACCTTTTGTGCTTTATGCCCATCACTTATCTATGAACCTTATTTTCATTAGTGCTTTATGCGATAGTGGCCTTACCATTACCTTCACTTCTTTTGGATGTTATATACAGGATCCACAGACTAGTCATACGACTGGGCGAGCTTATCGACGTAGTCGTCTATATCATCTAGATTTTCTTCATGCTTATGGTTCCAGTTCTAGTTTTGTTGGTATCGTGTGTTCTGATGCCAACTTGTGGCACAGATGCTTATGTCATGTTCGCGAGTCTTGTTTAAAATGGTTAGCCCAGAATGGTGCTCTTGGTCAATTTAATTTTACTCCTTTCTATTTGTCAGGGTTGTAAGTTGGCAAAACACTTAGCCTTTCCTTTTAATAATAAAAATATTTCTCTGTCCACTCATGCATTTCAACTTATTCATTCTGATATATGGAGACCATCTCTTGTACCATCTAGCAAATGCTATCTTTATTATGTTTGTTTCTAGATGACTCCACACGCTACACATGAATATTCCTCATGCACCACCGATATGAGATTCCTACCATTTACCAGGCATTTATGATCATGATTCATACTCAGTTCGGTGTGCGTATCAAGGTCTTTCGCTCAGATGGTGCTCGTGAGTACACTTCCACCACTATGAGACCGATTCTTCAATCTCACGGCACACTTTTTCAGCAGTCATGTCCCCACACACATGACAGTTGGTGTAGCTGAACGCAAGCATCGTCACATTCTGGAGATGACTCGCACTCTTCGACTCTCTTCTTCTGCTTCTCGTATTTTCTGAGTTGAAGTTATCATGATTTCTGTCAGCCTCATTAATATCACTCTCGTCTATCCTATATGTACGACGCCTCATGAGGCTCTTCATCACTCTCTTCCGGACTACAGTATGCTCCGTACCTTTGGGTGCACTTGTTACGTTCTCCCTCCCACTGAGCACACAAAGCTGACCGCTCGGGCCGCTAAGTGCGTTCACCTAGGTATCAGTTATGAGCATAAGGGATATCGTTATTTTGATCCCTTGGTGTGTTGCGTCCTTATCTCCCGTCATGTCTCCTTTGTGGAAGACTATCCTTACTCATGTCCTCCCCTGAGGATACTCACTTTCTCGATTCCCCGGTTTCCTCGCTTATCTCACCGAACACATCTTCCCAAATTCCTTTCAATCCCTCTCCTTTAGTTTTGCATTATTTGGAATCAGTATGAATTTATTATGAATTTCTAAATTTATCAAAACTATATTTTTATTAAAACAAATTAGAGGATTTCAATGTCTATCTAACAAACCTATAATTGACAACTACTGTTAAGAATTTAATTAAAGATTTTTAACATCTGATTTTGATTTGATTGAAATATGCAATTTATGGATTTATTGATATGTTGATTTTATAAAACTGATCTCTCTCTCATTTCCTTACTAAATTAGTCAAAAGAGGTATTGTTCTGTAAGAGCTCGAAAAGAACCTTTAAATAAAACTGGTTCCAGTCCATTTAAAGCTCTATACAAAAAGATGATTGTTTTACAACAGGCTATGCAAAAGGTTGATTTCTGTCAACTAATTCTTGATTTACTTTCATGCCCCTTGTTAAAGTAAGACAAAAAAGAGGAAGAGTTGTGAGAATGGTTTAAATTGTTGTTAAGATCATTTATATATTCAATATTATATGTGATTTGCTTATTGATACATACTAAATCAGATATGTCCTAACGCATTATACGATTTGAAGCAAATACCTTGAACTTGGCTTGAATGTTTGAGCTCGTTCCTTACATAAGTTTCTCAAAAGAAAAAATAGACGCTACATTTTTTTTTATCGAGCACTATCTTAAAGATATTTTGGTTGCTAAAATTTTGATTGCTCAAATTTTGATTGTTGACGATATTATTTTTGGGTTTACTAATGAAAATTTGTAAGAAGTTTCTAATACAAATGCATGATGAATTTGAGATGTGCATAACGGAAAAAGTACAAGCAACACATCACTTTTCTAAGAAATTGTTTAGTGTCATGGATTTCAAAAAAGCATAACTTTGTTATATTGTCCACCACCGAAGCCAAATACCTAGCTGGAAGATCATGTTGTGCACAACTATTATGGATGAAATACACATTGGAGGACTATAAGGAATTTCTCGATCATATTCCAATTAAGTGTGATAATACTAGTATTGTTCACAATAAAAATTCGTTAAAACATTTTATTAAGGATCATTTCATTAAATGTGACATCATACTTGAATATGTTCTGACTGATTTGCAATTAGATGATTTCTTTTCTGAACCACTAAATGAAATTCATTATTTACAAGGTGAATTGAATGTTATTGATATTACTTCCTGATTAATTGTTACTTTCTCGAATTTTCTAAATGTTTACATTGGACGTGTTTATCCCAACAAAAATGAAAAGGGGGGGGGGGGGGGGGGGGGGTTAAACATAGTTACAGTTTTCAATTTTTGTTTCTTTTTATTTTTCTATTATCTCCTCTCTATGACATATGAGGAAGATGTTAGCTGTGAAGATGAGGACGACGACGATAAGGAGTAGCTCCATTTTGATGTGTTCCAAAAAGGGATAGAATTTTTGAAGGGCTTGAATTTTTTTTATGTATCCTTGCTTCTATTTAAAGTTTATGATCCTGGAGATTTATCATATTTTGTAATTCATGCTTTATCAAAAAAAATCTTGATCTTTCAAAAGTTATATCATGAAAGCTCTTTTAATAGAAATAAAAATATGTGATGCTTAATTCTTATTATTGCTAAATGTTGTTGAGAAGTTTCACTCCATAACTTGTATAGATTGTGTGTATGTTTTTCCCATATAGGACGCATCTTATCCATACACACTTATATGCTCTTATGATGTATTCATGAATTAAGTGAGCTTTATATTCAATTCTTAGTGTATTTGTCCACACCAAAAGGGGGAGATTGTTGACACTAAGTTTGTTGTGTACAAAACAAACACATGCATCTAATATTTTCATCTATAAGATCATTCGAGGATTATAAGGAATGAAATTCAAAAAAAATATCAATGTCTTCAAAATCAAAACAAAAGGAAAGAATCATGCAAATATAAAAGATCGCAAATATCGGAAAAGTTTTATCAAGAAGAAACATGTGATCAATCCTCAAGAAGCCAATGCATTCAAGATTATTTTCTATTTTATTTGTTATGAATAAATATGTGAAAGTATCGTTGGCAGATGATCAAGTTTTGTAATGAATATAAAATGGATTCACCGAAATACTTAATCTAGGAAAGGTTCCGATTGACTGCAATTATTACAGTCGACTGCAACTGCAAGTTGAAATTGGTGCAGTCGACTGTCATTTCCTCTCGGCCTTTGGTCTGAAGGAAATCATACTTGACTACACAAAATAGCAGTCGACCGCAACCTACCCAAATTCAGATTTGGTATTTCTTTTTTACATTTGTGAAAACAAATAATCTCACTCTTTAAAAGAGCTCAATCCACTGAGTATTTTTTATCTCTTTTGACTCTAAAACTTCAGAACTTACCACTTTGGTAAAGATCAAGAGAGAAGTGTGCTTTTATTGCTTTCTTAATCAAGATGTTGATCTTGCTTTTTTATTTTATTTTCGCTACGAATTGAGATGGTTTACGGGGCTTGTAGAGGAATAGAAGTCATGTGGGTATAATAGGAATCTCGACTTGAATATCGAGAACTCACTGTACGAAGTGGAACGTCTGCGGCGCAGAATTGATGTAGGTAATGAGTAGTGGAGTAGACATGGGGGCCAAACCATTTATACCGCTCTGTCTTGCCTCATTGCTCTATTTGTTTCTCTAACTCTCTCTCTTAACTTTACGCATTTACCTTGAGTTTTTAATTTCCGCACAATCACCTTATTCACCCCCCCCCCCAAAGGATGATTTACACATTCCAGGACGTTTCAAGGGTTATGGGAGAGTTCAACTTCTCTTGAGATTTTTTTGGTTGAGAGAGTTTTTATAGACAAGGAAACCACTTTATGACTTTGTGACTGAAATTGGTGAGTCTGATTTGAGGGTTTGAAGAAATTATTGTCCTAACTACTGTTGTCATTCGTTTGAAGGGGCTATCGTCATCCAGTAATATACACTATCTTCGATACAGGATGGCCTCCAGTTTCCTTTGCAAGAGTTTTGCTAGATCTATTTATGTTGTTGTTTCTCTAATTTGATCATTGTTTGTGAGACCCTTGTCGTTAGGTCGCGTCCCCATCCATTTCTCTGTGCATCAAATTAGTTGTCTTTATCGATTTTGTACTTATCAAGCCAATTCCTAATAGTAGTTATAAATGATTCTCATCTATGTAGTACCAAGTCATAAATGATTCTCATCCTTATCATTCTACACAATACATAATCCCGTCAAGGATAAAATGATGAAAATATCCGTTAATAAATTGTCAAAAATAAGGCTAAATTGCAAAAAGGACCATTGATTCTTAATGAAACTTTTTTAAAAATAAACTATGAATAACTTTGTTTGTGAATGACTCTCGGAAACTCTAGTATTTTGCTCATAAACACCAGAGATTCAATAACAAAGGGGTAATAATTTCAATTTGCGCTATTTGAGAGGAGAGGGAGGGTTGATTGATTCAAAGAGCATTCTAATCCTAAAATGTAAAATTCTAAAAACATGATAACTAATTAATCAGCTTTTCTGTGAAAGATTATTATCCTAACTAGGTGAAAGTTCATGTTAGATAAAGAGGGTTTGTGATAGTTATTAGATATGTTAAAATTCGTGGTAGTTTCATGCAATTAAGCTAAAAAAACAATATACTGCAAATTTGCATTATTACCATGAATATGAATGTACCAATACATCTTATCTTTAATTTCTAATAATAAGTAACAATATTTATATAAAGCAAAGCTAATCATCAAGAAAGAAAAGAATGCATTAAAAATTTGTGTTGCCAGTAAAATATTTCAATTCACTATTAACAAAAGAATTTCTACATAACTTATTTCTGCAAGGAACATAGATTATTTTCACAACTGATTGTTTGGAAATGCCTTCATGTTAAATAAAGAATGTTATCTCATGCCTATGCTAGGTAACGATGGATTCCGTGAAAAATAAATTTTGATACGTCGACACTGAATATGAGAAAACAAATGATGATATCCCCTCCCTCATTAAGAAGACAAAGGATACATAACATATATTGAGGGTAGTTGTCCATCCTGCCTTCCTTCGGCCAAAAAAAAATGGCAAAGGATACATTACCATAGGAAAACACTGCACACGTCACAAAGAACTCCATTTATGTTACAATTGCATAAAATAGAGAAAACATATACCAGGATCAATTGCATCCGTGTTTGGTGAATCAGCAGGAGCTAGGATGGTGACATTCTTGATAAGCACTTGGCTGTTTAAATATTAAAATAGAAACAAAATATATATATACAAAAAAAAAAAAAACTCAGATCTCATTAAGCACGAAAAGTTCAACTGGTCTATAAAATTATCAACAGAAAGGCAATTATAATATGTAGGGAACTAACCTGCAATAGACAGGGTGGATGGCCCAGAAGGGAGAGTTTATGAAAGTCAGATTTGAGATAACCACCCCAGTTGAGTACATAAACTCAACTAGATGAGGTCGAGTGTGATCAAGGGTCAGATTACGAAACCGTTCCCACCAGAGCCTACCTTGGCCATCAATAGTCCCATTACCTCCTGGAATGAAATGGTGACATAATTGCGGGCAAAAATTCATTAGGAGCAAATTGCTTAGAACTCCAACATTAATTATAATCGATTATAGCTTACGTGCCAGTTTCATAATGACTTGACTTTATGATTAAGAGAACTTATAGTGCTTGAAAAAACTAGTAAAATAGATTTAATGACAGGAAATATAGATAGAGAGCACAAATAAAAATTTGGTAAGTACTAATACAGTAGAATGAATAGAATGGGATATAGTTGTATCATATATACCATAGTTACAGTATACTCGAAATAAATTGTAATATACTCAATAATATCTTACACTAAGATGTGTGTGATGGATGTGAGTTACAGGGGTAATATGGTGTTTTGAGTAAAAATTGTTGGTATGAAAAAACCTGTTATGACGACGTCTGTCACATTATATCCGTAAAGGAGGCTTTGGTGTCTTCCACCTGGGAGCTCTCTTCCTCGGCCATATGAAGGTAATGGATCAATGATTGGCCAATCAGAAGAATCCTGCGATGAGGAAAGACCGAGATTGTTAGATCATACCATTCAGAAAGGCATTTTTCCCATATAGGAAATACATCGCCAGATCATTAGCTTATTACATATCCATATTTCTAACTTCCTGTGTTAGGCAAGCAATTCAGTAAAGTAACAGAGGAAAAAGGTTAAAACTAACGAAAAAAGAGATGCATATTATGCAAGTTACCATACCAATATAAATCTCAACAATGCTCTAAAGTGATTATCCTCATCACCTAAAGGATATGTGATGAGGAAATCAGTTCAAGACGATTTGGGCATTTCTATCAGCACAGACATCGTCTAGGATGGCTATTTTATTAGCTTGGTTATTTTTCATTTCGGCACTTTAGTTGTTTTGGCATATATAATAGTTTTGCTATTTGCACCCTTTATTTTCTACATTTTAGATATTTGTATTGAGATTTGTTTTGAGTCTATATATAGGCATCTTGATTAATGGAAAAATAATATTTTTTGATTGATTAAAAATTATTGTGTTGAGTTTTACTCTTCATCCCTCTTTTATGTGTTAGACATTAAGAGATTATTAGGGTTTGTGAGAAACCATAACTACCCCCCCTAACACCCCCCCCCCCCCACTTGCCCCTCTACAGTAGCCATCCCCTATTCTCTCTCCTCTCTTTCTTTTTCTTTTCCTTCATCCCGTAACCCCAAGCCCTTTCTCTCTCTCTCCTCACCCGAACCCATCACCTTCTCCATCGAACCCCCGACAGCACCGCCTTCACCACATCACCCCACCCTAAACATCCATCGGCCGACGCCACTCCACAACCACCACCTCCAACCCCCTAACACCCAGAAACCCCTAGCCACCTCTCCCTCTTCAGTCGACCACCTCGAGCCCCACTTCTCCTCACCATCGTCGATTCCTTTGTCATCGCGGACCCACTGCCAGCGCCTCCGCTGACCGGCACTCCACTGCACGCCGTTGCCCCGACCCTGACTTCCCGAGCGCCAACAGAGACGCACGTGGGTTCACATTAGATTAGATCTGATTTTGTTTGGATAGATATCGGTGTTTGGTGTTTGGGCAAGATCAAGATTCAGATCTAGCAACTTCTTCCTCCCCATCTGTGGCGACAACTCGTTCATCGAACCCTGATAATTTCTTTCCATTCTCCTTTATTTATAGTACCACATATGTAACCACTGTTTTCGTCTATACAAAATTTTTCATGTATTCTTGTATTTGAATTTTCTATAAATTCTACTATTCTTTGAACCCAATTGTATGATATTCAATTCTTATTTAAATCCTCCCTAATTATCATTTGTATTTGTAGCAATTTTCATATGATTATAGATTTTAACCCAAATTATATTCCATTCTGTAATCTTAATTCTTTCATCTTGATTATGTATTTTAACACAAATTATATTGCATTCTAAAATTTTATTTTATTTGGTTAATTACTTACATTCTAGCCGAACCAAGTCCAATTTTATTACTTGACTATTTATAAAGTGTAAGACCAGAAACTCTATTTTTAAATCCATTTTATATATATTTTATCTGATCATTATTTTGAAACTGAAATAAACCTTATTCTCCTAAACTCAATTGCATCCATGGGCTCACTCAATTATTTTTAGAACCCGAAATTATATTTTAAAAGTAATCGATTATTTAACTAATATTTATTATCGATTATTTTTGTAAAACCCAAAACTTCATTTAATCTGATCTTTTATTGGTTTTAACCCAATTTTATAAACCCTATAATCCTAAACCCAAACCCGTTAACCAAATATCCCTTTCTTATTTATTACATTTAAACCCAATAGCCTTCTGATTGGATCCTAACCCTGTAACCCATTAACCCAACATCTTAAATACCTTATATATACTAATTAACCTAACCCTAAATTAATTAACCTAATTATTATCTTACCCCCGCAGCCAATCTCCTCCTTCCTCTGTTATTTTCGAAACCCAACTCCCCCGACCTTCCCTCTCGCCTTTTCCTCCCCCATCGAGCCGCATGCCCCTCCACCCGTCCTCCATCCACCTCGTCTCCATCTCCACCACATCCACTACCGCCGTCAAGTCTCCCCCGACGCACATCACCAACGTCTTCATCATCGTCGTCTGCATCCCAACCTCGTCCCCCTATCTGTAACACCCCGTAATTTGAAATAACTATGTAATAGTATATATATATATATGTATAAGAAGAGTTGAATGGCAGTTCGGTAAATAATTTGAAAATGAATAGTAAAGGGGGGGCCACGTTTGTTGAAATAGCAAAGGCTTAATAGATGTTTGCAAAAGGCTGATGACGTCAGCCTTGTGCTGGGTCCCACCTGCGGTTTGTGAAAGGCAGCCTTGCTGCTTCTGCTCGTGGCTGATGTCACCCTCAGGTGATGTGGCGAGGGAGTTTGTGAATAATCCCATATCGGGATTGAACATGAATATAATATTAATAAATAATAATACCTATGATCAAGAGTCACCAATCCGGTTAACCACCTTTTGAGAGGCAGCCTGTGGTGGGCAGTTATACTATACTATAAATAATTTGTCTTCTAAATTTTATAAATTGTCCGAGCTCGGGGGAGGGGCGTTACAAATGGTATCAGAGCCGTCTTTCGACACCAAGTGTGGAGCATGTTTATATAGTCGAGCGGTGGATTCCGGGACTATAGACCCAGTCGGGCGGTGGATTCCGGGTTTGTGGTGACTGGTGAGCCCTCAATTAAATCCGGGACTGTGATTGATCGGGCGATGGATTCCGGATTAGTCAGCTGGATAGGAGGGTAGCTCAATTAAATCAGGGATTATGATTGATCGGACGGTGGATTCTAGGATCATGAATAATCGGACGAATAGAAAAGCAGATGCTCCACAACGGCTAGAAAGTAGATCTTGCACTAGAATGACAGTTCGGTAAATAATTTGAAAATGAATAGTAAGGGGGGGGGCACGTTTGTTGAAATAGCAAAGGCTTAATAGCTGTTTGCAAAAGGCTGATGACGTCAGCCTTGTGCTGGTCCCACCTGCGGTTTGTGAAAGGCAGCCTTGCTGCTTCTGCTCGTGGTTGACGTCACCCTCAGGTGACGTGGCGAGGGAGTTTGTGAATAGTCCCATATCGGGATTGAACAAGAATATAATATTAATAAATAATAATGCCTATGATCAAGAGTCACCAATCTGGTTAACCACCTTTTGAGAGGCAGCCTGTGGTGGGCAGTTGAACTATACTATAAATAATTTGTCTTCTAAATTTTATAAATTGTCCGAGCTCGGGACAGGGACGTTACACTGTCGACCGCATCCTCATCTTCATCGTCGCCCTTGCCGTCGTTCCTGATGCACCTCGCTAACCTCTGCAAACCCTCATCACAACCACCAGCACCCATTGACCACCGCACGCCCCTGCCTTGCTTCGCCCGCAGTCCACTCCCATCACAGCCACCCTGCTCGCCATTGCTCTGCCCTCCCGCTGCCGAACACTGCCTGCTCCCTTCGCGGCCCAGTAGACCGTCACACCACCCCAAGCTCCGCAATTCGAAGCCCCACCCTCGACTGCATGCCGAGTTCTACAACCGCCGTCGAGCTCGTCGCTGCCGCAGTCCCCTCGCAGCACCCATCCCTTGTCGTTGCTGCCCCTTGCTGCCGCTGTTGCTACATCCCGACGCCTGTAGCACACCCCATTATCGACCACTAATCGCAGCACCGCGACTCCACCCTCCGTGCTTGCTACTCTGTCATTGCCGAGATCTTCCCCATGCTGCCGCCTTCTTGCTGTGTTCTCCGCTGCAGCCATGTCTCTTGTTGTGGTTGCCGTGCATGTAGTTTGCACGTGTTGCTGTTGCCGTGTTTAGCACGTGGTTGTTGTGCACGTAGTTTGCATGTGTTGTTGTTATCATGTTTTGCACGTGTTTGATGTGTACGTAGTTTGCACGTGTTGCAGCTGTTGGATCTTTTCGTAGCATATTCATTAATATTCGGGATAATCATCTAAAGGCATGTTTCCCTTGAACTAGTTTTATTATTCTTGTTCAAGAATTTCTTTGATCTCCGCAAGTAGGTTCTCTTTCAATTATCATATTTTATTTGTTTGATACCTTTCAAAGAGACTATTACGAATTCATCAGCGAAATCAAGTAGTAGTCCTCTTTACGTGTTATTTCCCTTGATTCAAATCCAAGCCTGTTATATATTGTCATATGCATACACTACATGAACACATAGATTAGAAACATGTATATAGAAAATGTTGATGTGAATGTTTTCCAATAGAATGTGATTTTGATCGAGAAATTAAACGCCATGACTATAATAATCTTGCCTTGTTAATAGTAGAGTTTCATCCTGATAATTAAGTAGAATTTTCCTGTTGATTTATTTGCCATGAAATTATATGCTTGCTTATTTATTTGGTTATCAACTAATAATAATCTAGCTGCTGGTCAGCTATCCATTCTATGTTGTTTTGAGTTTTTGTAATTTAATAGTTATTTGTTGTTTTGAGTTTTTGTAATTTAATAATAATCCAGTTGCTTTTGTAATTTAATGGAACTTTGTTAAACAACATTTTTAGCCCTTTGAATCTATTTTTCAAAACTTTTTGCTGATGCAGATTCCGATTTATAAACTGTAAGTTATCATATTTTTGTCCTACTAGGTTTTCAATTTCCAGATTTCTATCTAGAGTTATACTGACGTGATTTTCTATTAAAATAAAATGTTAACAGTAGAAGTTGAACTTGAAATTTTATATGTTGTTACTAGATAGGACTAGAAGGAACCTTATTATTTTTGTAATATTATATGATGATTTTTCAGACCTATTATATGTATTAAAACTTGACCCTAGATTGCTGTGAGAACACTAGTTCAGTAAAGAACCCGATTTTTGACCTAACTATAGATAATATCATTTAAAATTTATCAGATAAGAGTCGTAGTCCTATGTGTCTGGAATCCAGATCATCTGACGGTTTTGCAATCTGACCTATAGGTTGCAAGATATCCATACTTTCGTACAGCGATGGCTGAATTCCAGAATGCAATTTGAAAATACATTACCTTGTCTAATTAATTAAAACGGTAGATCAATTTTAAGAAATAAAATCTGGGATTAATTGTGTTATTACCTAGGCAGTTAAAATCGGTTTTTGGAATTAATCAGTCTAAAGAGCGATTAGTGATTAATCGGTTAATCGGAAAATAATCGAGGATTAAATCGGAAAAATTATTATTATATATAAATATATATATAAGAAATATCCTCATTATGTAGCAACCCTAAACTCTAACATAAAACTATTATGAGATTATTAAATAGGAACATATAATTATAGAGAAAAAGAAGAGGTACTTGGTTTGAGCTGAGTTTGGATTCTGGATGTGGGTCAAATCAGGGTTTGCTGGTCGGTTCCAGTAAACAAAATAATCGGGGACGGAGCAGTAGCACGAGCAATAAGAAGAGGGAGGTGCAGTAAATGCGGGTCAGATCAAGTATGTAGGGACGCAAGGGGAGCGACAGTGGGTCAGGTTTGGGTTTGCTTCGAGGAAGAAGAAGAGAATCAGTTTGAGTTTGGGTTTGCACGAGGAAGAAGACGAGTGCGGGGTTTGCGCGAGGACCGGAAAGAGTTTGAATTTTGGATTTGGGTTTGAATTTGGGCCTAGATTAAGCCCAATTAATGTAAACGAGTATGAAAATTAGAAGAGGAGATTTAATCGGTTAATCGGCCACGTAAAATCGGCCGATTAACCACTAATCGGCCGATTATACCCGATTAAATCGCTAACTATTGAAATATTGTAAATCGCTAGAAAAATAATCGCTTAGCCTCCGATTAGCGATTAATCGGGCGTAATCGGGGATTTTAACTGCTTAGGTTATTACTAAACATTGTTAGGAATTAAAATATGATTTTTATGAGATTTTAAATGATTTTACAATCTATTTATATATACAAGAATTTTGACCCTAACATGCTGCCGAACATGGAATCAGTAAAAAATGAGATTATTCTCCTGGTTTCTGTATCTATTATCTATCGTATACATGCGTTAGAACCAGAAGAGAGTCTACTTTCCAGAATCTCTGACGGAACCTGGTTTGCTTTCCTATAGCAACAGAAAAGTGGATTTTTGTACAGCAACGTCTTGCTGTCCAGAATGTGTGTTTGTGTTTTTTTTGTATATCCGTGGTTGTTTTTGCATCTAGTGAATATAATTAGTTATATCATGCATTGCATTGCCTTGACATCTCCTTGACATCACTTCGAAACTTCTTTACTCATTGCATGTACACATTTGTATGTAATTAAATATTAACAAGCCGGGGTAATAAGGGTCGACTTAGTAGTGAACAATCGGAGACTGTACTCGGAATGGACCCCTTGTTCTCGATTGTTTATTATCATGGATTGTGGATTATTGATCGTGGATTATTGATTGTTAAATGATTGATATTGTGCCAAGTGCATGATCTATTAAGTTTTCCACTATAGTCTAAACGATCACTGTTTGCATTCACCGAACCTGTGGTATGAGACACAGAACGTGCATTAGATAGGATAATAAAATATTAATTAACTTAGATTGAAATTTGCATTCTTGATCATGATTATTATTATTGACCTTGAATTATTGATTGCAGTCATTGTTTATTGCATCGTTAATTCTAGACGTTGAGTTTTATTATCATCCCTTGTTATTGCTCTTAATTTTTATCTAGTTCATTATTTCTTTATATACCATGTGATATGGCTAAAAATGGGGTTAAATCGGAACCGTTCAAATTGGGCACGAATCTTAAAGTTACAGGGGCAAGATGGTAATTTCACCTACAGACGAGTCCGAATTGGGAACCCGGTCTCTCCTCTTGGACCGCTAACCCATGAACGGACCTGTTCAATTGAGAACGGGTCACAACCCGCTAAGGACCAGGCCAACAGGATATGAGGAAATCCTGACTCGTCCTTATCTACTGGAAGTTGTTCCAACCACTTCTATCCAGTCACACCAGGGAAGTAGGAATTTGTTCTTATCCCGTAGCAGATCCCTACGGCGACTATAAATACCCCCCTATATCCTGCCGTTACAAAGTGATCACTCTGTCTACCTAAGCTCTGTCCCCTTTCCTTACTGAGTACTGACAAGAGCGTCGGAGAGTTCGTCGCCGAGATCCATCCCGGTGTTTCGAACGTTTGTGCAGGTCCGCGGGAGCACCAAGGAGTCAACTTATCAACAAGGGAAGTCAGATTCAGCCCGTTCGAGTTCATACGAATCTACAAATTCTGTCTATTGCCCCCACACTAGATTCAGCGGCAACAGATTGGCGTCGTCTGTGAGAACACTCAAATAGCCATCCGACCCTCCTCCTTCAACCGAAGCTACTCCTAGCAATGCCTCCCAAGAGGAAGTCCGCAAACTCCAACCGTAGAACAACCTCTTCTCATCCTCCTCCGGAAGATCTCCCTCCGCCCGTCCAGCCGGCCCTACAACTCGAATAGCAGATTCCTCAGTCTATCCTGCAGCCTATAGGGCCCCAAGCGACCGTAGGGGAGCCCTCTCGACGAAGCCGCCATAAGCAACCTGTGCATCTGGTTCGGGTTTCCATCCACAACGCCTCCACAGATTCCATGGCTTCCCATAGCCCACCAACACCAAAGGATCTGAAGGATGTGCTCAACAATCTGCAGAACGAGCCCGGACCCGACCCTCGTTAGGAGCACCTCAGGGATCGATCACCACGCTGATCAAACCGCAGAGGGTCCAACTCTCCTCGAAAGCGGGGAGAGTCACCCCAGCATCGCCCAAGGCAAAGTCACTCCCCGGCTGGCCGTCCTGCAGCTCGAACCCATCAGGAGCAGGAGGCCCCCATCACGATGGCGGAATTTCAACAATTCCAGGAGGCAATCCTTCGGGCGCTCAACACCGCCCCCAACAACGGCCATCGGGCTCCTAGCACTCAGCCGGCTCCTCGTCATCATCGCCACTCCCGCAGTCCTCAGATGGCTCCGAGCCATCACCGTCGTTCGTCATCATCGCCGCTCCCGCAGTCCTCGGACGGCTCCGAGCCATCACCGTCGTTCCCTAAGTCCTAGGCCGGCTTCGAGCCATCGCCGCCCTTCTCCTGAATATCGCCGCCGCTCTCGAAGTCCACGGCCCGCTCCGAATCACCCCCGTCATTCTATCAATCCATGGCCTACTCAAAGCTACCGCCGTAGCCCCAGCCCTCTTCGACGCGAAGACGAGTCTCGGGGTTCGGCGAGGCAGGACCGAAAGGAGGACTCGCTCTACCGCCGTCTCTACGAGATGAGAAAGCACCTCGGCCAGCTCGACCTAGACGAAGAGCGACGGGGGAGGGACCTCCGCCCAAGCAGGCCCCCATTCTCCCGCACCATCATGGAGGCCCCAGTCCCAGACAACTTCAAGCCTCCACACTTCGAGACTTACACCGGGGAATTGGACCCCGTAGATCACATTGAGAGTTTCAAAACTCTCATGATGATCCATCATGCATCCGACGCCCTCCTCTGCAAGACCTTCCCGGCCACACTCAAGGGGCTGCCTCGAGAGTGGTATTCTCGACTTGCACCGGCATATATCTTCTCCTTCGACCAGTTCGAAGGCCTCTTCCTCATGCATTTCGGGAGCAGCCGCCGCTCCAAAAAGACGAGCATCTCCCTACTGTTCCTCAGTCAAAAGAAGGGCGAGCGATTGAGAGACAACGTCAAGCGTTTCACTGCTGAGGCCAGATCCATCGCCTCCTTGGGACACTCGGTGGCCACAGTCGCCTTCCAGTCCAACGTCCTCAACACTGATCTCAGGGCATCCCCTGCCAAGAAGCCCCCTCGGGACTTCTCAGAGCTCCTACTCCTAAGTGAGAAATACATCCGAGCAGAAGAAGCTCTCCACTGCCCCACCTTTGAGGCGGCGTCTTCTGGGAATAAGCAGAAGGTTGCAGAAGATGAAGGAGCTAAGAAACTCTAAAAACACAATGGGGGTCAGCGTCGCCCCCTTCCCCGTTTCGAGAAATTCACTCTGCTCAACGCGAGTGTATCCGCCATCTTGATGGAGATTGGGAACGAGGGTCTCCTACCCCCGCCTCCTAAGATGAACACTCCCAGAAAGAAGAGAAACCAGGATAAGTGGTGCCGTTTCCACCGGGACCATGGACACGACACAGACTAATGTCGCACCCTGAAGGACGAGATTGAAGCCTTCATCCAGAGAGGGCAACTCGCTCGCTTCGTCTGGAGGGACAGGGCCTGATCAACCTTCACCCCCTAAGGGGGCTGACAGACGAGCCGAGCTACAAGTGGAGACTCAGGAGGACGAAACAGTGGCCGTCCTACACCTGATACTCGGGGGCCCAATGAAGGGAGATTCTAACTCCTCCCGAAAAGCCTTCGTTCGGGAAGTGAACGCTGTTAAGAGCCATCCTCTTCCTAAGGGCCTGGGGGTCCCAGTCACGTTCTCCGACAGAGATCTGGAGGGCGTCCGCATGCCCCACTGCGACGCCCTCATCATTAACCTCCGGATGGCCAACTTCGACGTACGTCGAGTCTTGGTGGATAATAGCAGCTCGGTCAACATCCACTTCTTGGAGGCTTTCAAAGGCCTCCATCTATCAAGAGACCAGCTCAAGCCAACAGGCTACACTCTTCATGAGTTCAGTGGGGTCCCGGTGACGATCGAGGGAGTCATAACCCTCGACGTAACTGCTGGAAAGGCCCCGGTAACTCGCACAGAGCCGATGGACTTCATGGTGGTGGACATTAAGGCCGCCTATAATGTTATCCTGGGTCGACCAGGTTTGGCCGCACTCCAAGCTATCCCTTCGGCCTAACACATGAAGATGAAGTTCCCCACCCCCTCAGGAGTGGGGAAGTGAGATTAAGCCAGGAAGCGGCTCGCAAGTGCTACATGGCCTCGATGGGAGGTCCAGTCCTCTCCCTGGAAGCCCCCGAACATCTGCAGGAAGGTGGCTAGACTATCACCGAGCTAGTGGACGAACTGGAAGAGGTGGCCTTCTCGGAGGAAGACGCCACTAAGACGTTTCGGGTCAGTAAGGCCCTCTCCCCCTCCATTAAGGAAGATATCTCCCAGTGCATAAGGGAGAACTGCGATCTCTTCGCCTGGACCGCGGCCGACATGCCTGGGATCTCAAATGAGCTCCTAATGCACCACCTAAGCATTGTCCCAGGAGTCAAGCCCGTTCAGCAGAAGCGACGCAAGTTCGCTCCCGAGCGTCAACAAGCGATCAAAGAAGAGGTCGAAAAGCTCCTCAATGCCCGATTCATCCAAGAGGTGAACTATCCCGAGTGGCTATCCAAAGTGGTGATGGTCAAGAAAGCCAACGGGAGCTGGAAGATATGCATCAACTTCACTTATCTCAATAAGGCGTGCCCGAAGACCCTTTCCCCCTTCCCAGCATCGACGCCATGATCGATGCGATCTCCGGGCACGAGCTCCTCAGTTTCACGGACGCTTTCTCGGGGTACAACCAGATTCGGATGTTTCCTCCCGACATCCCGAAGACCTCTAGGGCCTGTATTGCTACAAGGTTATGTCGTTCGGCTTGAAGAATGCGGGAGCTACTTATCCGCGCCTCGTGAACAGGGTCTTCCAAGACTAGATTGGCCGAAACATGAAAGTCTATGTAGACGACATGTTGGTAAAGAGCACCCGAGGGCAGGAGCATGTTCTCGACCTCCAAGAAGCCTTCGGGGTGCTCAGGAGGCACAATATGAGGCTGAATCCGAACAAGTGTGCGTTCGGAGTCTCATCTGGCAAGTTCTTGGGGTTCATGGTCAGCCAGAGGGGCATAAAGGCCAACCCCGAGATGATCCAGGTCATTCTCAAAATGGCTCCCCCCTCCAGTGTTAAAGATGTACAGAGGCTCACTGGACGCCTCGCGGCAATTGGGCGATTCCTCTCCAAGTCCGGGGAGAAGTGCCTCCCCTTCTTCAAAGCCCTCAGGGGGGCTAAAGGCTTCGAATGGGGGCAACAGCAATAAAAGTCATTCGACCAGCTCAAGGCATACTTAGCTAACCCCCCACTCTTGAGCAAGCCAGCGCCTTGGGAGGTCCTCTACCTATATCTCGCCGCTTCGGAGCAGATCCTCAGCGTAGTCCTTGTAAGAGAAGAGGGTAGGACACAGAAGCACATCTATTATGTGAGTAAAGTCCTCCGGAACGCTGAGCTCCGTTACCCGAAGCTGGAAAATATGGCTCTTGCCTTGATTATGGCGGCGAGGAAACTCTGCCCGTACTTTCAATCTCATTCAGTAGTCATCCTTACCGACCAACCGCTGAAGTAGGTGCTCCACAAGCCAGAAACGTCGGGTCGCTTGATGAAGTGGTCCTATAGAGCTGAGCCAACACGACATCAGCTACCAACCCAGAACCGCTATCAAGGCGCAAGCCTTAGCGGAATTCATTGTAGAGTGCACTATCCCCAACCCCAACGAGTTGGCTGTCGAACCCCTGGTCTGGACCGTTTACGTGGATGGATCCTCTTGTGCCAACGGAAGTGGGGCTGGCGTCATCTTGACCGGCCAGACGCTTTCGTCCTGCAATACTCCCTACGCTTAAACTTCCCTGCATCGAATAACAAGGCAGAGTATGAGGCCCTCATAGCGGGGCTCTGTATGGCTCATAAAGCCGGGGCCAAGCGCGTCAGAGTCTTCAGTGATTCTCAGTTGGTTGTCAACCAAGTGTGGGGAATACGATGCAAGGGACGAAAAGTATGGTCAAGTACTTGGCGAAGGTTAACGAGCTACTAGCCTTATTCGAAGACGTTCAACTTCAGCGGGTTCCTCGTGAGGAAAACGCACAGGCGGGCGCTCTCTCAAAGCTCGCCTCCTCGTCTCTGTAAGGTCTAGAACAGACCATCTTGATAGAGGTCCTCCTCAGACCAAGTATTGATGAAGATTGCCCAGAGCCAATGGAAGCCTACCTCCTAACGCTTGGGGAGAAATGGATGAAGCCCCTTCTCGAGTACCCCAGAGACGAGGTCCTTCCCGAAGACCCGAAAGAGGCGAGGAGGATCAGGACACGAGCCGAGCAGGTACACACTCCTCGATGGAGTCATGTACAAACGCTCTTACACTCAGATTGACGGCCGACCCTATTTGAGGTATCTCTCCCCGGAGGAAGCGCTCTATGCCCTAAAGGAGGCCCATGACGGTCTGTGTGGCGAACACTTGGGAGCGAGATCCCTCGCCCGTAAGCTCTTAAATTACGGCTACTTCTGGTCCCACACTACAGAGTGACTCCACGGAGTACGTCCGCCAGTGCGACTCCTGCCAGAAATTCGCCCCTGATCCGTAGCCTACCTCAAGCACAACTCACTTCCCTGGCAAGTCCTATCCCCTTCGCATTGTGGGGGATGGATTTGCTCGGACCCTTCCCTCCAGCCCCGGGTCAGCTGAAGTTCTTAGTCGTGGCGATATACTACTTCTCAAAACGGATCGAGGCTGAACCTCTTTCGACGATTACCGAGCACAAGGTCCAGAAGTTCTTTTGGAAGAACATCGTTTGCCGGTTCAGGGTACCCCGCATCCTCGTAACCGACAACGGGACTCAATTCGCGGGAGCAGCCTTTCGCAACTTCTGCGCTGACCTCGATATCCAGCAGCGGTTCTCCTTGATAGCCCACCCTCAGTCCAATGGCCAAGCGGAGAACGCCAATCGACAGATACTCTCCTGTCTGAAGAAGAGGCTCGACAAGTTCACCAAGGAGTTGTAGGTTGAGCAGCTCCCCAACGTGCTTTGGAACTATCGCACCACCAAGAGAGCTCCGACAGAGGAGTCCCCCTTCAACCTCACCTATGGTTCCAAAGCCATCATTCCCTTAGAAGTGGGCCTACCTTCACCCCGACTGATAGCCTACAGTGAAGCACAGAATGCGAACCAACTTCGCAACAGCTTAGACCTCATAAACGAGGTCCAGGAGAGAGCTGCCATTCGACAGGAGACCTACCGCCGTAGGATCACTTAGTCTTATAACAAGAAGGTACGGCCAGCTAATCTTAAAGAGGGAGACCTAGTACTCCGGAAGTTATCGATCTCCAATCCGAGCAAAAAGGGCAAGGCCCCTAATTGGGAAGGACCCTATAGGGTCTCCAGAGTGATTCGCCCAAGAGCGTATCAACTCGAAGACCTAGGGGGTAGGAAAATACTAAGAACATGGAACGCGGAGCACTTGATGAAGTACCAAAAGGGTGCCTAAACACCGCTCCAAGCAACTTCCTCAAGAGCACTCCATAAAGTTTTATTTTGTATTTCCTTTATCAAAGTGTAAGCGTGGCTCGCAACTTAGAAGCGGCCGCCTAATTGTTCTCAATAAAAACCATCTTTCCCTGCAAGTTATCTATTTTTTGAGCAGTCTACTTCTACTTGCAAAAAAAATTTTGCATTCAAACGACATGCTTGGAGTCCAACACTTGGTTCGATTCCGCTTCAACTACTTGCTTCTAAGCGAGTACGAAGTGGTTCACCATTCGAAATTACTCCTACAGCTGTTGATATTTTCTAAACGACGCGCTTGGAGTCCAACACTTGGTTCGATTCCGCTTCAACTACTTGCTTCTAAGCAAGTACGAAGTGGTTCACCAATCGAAATTGCTCCTACAACCGTTGGAACTCTCTAAACGATAAGTTCGGAATCCAACACTTGGTTCGATTCTGCTTCAACTACTTGCTTCTAAGCAAGTACGAAGCGGTTCGCCATTCGGAATTACTGCTACAACTGTTGACAATTACAAACGCTAGCAAAACACACGAGTTCACAAAACGAGTACTATTTCATTAAAGTTTGAGAGACAAGTCTAATTACAGACCAACTACTCATCTTTACATCGAGATACAAAACTAGTGAGACCAAGATTACAAGATCATAGAAAGCGACTTCAGCCCCTCCTAGGGGCGGGGACACTTTTGTTAAGAGACACCCGTAGGCGACGAAGGTCGTGCTGTCGACGCCCTACTTCAATGGACGTTCCTAGGCCGGCGAGCCTAGAAGCATCGTCCGCACCCGATCTAACGGTGGCCCCAAGAGATGCTCCACTCGACGAAGCTACCACCCCACTTTCTGCATCTCCGAGGTCCCGATGTGTAGGGGGCAAGCAAAGAGCGAGCTCGCGGAATGTTATCCCCCTATTATACTCCTCCCGAGTGCAAGAAGTAGTTCTAACAGTGCTTCCCTCATATCGCGGTCGAAGACGAGCGATCTCTGCCTCAAGCTCGACAATTCGCTCTTTAAGCGAGTCGTCCGTCACAGTTATCTTCAAACGCGGCAGTCGCATCGAGCCTGCACCGCGAGAGGCGTGGTGATTGTCCGCCGAAGATGAGCAACCTCCATGCTCTTATCGATAGTTACCTTCTTCAGTTCGTCCCTCTCCGCTGTCACCATGGTCAGGGAGTGACGAAGGCGCCTAAGTCTCAAGCCGATGTTGGCAGCCGCCGACGAACCCACCTTATCTCCTTCAGGGGTAGTCTCGTTAATCCTCTCTTCTAATCATCTCCTCTCTATGTCTCGACGAACTAAGACCAGTCTCAGATGATTCAGCTCACACTCCACTTTACGAAGCTCCCACTCCACTTCGCGAAGCCGCTCTTGGTTCCTAGCAAGCCCCAACCTCGTCGCCCCTAGGCCAGCCTTGAGACGTGCCACTTCGGCCACCCGAGACACTTCGGCGAGTTGTAGCGCTTCGACGATCTGAAAAAAGCCAAAGGACGGAGCTACTAAGTTTAAACGACTCGTACCCAACAACTCAAAAACAAGACACAGTTTTGAAACTTCACCAACACTTAGACAAAAAAATTTCATTTTATTTAATACCAAATGCGGTGGCCAGTTCGCAACAAGGCAATAAATAAAAAAGGAGTAAAATACAAACCAAATCAGGGGTCGACCTCTTTCGCGCGATCCAGAGCTGAAGACGTCTCCTCAGGGGCCACGATAGCCAGAGGTGTAGCCTCCGACGAAGCGCCATCCTCGGGTTCGGCACCTCCGGCTTCGACCTCCTCGTCCTCTTCTTCTTCTCCCTTCGCCCTCCTCCTCCCCTTCCGAAACGTCGTCGAACCTGGGGATGGGGTCCGAGAAGAGACACCAGCCAGCACAGTCTGTTTCAAGGAACTTCTTCCGTCACCTGATCTATTGCTCGAGCGTACGCCTTCACCATGTTCATGATGAGGAACCCCTGCGCCTTCGCCATGGCCTACTCCTCGGCCATCTTCGCTGCCTCCGGCTTCGCCGGAGCCACTGCGTCCGCCTTGTCCTTAGCCGCCTCCTTGGCAGCCTTAAGAAGCCGAGCGTTGTTAGCCTCCAGCTTGGCAACCACGGCATCGAGGTGCCTCAACCTCGAGTTCTTCGACTCAACTTCAAGTTGTGCCTGCTCGAGGTCCTTGGTGACCCGGACGCTTTCCGCTCGAGCCTTGTCTGCCTCCAGCTTAAGCAAGTAATCTTCTCCATCAGATGGCCGAAGTGGCAAGTAATCTGAGGGGAGTAGGACTTGAGTTATAGACACAAAAAAGGGGAGGTTAACTACTCAATAGAAAGAACTCTTCAAGACTCACCGACATCGCCGAACGAGTGACCTCGAGCGCATTGTCTCCCACGCTCCCCGCCTCCATGGCTGCTTTGTCCTTCGGCGTTGCAAGATGCCGAATCGCCTACATGCACATCGACGAGTCTCCTAGGAACCCGTCGAGCTTGCGGACCTGCCAGTCCAGGATGAATATCTTCTTGTGTTCCTCGGTTAGGAACACCTCGGCTTCGGCAGTTAGCGGCGGAGCCTCCAGACCTAAGGCCGCCGATAGGGGGAAGACGTCTGTGTCGGTAGAGGCCGACGCCACCATTGGGATCAGCGGCTTCGGAGCCAATGGCCGCCTCGCCAACTGCTCCGCGATGGTGCGATGCACCTTTGCCCCCGGCGAGGTCGCCTTCGAAGCTACTCTCTTCCTCTTCTTCGGGGATTTGCTGCCCAGGGCACCCCTCATCGCCAGCAGGTCGTCGAAGTCCATAGCCTCTGCAAGAAGAGAGAAAGCAAAAAAGTTAGAAAATATGGCCTACCTTGCAACTAGCGCCGATCAAAAAAAAAAGATAGAGAGACAAATATAGCAAAACCATGCTGGTGTTTATCGAGCTAAGCCCCCCCCCCCCCGGAAGAGCACCACCTCGGTCAAGTCCCTCCAACCAAACTTCGGGCGGTCGAGTAGCGTCCGAACCATGTCCTCTTCCTCGGAACCAAGTGTCGAACACTCCTTGACTCTCTTCGAGACCGCCTTTACCCAAGTCGTAGGGGTCTCCCAAGGGACCGGACTTTGGATTAAAAAGTATTTGTCCCTCCAATTCTTTATTGAGTCCGGACAGCTTACCAGCTTCGCCCCATACCTCAGAGCAAGATAGAAACGATACTCCATCTTGTGTTGTTGGTGGATCCGGTACACTATCCAGAGAACGCTCAACATCGGCGCGAAGCCGGCCGCTTGGCAATGCAAGATGAATCCGTTGATCAGCCGTCACACGTTCGGCATGTACTGAACGGGGCTAAGGCGGAAACACCTTAGCACTTCGACGACAAAGGGGTGGAGTGGGAGCCAAACCCCTGCCAAGAACGCGTCGACAGGTCAGAAGCACATGTCAACGGGCATCGGCGAGTTGGCCCTCACTCCCGCCCCAAGGAGCATTAGGGTGTACTCCCTCAGAATTTGGAAGCCTTCCCGAAGGCATCCCAGGTCCTCCTCGATGAGGATAGAAACCATCTCGTCAACCTCCGTCATCTCTCGCTTCATTTTCCTCGAAGCTGCGACCCATCCCGTACATAATCCGCTCCGCCTGGTCCTCCGGAAGTTCCCGAACCCTCTGCAATCCGGTTAGCACCCTTAGCAACCTTCCGAACTCTCCCATTCTCCGCTCCTCCTCAACCCTCGTCTCCACAATTACCGAAGAAGGCTCTACTACGGCCTTGTCCTTGTCTTTTGAGAGGGCCTGACTAGAGGAGGCCTCGGCGGCAAGAGGAGGGGAAGGCTCCTGCCATATGGGGTCGATAGACATTCTCTAAAGGAAGGAAATAAACTAAGTATAGAATTACCTTGAGTTGACAGCAACGATCGGAAAACACACCGGAGCACCGTAAAAACTCGCTGAAAGCTCTCGCTGGTGAAAAGCCTCCCCTGAGTAAAAAACGAGAATAGAGGGCAAATGACAGTGGGGGTGGAGACTTATAGGGGCTGGGGTAGTTGGCGCACTTCCCAAGAGTAAAAGGCCCCCAACGGTGCAAAGGCCTGGCTCATTTACCAAAAACGACAAAAATATCTGGGCAACTCAAGAGACGGCCACGTGGCGCTCTCCTATTCATCCCCAAGTCGTTTGCCATCAACGTCTAAACTTAAACAATTGCGTTGACTGGTCAACGGTGACTGGGACCCACTGGCCACGTGGCGCTCTCCCATTTGTCCCCGAGGTCGTTTGCCACCGATGTCCAAACACAAACAGTTGCATTGAGTGGTCAACAGTGACAGGGGCCCACTAACCACGTGGCGCTCTCCCAATCGTCTCCGAAGTTGATTGCCACCGACGTCCAAACGCAAACAATTGCGTTGACTGGTCAACCCTTGTCTTTTGAGAGGGCCTGACTAAAGGAGGCCTCGGCGACAAGAGGATGGGAGGGCTCCTGCCTTACGGGGTCGATAGACATTCTCTAAAGGAAGGAAATAAGCTAAGTATAGAATTACCTTGAGTTGACAGCAACGATCGGAAAACACACCGGAGCACCGTAAAAACTCACCGAAAGCTCTCACTAGTGAAAAGTCTCGCCTGAGTAAAAAACGAGAATATAGGGCAAATGAGAGTGGGGGTGGAGACTTATAGGGGCTGGGGTAGTTGGCGCACTTCTCAAGGGTAAAAGGCCCCCAACGGTGCAAAGGCCTGGCTCATTTACCAGAAACGACAAAAATATCTGGGCAACTCAGGAGATGGCCACGTGGCGCTCTCCTATTCGTCCCCGAAGTCGTTTGCCATCGACGTCCAAACGCAAACAATTGTGTTGACTGGTCAACGGTGACTGGGACCCACTGTCCACGTGGCGCTCTCCCATTTGTCCCCGAGGTCGTTTGCCACCGACGTCCAAACACAAACAGTTGCGTTGAGTGGTCAACAGTGACAGGGGCCCACTAACCACGTGGCGCTCTCCCATTTGTCTCCGAAGTTGATTGCCACCGACGTCTAAACACAAACAATTGCGTTGACTGGTCAACGATGGCTGAGACCCACTGGCCACGTGGCGCTCTCCTATTCGTCCCCGAAGTCGATTGCCAACGACGTCCAAACGCATCGACGTCCAAACGCAAACAATTGCGTTGACTGGTCAACGGTGGCTGGGACCTACTGGCCACGTGGCGCTCTCCCATTGGCCACCGACGTCGTTTGCCACCGACGTCCAAACGCAAGCAGTTGCGTTGACTGGTCAACGGTGACTGGGACCCACTAGCCACGTGTCGCCTTCCTATTCGTCCCCGATGTCGATTGCCACCGACGTCCGAAGCACGAAGAAACAGGGGCCCACACGCCACATGTCAATCCCCTAGACTTCGGCAAGCTTTCCGAAGTCGTCTGCCACCGACATCCAAAACGCGAAGAAGCTGGAGCCCACATACCACGTGTCGCTCCCCTAGACTTCGGCAAAGCGCCCCGAGGTCGGTTGCCACCGACCTTCAAAGGAGCAAAACTTCGCCCTCTTCTCAGTCGTCAGATCACTCCAAAAGGCGTGCCACGGTATGATCAACGTCTCAGATTGCGCCACGTCGATTTTGTTTGATAAATCCTTTTATTTTAATTATAAATTCGGATTATTGTTTAAAAATTGCGAAAAATGATTTAAAATTCAGAAAAATTAATTAAAAATTCTAAAAAATAATTATAAATTCGGGAAAAATATTTTGGAGCTCCTGAGTAAATAATTATTTATTAGATTAATTAACTGATATTTCTTGCAGACAAATTGTTGCTTCGCGAGACTAAACAACTGATCCGAAAAATAGTTAAAAATTTGGGGAAAATCTCCGAAAAATCCAGAAGTGCCTAATAACAACCTTGAGCACATTACCAACTCAGAAAAGCACCATCACCCCTCAAATGAGATTCAAACACCCTTTGAGAACTCCGATAAAGCCCTATACGCCATTGAAACAACAAAACTACTCCCCAAAGGCCGCAACACAGTCTTTGGGAGTGGGGGGCTCGTGATATGGCTAAAAATGAGGTTAAATTGGAACTGTTCAAATTGGGCACGAATCTTAAAGTTACAGGGGCAAGATGGTAATTTCACCTACAGACGAGTCCGAATTGAGAACCTGATCTCTCCTCTTGGACCCACTAACCCATGAACGGACCTGTTCAACTGAGAACGGGTCACAACCCGCTAAGGACCAGGCCAACAGGATATGAGGAAATCCTGGCTCGTCCTTATCTACTGGAGGTGGTTCCAACTACTTCTATCCAATCACACCGAGAAGTAGGGATTCGTTCTTATCCCAAAGCAGATCCCCACGGCGACTATAAATACCCCCTACCTCCTGCCATTGCAAGGTGATCACTCTTTGTCTACCTAAGCTCTGTCCCCATTATTTACTGAGTACTGACAAAAGCGTCGGAGGGTTCGTCGCCGGGATCCATCCCGGTGTTTCGAACGTTTGTGCAGGTCCGCGGGAGCACCGAGGAGTCAACTTGTCAACAAGGGAAGAAGTCAGATCCAGCCCGTTCGAGTTCCTACGAATCTACAAATTTTGTCTATTGTCCCCACACCAGATTCAGCGGCAACACCATGTTTCCTTGTTTCCTTGCTTCTACTATTTGCTGGGTCAAATTTCTAACTTGCTCTAACGGACAATTTTTCCCTAGCTCTAGTTGATGAGTTTACAAGTACCAGAGGAAATTTGACCCGAGAACTTGGTGAGCAAACTTTCTGAATAATGGAGCTGAACCATTAGACTGCTAAAATTATTTCATGTTATTTGTATTCCGGACTTGTATGACCTGAAGTTTACTTTCTCCCAGATGTTGGATATTATTTGGTGAATTTCTTTCATGATTATTTTGGAGTTTATTCATTGTTTATGCGGTTATTCTTTCTTGCGTGGTAGTGATCTCTTGTATATTATTGAGTTAATCTGTTACAACTATGGATGATATTTTTATCATTCGTTGGGCCTTTATTACGTGCTCGTATTCCCGTATTTTGGGAAGCAGGGCATGACAACATATCATCTCTAGAATATTATTTAAATTTACTGTCGTCCACAAATATTGTGTGTACTTCTACTTGCGTAATTAGCGTACGAGTCGTTATTGAATATTTTACTTGCTAAGAATGTTTAAGTATAATTATTGATTGTTATGATTGAATCTTTAATTGGCTTATTAAACTTATTTCATTTCTTGAAAATCCATCAAACCAATTATTAGTTTTAATTTCTAACTTAATCGGCACCACATGTTGGTAAACATCTTTTGATATTCTTAAAAAATTCTCTACTTCGGGTTAAGTTTACATCATTTTGATATCAGAGCGAATGTTTTAAAACCCTAGTTATTGCATCATTTAGTCATAATTTTTGCATTCATTTAGGGTTAATATTTTAAATCATCACATTTTTTTAAAAAAATTATTTTAGGTGCACTTAGGTCACGTTTCCCCAAATTTCAATAAACACGCCCCCACGACCCCAGTTCTCCGCCTTTGGTGAATGCGTATTCCCAGCACCATCACAAATCCTGATGAGTGTTTCTTATCCCTCCCAAACTACCTAATCAGGAATTCTAGAAATTAGTGAGCCCCTTCTCAAACTGAAATTGACAACTCTGACATTTCAACAACCCTTGCTGTCATTAAGGGAACTCTTGCCAATATCAATCGGAGGCGAAAGTGGAATTGAATCAAAATGTTGCCCCTAAGCTTCATCAGATCCCTCAAGGGAATGATCATGACGACCGACATCAAGATTGTGACCTGATGAACAATACAAAAAGAACGTTAAGGCTGATGTTTCCCACTTTGAAGGCCATATGGAACCCTAAGCTTCTCTTGATTGGATCTGTACCATGGACCACTACTTCATGTGGTTTGACATGAGCAAAGCCCTAAAGGTCAAATTTGTCAAAATAAAATTGACTGATAAAATTCAACAACACTGGACCAATCTTGAGCATGCCCGCAGAGGCCGAGGCCTGATACCCATAACCACTTCGGAGGCCATGAAAGAGACGCTCACCGAGGGATATGTGCCATTGTCATTCCACACTCGATTGCTAGATTCGTGGAACCAACTCTATCAAAAAAGCAAATCCACCCAAGAGTACGTGGATAAGTTTGACGACTTCCTCACTCGATGCAATGTCTTAGGTTCAAAGTTGGACTACAAACCAATCTTAGGAATGAGTTAATTCATAGAAATGTGGACTCCTTCGCAACGGCTTATGCCTTTGTCCTCGATATGGATTCCTTTAAAACAAATTCCAACTACAAATCTAGCGATTTGAGAGATCATTCCTCTAGAATGACCCCCACTGATCCTTCTAGACCTATGCCCTCCTCTTCTCAGTACCCCAACAAGTCTTACCTTAGCAAGCCTACTTCAAATCCTATCCACCTAGGAATGACAACAAGCGTAAGAACATTGAAAGAGACTACTCTAAGATTGATCCTCTCACCAAGTGTTATAAATGCCAGGGATACAACCATGTTGCTGGTAACTGTCCCAACTCCAGTAGGATCAATATAGTAGAAGGTACCACTGTCATTACTGATGATTCCGACAATGAATTTTCATCTGAGCCTAATGAAAGTGATGATTTCGGCGAAAAAAAAGGATGGCCAGTATCTCAATTGTATTCGATCAATCCAATCACCTTCTTTGAATGTAGTCCGATGTGTTTTGTCCCAACCAAAAGAAGATGATTGGAAGCGCACTGCTATATTTCACACCTTCACGACGATAGATGGCAAAAACTGTAAGGTGATTGTTGACAGTAGGAGTTGCGTTAACGCTGTCTCTTCAGCGGTCCTAGCCAAGACCGGACTTACAGCTGAACCCAATCCACGCTCATACAAAGTATCTTGGATTGATGCGACAGCTCTCCAAGTAACTCAACGTTGTTTGGTTCCTATAGACTTCAAAGCCTACAAGGAATTAATTTGGTGTGATGTATTCAAAATGGATGTGGGTCAAGAAATTTAGGGAGGCCTTAGTTATATGACCACGATGTGACAATATATGGTCCATCCAACCAATGTGCGTTCCAGCACAACGGATTAAAGATAAAGCTCATACCCGTGAAACCACAAACTAATTCGTCTGTGAAACACCAACTCCCACAAGAAAGGGCAAAGAAGTAGCGTATATGGGTGAAAAGAAACTCACGGAAGAAATTGACAAAGGGACGACAATTCTCCTACTCACAGCGAGAGAAGTCCCTTAAGAGTCTAAGTCACCCATCCCTCCTCAAGTTACTCATGTCCTTTAGGAATTTACAGATGTGTTTCCTGTTGACCTCCTTAACCAGTTACCCCCACTGCGTGACATCCAACACGCTATTGATCTAGTTCCAAGAGCGAGTCTTCCTAACTTGCTACACTATCGGATGAATCCAATGGAACATGTTGAGTTAAAAATGCAAGTTGACGAGTTATTGACAAAGGGCTTCATTAGAGAGAGCTTAAGTCCTTACGCAATCCCTACTCTGTTGACGCCAAAGAAAGATGGAATTTGGCATATGTGCGTGGATAGCTGAGTCATAAACAAAATCACGATGAAGTACTGTTTTCTCATTCCCCGTTTGGATACATGTTGGACATGATGTCTGGTGCCACAATCTTTTTCAAGATTGACCTTAAAAGTGGTTACCATCAAATACGTGTTTGTCTTGGAGATTAATGGAAGACCGCCTTCAGGACGAAGAATGACCTGTACGAATGGATGGTCATGCCGTTCGGAATGACGAATGCCCCAAGCACATTTATGAGAATCATGACGCAAGTACTCCGTCCCTTCATAGACAAGTTCCTTGTGGTGTACTTTGATGATATTCTCATTTCCAGCCTAAGCAATTAAAATCCCCGATTACACCCGATTAATCCCCGATTAATCGCTAATCGAAGGCTAAGCGATTATTTTAGCGATTTATAATATTTCAATAGTTAGCGATTTAATCGGGTATAATCGGCCGATTAGTGGTTAACCGGCTGATTTTAAGTGGCCGATTAACCGATTAAATCTCATCTAATTTTCATGCTCGTTTGCATTATTTGGGCTAAATCTGGCCCAAACTCAAATCTAAATTCAAAATCCGAACCCCTTCTGGTCTTCACGCAAACTCAAACCCAGCATGTCACCGCTCTCTTCTTCTTCATCGCACAAATCCAAACCCAAACTGTTCTCTTCTTCTTCCTCAAGCATACCTAAACCCAACCCGTCACCGCTCCCCTGCGCCGTCGCATACTTGACCTTGCTCGCATCTGCTGCACCTTCTCCTTTTGATGCTCGTGTTGCTCCTCGGCCGATTAGTGGTTAACCGACTGATTTTAAGTGGCCGATTAACCGATTAAATCTCCTCTAATTTTCATGCTAGTTTGCATTATTTGGGCTAAATCTGGCCCAAACTGAAATCTAAATTCAAAATCCGAACCCCTTCTGGTCTTCACGCAAACTCAAACCCGGCATGTCGCTGCTCTCTTCTTCCTCGCACAAATCCAAACCCAAACTAATTCTCTTCTTCCTCGAGCATACCTAAACCCAACCCGTCGTCGCTCCCCTGCGCCGTCGCATACTTGACCTTGCTCGCATCTGCTGCACCTTCTCCTTTTGATGCTTGCATTGCTCCTCCCTGATTTTTTTTGTTTGATGGAACCAACCAGCAAACCCGACCCGCATTCAGAATCCAAACTCAGCTCAAACCAAGTACTCTATTCTTTTTCTCCATAACTATATGTTTCTATTTGATAATCTCATAATAGTTTTATGTTAGAATTTAGGATTGCTACATAATGAGGATATATCTTTTTTAATTATATATATATAACGCTAATGTAGCATTGAAAACGTGAAAACAACCTAGGTCGTTGGTTATAATGCATTATACCTAGGTGGTTTTCACGAGTTTTCACAACATTTGCGTTTTCAATGGAGCATTGCTCATATACATATATATATAAAACGATTTGTCCGATCTAATCCCCGATTATTTTCCGATTAACCGATTAATCATTGATCGCTCCTAGACCGATTAGTTCCAAAAACCGATTTTAACTGCCTAGTTTCCAGCAAATCGTTGGGCAACATCTTGACCAATTGAACAGGTCTACGGTATTTTGAGTAAGAAACAGCTCTATGCTAATCCTACCAAATGTACCTTCTTCTCCGATAAGACTCTTTCTGGGATTTATTATCTCTACCAGAGGAGTATTCGTTGACCCAGAAAAGATACAAGCTATTATTGAGTGGCCTGAGCCCCGCAACATTCGTGATGTGCGGAGTTTTTATGGTCTTGCCACCTTCGATCATCGGTTTGTGCAAGGATTTAGCACAATCGTAGCTCTGATAACCGACTGTTTGAAGAAAGGTGAGTACGTCTGGTCAAAAGCAGGCACAAAAGTCTTCGAAGAGATCAAGAAAAGAATGACTCAAGACACCTATCATGAGGTTGCCTGATTTCACTAAAGTAACGTGCAATACTTCTGGTATTGGTATAGGTGGATTCCTTAGTCAAGAGTCATCTTGTTGCTTATTTCCGCGAAGAGCTGAATGAAGCAACACAAAAATACTCCACTTATGACAAGGAATTCTATGCAGTAATTCAGTCACTTAGTTATTGGTGATATTATCTCCTGCCGCAAGAATTCGTCATTTTCTCAAACCATGAGGCCTTAAGATTCCTCAACTCTCAAGAAGAGTTGAATCCAAGATATGCTCGATGGGTAGAATTCCTACAAGAATATTCGTATACCATTAGGCATAAGAAAGGGATTGATAATAAGGGATGCGCTAAGTCGTTGTCACGTGATCTTATCCACACTGCGCACCGAAATTATTGGTTTTGAGAGATTAAAAACTGAGTATGCCTCCTGCCCAGATTTTCACGATATCTACACCTCTTTGAAGGATGGCATCACTTAAGTGATTGATGATTATTTCCTGAAAGATGATTATCTCTTCTATCGCTCCAAGCTGTGCATTCCTAGTACATCATTACCAGAGTATCTTGTTCAGGAATTGCGCGTAGGTGGCCTTGCTGGACACTTTAGGCATAGCAAAGACCATTAATGCTGTAGAACATAGGTTTTACTAGCCTAAGCTTAAGAGGGATGTTGCGAGACTTGTTAACAGGTGTCATACTTGTCAACTAGCCAAACAACAAAAACATAACACAGGTATGTATACTTCATTACCTGTTCCCAGTCACCCTTAGGAATATGTCGGCATGAATTTTGTGTTAGGCTTACCGAAAACACAAAAGAAACATGATTCCATTCTTGTCGTCGTTGGCCGTTTTTCTAAAATGGCCCACTTCCTCCTATGTTCAAAACTTTCGATGCATCTCGTGTAGCTCAGATCTTCGTTTAATAATATTGTGAGGCTACATGGGTTGCCAAAAACCATTGTGTCCGATAGAGATGTGAAATTAACGAGTTACTTTGGAAGACCTTATGGCACAAGATGGGTACGAAATTGATATTCTCATCAATCTTCCATCCACATACTGATGGACAGACTGAGGTTGTTGATATGGCTAGAAATAGAACCAAATCGGGACCGTTCAAATCAAACACAAATCCCAAAGTCTTAGGGGTAAAATAGTAATTTCCACTACAAACGGGTCTAAAAAAGGGGAACTAGGTTTTTTTTCAAGCCCAATAACCCAAAAATGAGTCCGTCTTACTGAATTAGGGTGACAACCCATTATAAATAAACCAAGATCAGTTAAAAAGTTATTTAAATTCAAGATTATCCCAAAGAGACGGTTTAAACCAAATCTCTTATCATGAAGGAATTTAAACTCCATTTTTTATCCAAAAACACCTGGGATTAGAGATAAATGATTATCTTTAAAATGTTTCCAAAGGCGACCACAAATACTTCTCTACCCCCACCATAAAAAAAGTAATCAGTATATTTCTCAAAAAAACCCTTTCATAATGTTTCCGATTACTAACTTGAGCGTCAGAGGATTCGTGGCCGGGATCAATCCCGGTGTTTCGAAATTTTTTGCAGGTTAACAGCAGCGTTGAGAACGATCAACATCGGCAAGTAGTAAAAAGGTTAACTTTTATTGGTTCTAGAAGAATTCACAAATCATCTGTTTACTCACACACCAAAATCAGCAGCAACAAATGGCGCTGTCTGTGGAAATCAGAAAAAGCAATCCGACCATACTCGCCGGTGAAAGTAATTTCCAGCCATGCGTCCAAGGAGAAAAGGGAAGGCAACACCTCCACTTCCGGATGTTCCCCCGCAACAAGATCAACAAGTTTAGCAGCCTCAACCTGAACAGCCGCCTCCCCAACAAGCTCGCCCCATGTCCAGAGGGGCTGCGCCGGGGGGGCTCCCTCAAAGCTGTCAAGAACATCCTCTCCATGATCATGTCTCGATCCACAATCCTTCCACCGACTAGATGACCTAGCAATGCCCTCGGGGTCAAGAGACCTCCGTCAAATCATCGTCAATCGCCAACAGGGATCGACCTTCGAACCCGTCTGGATGAGAGACGAACCCGTAACGAGGTCCCTCATCCAAAACACCAGAGAAGTCAAAGGAGTCGTTCTCCTCAAAGGCTGAGATCTAGAAGGCCCACCTCCCCAAGGGGGCGAAGGGGGTCTCCTCCCCGTCGACAGCGAAGAAGAGACACTGCTGCGAGCCAATTAGCACCAAGGGTTCACCAGGATGGAGGGACACCGGTCACCCAGGCAGAATTTCGAAATTTCAAAGATAACATCCTACGAGCCCTTAACCTCGCTCCAAATCACGACTAACATGCACATAGCCTTCACCATGTCACCCCTCATGAAGGAGTCCCGAGGGTCAATTAGATCCGACCAGAGGGACGACTCGGTTCATCGCTGCCTTCGAGAGATGGAGAGGCACCTCAGAAGATCAACCTCGAAGATGGTCAAAACATACCAAGAACTTCCATCCGAGCAGACCCCCCTTCTCCAGTACCATCATGGAAGCCCCTATCCCTGAAACCTTCAAGCCGCCTCATTTTGAATCCTATAACGGGGAGTCTGACCTTGCTGATCATATTGAGAGTTTTAAAACTCATGATGATCCATCAAGCCTCAGACGCGCTCCTTTGCAAGACCTTCCCAACCACGTTGAAGGGGCCAGCGAGAAAATGATACTCCAGTTTATCCCAACCTCCATCTTCTCATTTGACCAGTTTAAGGAACTCTTCCACACCCACTTTGTTAGCAGTCGCTGAGCTGAAAAAACAAGCACATCCTTACTAGCCTTCAGTCAAGGGAAAGTGAACGTCTAAGAGATTATGTTCGACGCTTTACTGCCGAAGCTCAGTCTATTGCCTCTCTTGACCAATCAGTAGCCTCTGCAGCATTCAGGTACAACATCAACCATGCTGATCTAAAGGCATCCCTCGCTAAGAAGACTCCTCGGGACTTCTCAGAACTCGTGCTGAGGAGAGAGAAGTACATCTGGGCTGAAAAGGCCCTGCATCCCCATGATCAGAATGAGCCCTCATCTGGGAACAAACGAAAGGGTGCGGATGAAGGTCCCAAAAAGCTCCAAAAAGACAATAATTGCCGCATCACCCTTCTTGTTTTGAAAAGTTCACCCCTCCTCAATGCCAGCACCTCGGTTCTCCTTATGGAAGTAGACAAGGAAGGGTTGTTCCATCCTCCCCCGAAGATGAATACCCCGGATAAGAAGGAACAGAGACAAGTGGTGCCGTTTTGACAAGGACCACGGCAACAACACGGACAATTGTCGGGCCCTTGAGGAGTTTGAGCCCTCATTCAGCGAGGTCAATTGGCCAAGTTTGTTAGGAAGGACGGGGCCTATCCTCCACCTCGGGGAGCTAACAATCAAACCAAAAGGCCCGCCGAGTCTCAAGACTTCAAACTCGGGGCCGTCCTCCACCTCATCCATGGAGGTCCGATGGGGGGAGAACCGAACTCCTCCCGAAAGGTCTTCATCCGAGAAGTTAATTCAGTATAGAAATTCTCACCGCCCAAAAGTGTTGAGATTCCGGTGACATTCCCAAACAGGGATCTAGAAGGCATTTGAACGCCCTACTGTGATGCCCTCATCATCAGTCTCAGCATGGTCAATCATGAAGTGTACCGGATCCTGGTCAACAATGGTAGTTCTATCAATATCCACTTCCTAGAAGCATTCGAAGGCCTTAAGCTCTCCCAAGATCTCCTGAAACCTGCTGGATACACTCTCCACGGATTCTCTGGGTACCAGTAATAATCGGAGTAGTCACTCTTGATGTGACCGCTGGAAAAGCTTCGACAACCCAAACAGAACCGATGGACTTCATGGTCGTCAATGTGAAAGTCACTTACAATACCATCCTTGGCCAACCCGGCCTAGCCGCACTTCATGTCGTACCCTCGGCCTTTCACATAAAGATGAAATTTCCATCCTCGACGAGGGTAGGAGAAGTCAAGGGAAGCCAAGAGACTGCTCGAAAAAGCTATATGACTTCAATGGGAGGTCGGGTCCTTTCACTCAAAGCGCTAAAACCTAGGATGCACGGATACTTTCAAATGGCCGACGTACCCGTATCGGGTGCGTATCGGGTGCCGATACTCCTCGGGTACTTCCGGGTGCGTACCCAAGGAGCATCCAATTTTTTAATGCATTTTTCACAATTTTTGGACACAATTATATTTAGATAAATGTATGGAGTTCTAGAATAATTTCAAACGTTTATTGTTTACAATTATGCTCAAACACATAACAAGTCTACACAAAGATTTGATAGTTAGATTATCATTAATTTTCTCCAAAATGCTCATAATTATAATGTATTACTTATAGTTCTATGAAATTGTTTAAATGTTTGCATTTTAAACATGAAAATTATTTTTATACCTATAAATATAATATGAATTATCTTATATTTAACGTACCCACCAACGCACCCGTATCCTACTTTTTTGTTAAATCACGTATCCCCGTACCCGTGTCGTGTCGTACCCGCACCCCGTACCCGTATCCATGCTTCATAGGCTAAAACTCCCCCAATGGAGCAGTCAGGCCATCTCAGAGCCTGTGGATGAACTAGAGGAAATCCCCTTTTCTAAGGACGACCAAAACATTTTAAGTGAGCAGTCCTCCCCCACCAGGTCAAGGAAGAGATCATCAAATGCATTAGGGTGAACCAAAACCTATTCGCCTAGACCGCTACCGATATGCCCGGTATTTCAAAAGAATTACTTATGCACCGCCTCAGCGTAAACCCTGAAGCCAAGCCAGTCGAGCAGAAACATTACAAATTCGCCCTTGATCGACAACAACTCACAAGCCATCAAAGAAGAAGTAGATAAACTCCTAGTGGCCCAGTTCATCTAAGAAGTCAGTTACCCTAAATGGCTCGAAAACGTGATAATGGTAAAGTAGTCCAATGGTAAGTGGAGAATTTGCATTGACTTCACAGCCTTGAACAAAGCGTGTCTGAAAGACCTGTTTCCCCTTCCCAGCATCGATGCCCTGATCGACGTTACGTCTGGTAATGAACTCTTAAGTTTTATGGACATTTTCTCTGAGTACAATCAGATCAGAATGTTCCCCCCCCATTCTGAAGACCTCTTTCACTAATGATCAAGGCCTCTATTGTTACCGCGTCATGCCCTTCGGGCTAAAAAATGTCAGAGCTACTTATCGGCGCCTCGTCAACAAGGTCTTCAGGGAATATATTAGCAGGAACATGAAAGTTTATGTAGACGATATGTTGGTGAAAAGCCTCATTAAAAAAGACCATGTCACCGACACTCAAGAAGCCTTCGATGTCCTACGGAAGCACAGCATGAGACTCAATCCACCCAAATGTGCCTTCGGCATATCCTCAGGCAAATTCCTAGGGTTTATGGTCAGCCAGAGGGGGATAGAGGTTAACCCAAAGAAGATCTGAGCTATTTTGGACATGACTCCCCAATCCAGCATCAAATAAGTCTAAAGACTTACAGGGCATCTCGCCGCCATCAGACGCTTCCTTTCCAAGTCAGGGAAGAAGTGTCACCCGTTCTGCAAGGCCCTAAGAGGGGCGAAAGGTTTTGAGTGGGGACGAGCACAGCAGGTGATAAGGACATCGATTCTGCATTGTTTTATTTTCAAATTTAGCCTATGTAGAAGTTTTGCAATTTGCATCCTTTTAGAGTTTATGCATTAGACTATTTTGGAGATTTGTATTGAGATTTATTTGAAGCCTATATATAGGCCTTAAGAATAATGAGAAAGTATGTTATTCTTGATTAAAAAAATATTGTGTTGAGTTATTGCTCTTTATCCCTCTTTTTGTACGAGACAATTGAGAGAATTATTAGGGTTTGTGCGAAATCCTAATAAAGTATTAGGGTTAGTGATAACTCTATTACTCTAAAACTACATCCAAATCCTAAAATTAAAATCCTAAACCCTAATCCCAAATCATAACCATACCCTCCTTTTCATCTCCTCCCTCTCTTCTTCCTGATCCCAATCAATCAACGCCGCCACAACCGCCACCACAACCCAACCCCTGTCATCCTCTCCTTCAACCGCTGCCTTGCCGCCTCTCGACGACCACCGCCCTACCGCTAGCAACATTCGACAGCCACCCCCTTCCCTCTACTGCTTTTCCCTCGTCGTTTTCGAAACCCAACTCCGACTCACCTCCTTCTCCTGCCGCCGCCACCGTCTAAGCCTCTCCCGCTCTCTCCCTCCCACGTCGACTCCCTTGCCACCCCCCCTTCCCCTTTCTCCATGCCCCACACCCGACCACTGCCTGCACCCCCACCGATGCCTTCGCCAAACACCAGATCATCACCCCGACCACCTCATCTACTGCAGACGCCCCCTTCTTGCTGCGCCATCATCGCAGCCGTCCCTGAGCGTACACCATCAAAAGACAGATCTGATCTGATCTTGTTGGATTAGGTCGTTATTCGTTGTTTGGTGTTCGGAGCAAAGGACTGGATCGTTGTGTGAGCAGCAGAACACGTAACAATACGTTCTTCGATTCCGGTAAACTCTTTCCACTTCTCAAATATTTGTGTTACTGTTTTATAATCTCTATAATATTATTGATTTATCTGTCGTCTACAAATATTGGGAGTGAGTGCTACTCGCCTATTAGAGTACAAATCATTATTGCAGATCTTACTTGCTAAAGAACACATAGGTATATGATTATTGATTGTTATGACTGAATCTTTAATTGGACTTGTTAAACTATTTCATATCTTGAAAATCCATCAAACCAATTAATAGTTCTAATTTCTAACTTAATCTACATTACGTGTTGGTAAACTTAATCTTTTTATATTCTTGGAAATTCTCTATTTAGGGTTAAGTTTACATCAGCAGGAGTACTTTGAGCAACTCAAGGCCTATATAGTCAATCCCCCGCTCCTGAGCAAGCCCAAGTCAGGAGAGGTGCTCCACCTCTACCTCGCCACTTCAGATCGATCCTCAGTGTCATCTTGGTAAGGGAGGAGGACAAGGCACAAAGACTGATCTACTACGTAAGTAAAGTCCTCCAGGATGATGAATTCTGTTGATCATGGCTGCTCGCAAGCTCCACCCATACTTCCAGGCCCACTCAGTGGTCGTTCTTACTGACCAACCCGTCAAGCAAGTGTTGCACAAGCCAGAGAACTCAGGGCGACTTAAGAAGTGGTCTATAGAATTATGCCAACACGACATAAATTATCAGCCGAGGACCGTCATCAAGGCTCAAGCTCTAGCAGAATTCATTGTGGAAAGCACCATCCCTGACCCACACGAGGAAGGCAAAGACCCTCCTCCGTTCTGGAGCATCTACGTCGATGGATCCTCATGCATAAAACGGATCCGAAAATGGGAATCAGGTCTTTTTCAAGCCCAATAACTCAAAAACAGGTCTGTCTAACTGAGTTAGGGTGACAGCTCATTATAAATAACCTCAGATCAGTTAAAGAGTTATTTAAATTCATGATTATCCATAATAGACGATTTAAACCAAATCTCTTATCATGAAGAAATTAAAACTTCATTTCTTATCCAAAAACACATGGAATTAGAGATAAATGATTGTCTCTAAACTATTTTCAAAGGCGACTATAAATACCCCTCTACCCCCACCATAAAAAAAATAATCAGTATTTTTCTCAAAAAAGCTCTTTCATAATCTTTCTTATTACTGACTTGAGCATCGGAGGGTTCGTCGTCGGAATCAATCTTGGTGTTTCGAACCTTTTTGCAAGTCAGCAATAGCGTTGAGAACGATCAATATTGGCAAGTAGTAAAAAGATTAGCTTTTATTGGTTCTAGAAGAATTCATAAATCATCTATTTGCTCCCATACCAAAATCAGCAGCAACAGTTGTCAATCAGTCTTGACAATCTCTTGTGTACTCTAGTAGGATAAAAAACTTAGGAACTTGGGACTTGAAACTAACTGCTGAATTTGCCTACAACACATCAAAGAATAGAACCACCGGCATGAGTCCACATGAAGTTGTGCATGGTTATCATCCTAGGCAGCCCATAGATCTTGTCCCTATGTTAGATCATCATAGAGTCTCAGAGTCTGCATCTATATTTGAATCCCGCATTCATGATTTGGATAGAAAAAAAAATTTAAAAATTAATAAGAATAATTTTAACTACAAGTTAAGGGCAGATGCGAGAAGAAAATTTAAAACTTTTGATGTTGATAACTAAATGATGGTTCGGATTCATCCGAAACGGTTCCCAACTGGATCCGTTAAGAAAATGAATGCACATATCGCTGGCCCATTTAAATTTTTGCATAAAACTAATGATAATGCCTATGTCGTTGGCATCAGTAAAACTTTCAATATTGAGGATCTAGTATCCTATGAAGGCCTAGAATTTAACCCTCGAAATTCTCTTATAGACGAGTCTGCCCTACAGCCTACCTGTAAGATTTCCACATTTTCCTCCTTTACCTGACACTACTTACCCACCGACAGAAAAATTGAATAATATTTTAGATCGGATAATCTCTACTAGAGATGGTGGTATTCATAGGTATTTGGTACAAAGAAAGAACATGTCGGAGTAGGACACTTAGATTGATCGTGATGAGCGCCAACTCTTGGATCTAGACCTTTTGAAACACTATAACAGGTGCACTAGTTTTGACTCGAATGGGTCAAGCTCTCTCCCACCTGAAGAGAATGATGAGGACATCAGTTCAAGACAATTTGGGTGTTTCTATCAGCACAGACATCGTCTAGAATAACTATTTTATTAGCCTGATTATTTTTCATTTCAGAACTTTTAATTTTTTTTGTATTACATTTGCATCCTTTATTTTTTGTATTTTGCATATTTGTATTCTTGAGCCTATATATAGGCATTTTGATTAATAAAAAATAATACTTTTGATTGGCTAAAAATTATTGTGTTGAGTTTTGCTCTTCATCCCTCTTTTATGTGTAAGACATTATTGCCGCTGGACTCGGGTGTAGGGGTAATAGATTAGATTTGTAGGTTCGTGAGGAACTCACACAGGTTGACCCCTTCTTCCTTGCTGATTTGTTGACTCCTTGGTGCTCCCTTGAAACCTGCACAAACGTTTGAGACACCGAGATAGATCTCGGCGACGAACCCTCTGACGCTCAAGTCAATACACAGAAAAAGTGAAGGAAAAAGAGCTCAAGTGTGCAAAGTGTGATCACCTTTTACAGTAGGAGACAAGGAATTTTTATAGTCGTCATGGAGATCCCTTTCAGGATAAGGGTAAATCCCTACTTCCCGGTGTGGCTGGTTGGGGTTGGTTACAACCATCCCCTTAAGACAGGGACAAAGTAGGATTTGCTCCTATCCTATTTGATTGGTCCCTAACGGGTTGAGACCCGTTCTCTGTCTACCAGGGGAAAAGGCCCGGTACTCGATTCAGACCTGTCTGCAGATGAAATTACCTTCCTGTCCGTGCGACTTCAAGATTCGTGCCCACTTTGAACGGTTCCGAATTAACTCCATTTTTAGCCATATTAGACATTAAGAGATTATTAGGGTTTGTGAGAAACCATAACTACACAACCCTAACCCCCCTCTACAACTGCCATCCCCTATTCTCTCTCCTCTATTTCTTTTTCTTTTCCTTCATCGGTTTATCCCGTAACCCCAAGCCTTTTCTTTCTCTTGCGCTCTCCTCACTCGAACCCATCGCCTCTCCATTGAACCCCCGACAGCCCCTCCTTCACCTTATCACCCCCCTCGACCTCCATTGGCCAACGCCACTCTGCAACCACCTCCTCCGACCCCCTACCACCTCGAAACTCTTAGCCACCTCTCCCTCTTCAGTCGACCACCCCGAGCCCCACTACTCGCCGTAGTTGATTCCTCTGTCGTTGTCGACCCTCTGCCAGCGCTGCCGCTGACCACTGGCGCTCCACTGCACGTTGTTGCCCCGTCACTGACTTCCCCCTCCTTCCCGAGTGCCAACAAAAATGCACGTGGGTTCACATCAGATCGGATCTGATTTTTGTTTGGGTAGATATCGGTGTTTGGTGTTTGGACAAGATCCAGATTTAGATCTAGCAACTTCTTCCACCCTATCTATGCCTATGACTCGTTCATCGAACCCCGGTAATTTCTTGTCATTCTCCTTTATTTATGGTACCACGTATTATCTCTAGAATATTATATAAATTTACTGTTGTACACAAATATTGAGTATATGTGCTTCTACTTGCCTAATTAGCGTACGAGTTGTTATTGAATATTTTACTTGCTAAGAACGCTTAAGTATAATTATTGATTGTTAGGATTGAATCTTTGGCTCGTTAAACTTATTACATTTCTTGAAAATCCAGCAAATCAATTATTCGTTTTAATTTCTAACTTAATCGGCACTACAAGTTGGTAAACTTAATCTTTTGATATTCTTGAAAAATTCTCTACTAAGGGTTAAGTTTACATCAATATGCACATTGTTTACTGCTAATAAACTACAAGCAACTTTTTAGAAATTCAAGCAGTGCTTTAAAAGTGTGTATTATGTTGCCCAAACACAGACAAGGGACACTCATGCGCCATGACAATGAAACTGTGGCATGGAGATTCCCAAAGAAGAGGAGGTACTACACAACAACTACGTATATAATTTTCCATTTATTTTTAATTTAAATTATGTCACATAAGCTATTAATCATACACACAATCGAATATAAATATGATGGCCTTGGATCATTCAGTATCTAATAGCTAGATCATATAAATTATTACCTATTAAGAAACAATTATCATGCAGCCACAGTTCTGTATTAATGATCAATGCTTACCCCTAACAATAACTAGCATAATCCCTAATCCTAAATTACCTTTCTAATGTAAAACTAACCATAAATAGAGAATTTCTAAGAATCTTAAAAGATTAATTTTACCAACATGTAATGCGGATCAAAGTTAGATTTTTAAACAGTTAATCGGTTTAATGAATTTTCAAGAACTGAATCACGTTTAAAAATCCCAATTAATAATTCAATTCTAACAATCAATAATTAAATTCCTAAGTGTTCTCAGCAAGTGAAAGATGCAATATTAATTCGTACTCTAATTAGGCAAGTAGAACACTCGATCTCAATATTTGTGGTCGACAGTTAAATTGAATAATATAATAGAGATGATAAAGTAGTATAACACAAATACTTAAAAAGTGGAAAGAGTATATCGATTGTTTGAAGAACAGTTGAGAGGACCGAAGATGAAGCCACAGTTGGGAGGACTGGTCGCTAGACCTGGTGATGGCTGGCGGCACAACTGGACGGTGTCGAGCGGGGGTGGTTGCCGGAAGTTGATCGGCAGCGAGGGTTCCGATTGCGGTTGCTGATGGCGATTCGACTGGATGAGGGAAAGTGGGGAAACGGATCTGAGTGAAAGGAAGAGGTCAACGACGGAGGAGGGAAGAGATCGATGGGGATGACGAAGGAGAGGTATTGGGTTCGGGGGTTTCGATGGGTGCTGGGATGAGGAAGACGATGGCAGCGAGGTAGAGTTGTGGGGGTGGCTGTGGGGCACTTGGGTGATGGCAGTGGTGGTCGACGAAGGGGAGTAGGGTTGGGTTTGGTCGGGATTTGGAGGAAGAAGAAGAGGAGTAAGGTATTAAGGTTTTGGGTAATTGTATTTAGGGATTAGGGTTTGATGTTAATTTGGGAAATTAGGGTTAGGAATTTATATTGAATTTGGAGATTTAGGGTAGTTTTAGAGTTTATCACAAACCTTAAAAGTTTATTAGGATTTATCACAAACCCTAATAAGTTGGATCTCAATTGTATTACACAAGGAGAGATGAAGAGCAAAACTCAACACAATAATTTTTAATCAACAATAGCATATCTTTCTCATTAATCTCAAGGCCTATATATAGGCTCAAAACAAATCAAGATGCAAATCTCAAAATATTCTCAAAATCTAAAATATAAAAAAGATTACATATGACTATTAAACAAATATGGTACTGAAATAAAATACTAAACTAAACAGATAAGATGTCCTCATCATTCTCTCCGTGTGGGAGAGAGCTCGATCCAGTCGAGTCAAAACCAGTGATCCTGTCATGGTGCTCCAAAAGATCTGGATCCAGTTGTGGGAGCTCCTCACCATCACTGCAAGTGTCATCCAACTTCGGCGTGTTCTTCCACCTCACCAAATACTTGTGCATACCACCATCTTTTGTAGAGATTATCAGATTATCTAAATATTATTCAATTCTTCTGTCGGTGGGTGAATAGTATCAGGTAGAGGGGTAAATGTGGGAATCTCACCATTAGGTTATAGGGTAAACTCATCTATAAGAAAATTTCTAGGATAGAATTTTAAGCCTTCATAAAGGACTAGATCCTCAATATTGAAAGTCTTATGTCAAAACCTTCAGAAAGGTCAACGACATAGGTATTATCATTGATTATATGTAGAATCTTAAATGGGCCTGTAGCACGTATGTTCAAGTTCTTAACGGATCTAACTGGAAACCATTTCAGATGAATCCGAACCATCACTTCGTCACCAACATCAAGAGTTTTAAATTTCTTTCTTGTATCTGTTATTAACGTGTAGTTAAAATTATTCTCATTAATTTTTTTGGAAATTTCTCTATGCAAATCATGAATGCAGAATGAAAATGAGGATGCAGACTCTGACTCTGTGATGTTCTAACACAAGAGTAAAATCTATGGGTTGCCAAGTGACTTGGAAAAGGATGTGTGACTCAGGTACACCCAATGGAGGTAACTGAACAGACTGAATACAATTGAGAGACTGGTCATCCTCTTTTTCATCAAAATCATCACTTACATTAGGTTCATAAGTAAACTCATTATCGGACTCATCAGCGATGACTGCGGTACCCTCTACTATATTGATCCTACTTGGACTGGGACAGTTGCCAATAACATGGCCGTATCCCTTACATTTACAGCACTTAGTGAGAGGATCAATCTTAGAATAGTCTCTTTCAGTATTCTTACTCGTGTTGTCATTTCTAAGTGGATAGGAATTTGAAGTATGTTTGTTTGAGTAAGATTTGTTAGGATATTGAGGAAAGGAGTGCTCAGGTCCAGAGAGATCAGGAGGATTCATTCTAGAGGAATGATCCATCGAATCGATAGACTCGTAATGGGAACTTACTTTAAGGGAATCCATATCGAGGACTAGGGCGTAGGCTGCTGCTAGTGAGTCCACATTTCTATGAATTAGCTCATTTCTAAGGTCAGCTCGTAGTCCAGCTCTGAATCTAGAGAGTATTTGTTATTCACTCTCTTTACCTAAAGCATTGAACCGAATAAAGAAGTCATCAAACTTATCAACATATTATTGTGTGAATTTACTTCCTTAATAAAGTTGGTTCCACGAATCTAGCAATCGGGTGTGAAACGATAATGGTGCATATCTCTCAGTGAACTTCTCTTTCATGGCTTCCCAAGTAGATATGGGTGCTAGGCCTCGACCTCTGCGGACGTGTTCAAGATTGGTCCAATATTGTTGAGCTTTTTCAGTCAATTTCATCTTAGCAAATTTAACTTTCAGGGTTTCGCTAATGTCAAACCACACAAAGTAGTGGTCCATGACACAGATCCAATCGAGGTAAGCTTGGGGTTCCATGTGGCCTTCAAAATGGGGAACGTCAGCCTTAATATTCTTCTTATATTGTTCGTCAGGGTCACGTTCTTGACGTCGATCGTCACAAACATTTCCTTGAGGGATCTGACGATTGGCATGAAGCTCAGGGACAATGGTTTGATTTAATTCTACTTTGTCAAGCCTCTAATTGATATTGGCAAGAGTTGCTTGAATGGCAGCTAGGGTAGCGGAGATATCAGAGTTGTCTATTTCAGGTTAGGAAAGTCTAGGGTTCCTAATTGGGTAATTTGGGAAGGATAAGAAATGCTCTTCAAGATCTATGATGGTGCTGCGAAGACGCATTCACCAAAAATGGAAACTATGGGTCGTGTATGTCCTAATATTTTTTTAAATGAATCTGACGTGATCGAAAAAAACGAAATAAAATAAAATAAAAGACTCCAAATAATCCTAAATGAATGCACAAATAAAACCTAAATGATACAAGAACTAGGGTTTTAAGAACCTTCACTCTGATACCAAAATGATGTAAAACTAACCCTAAATAGAGAATTTCCAAGAATCTTAAAGGATTAATTTTACCAACATGTAATGTGGATCAAAGTTAGAATTTTAAATAGTTAATCGGTTTAATAGATTTTCAAGAACTGAATCACGTTTAACAATCCCAATTAATAATTCAATTCTAACAATCAATAATTAAATTCCTAAGTATTCTTAGAAAATAAAAGATGCAATATTGATTCGTACTCTAATTAGGCAAGTAAAACACTCGATCTCAATATTTGTGGTCGACAGTTAAATTGAATAATATAATAGAGATGATAAAGTAGTATAACACAAATACTTAAAAAGTGGAAAGAGTACCGAGAGTTCGAAGAACAGTTAAGACGACCGAAGATGAAGCCACAGTTGGGAGGACTGGTCGCTAGACCTGGTGATGGCTGGCGGCAAAACTGGACGGTGTCGAGCGGGGGTGGTTGCCGGAAGTTGATCGGCAGCGAGGGTTTCGATTGCAGTTGCTGATGGCGATTCGACTGGATAAGGGGAAATGGGGCAACGGATCTGAGTGAGGGGCAGAGGTCGACGACGGGGGAGGGAAAAGATCGATGGGGATGACAAAGGAGAGGTATTGGGTTCAGGGATTTCGATGGGTGCTGGGATGAGGAAGACGATGGCGACGGGGTAAAGTTGTGGGGGTGGCTGTGGGGCACTTGGGTGATGGCAGTGGGGGTCGACGAAGGGGAGTAGGGTTGGGTTTGGTCGGGATTTGGAGGAAGAAAAAGAAGAGTAAGGGATTAGGATTTTGGGTAATTATATTTGGGGATTAGGGTTTGATGTTAATTTGGAAAATTAGGGTTAGAAATTTGTATTGAATTTGGGAATTTGGGGTAATTTTAGAGTTTATCACAAATCCTAATAGTTTATTATGATTTATCACAAACCCTAATAAGTTGGATCTCAATTGTATCACACAAAGGAGAGATGAAGAGCAAAACTCAACACAATAACTTTTAATCAACAATGGCATATCTTTCTCATGAATCTCAAGGCCTATATATAGGCTCAAAACAAATCAAGATACAAATCTCAAAATATTCTCAAAATCTAAAAAAATATAAAAAAGATTACATATGGCTATAATTGCCAAAAACAAATATGGTACTGAAATAAAATACTAAACTAAACAGATAAGATGTCCTCATCACTTTTTCATTCTTTGGGCACCTCTCAAATTACTCTTCCTTTATGCTTCTCTCGTTTACTACTCCCAATCACATCGGCAATGAGATGTTCACTTCAGATAAAATTTTGAACTACATACATATTTTGCAAGTCAGATACATTTCTTACAAAAATCCAGGACCTATTTTGATTTGTTAGTGCAACGTCACAAATCCCACTATGATCCCTTAGATAGGTTTAAGGATGCATTATTTGTGGATGGTGAGAGAATGTAATCCGAACTTTCGTTTGGGATATTCCATTGTGGCACATAGACCATCCGTTCGTTATTCATCTAAGTAGTAATAATCCATTACTTTGTACAGATGATCCAACATAAAGATCTGGTTCAAACAACATACCCACACTGAATACATGTTCTTAAAATTGAGACAGCTTACAGACATCAAGAAACAGGTCATCAACCTACACACCTTATGATTAAGTCTTATGAAATTAAAGACTTCCTATTGAGCTCACTTATTTTTTACTGGAAAATAAACAAGAAAAGCATAAACCAAGATTAGAAATCATATCTTAATATCCGAAATATTCCACATTATAACCAATACCCCCAAAATTTGGAAGGAAATAATCAACTCACAGTGGATCCAATGATGATGGCATTCTCGTCTAAGGACAGTGTGAGGTGGCTGATGAGCGTAAAACTCCCAGTCATCCACCTCCCCGCCGGCACGAAGAGCTGAGCCCCACCCTTATCAACAAATGTGTTGAGGTAGAAGAGAGCATTCTGAAATGCTTTAGTGTTAAGTGTCACACCATCCCCAACTGCACCAAAGTCAGTTACAGAAACACTATGTGGTCGAAACAATCCCGATTTCGTTGGCTTGCAATCAAAATTGTGTCTGCTTGTTGCCCATGGTGTTTCACCAAACAATGCTAGAACGAGAAGAACTTCCAAAAACTGAGAAATTTTGAACTTAATATCAGAAGTGGGTTTTGGCAAACAATAAGTGATTACAGGCTCATCAACAACAAAATTAGTGGTCACACAGTACAGAAAAAAGTTAATGTAGTAAAGCTAGAATTCAATGGAAGAGCCAGCAAGATATACAAATTAATTGATCATAGATACCCAAAAGCCAAGATACGTTATTACCTTACATGCTATAAATGAGGAAGGCAAGTGAAACACAACAAAAAGAAGAGGGAGAACCTACCCTTTTTTGTGTCTAGTATAATGGTGAATGGCGTGAACTTCCTACTAGCATCAATTTTTAATTCAATATCAGATCTACCAACATATTAAAAATTAGTAATTTAAGAGAGTGAATTGAGAGATGCAAGAAAAAGCACTTACAATAGCAGAAACCATCACAAGTTATCAAAGATCTGCTCTACTCCTTTCTGAATGGAAAGAGCCTTAAAAACAAAATGGAATGCCAACAACCAACCCCCTTTCAATCAGGACCCACATCAAAGAAAGAGAACCCTAGACCAAGCGATTTGATTTGATGGCTCATCAAGCTCATGAGACCGACGAATTTTTTCCCAAAACGACCCTTTTTTCTAAAGTTTTTTTCAAACCGCCCTACTTTTTTTTTTATTTCCCAAAGTGCCCCACTCGGTTTTTGAAAAACCGAGTCTAGTTAAAATAAGCTCGGTCTTTCAAAGACCGAGTCTTGCACTTTGAAAAATCAAAGAGCAAGACTCGGTCTTTGAAAGACCGAGTTTATTTTAACTAGACTCGGTCTTTCTCTAACCCGAGTCTTGGACTTTGGCGTTTTTAATTGCGCAAATCCCCCTTTTTCTTCTTCTCTCTCTCTACTTTAACCTATTCTATTTCTCTAACTCATCTTCCTAAATCTAGGGCGACCTCCTACCCACAAAATCTCATCTTAATCTAAATATATTTACCAATTTCTTCCTAACCCTCTAAGCTTCTCCACTATAAAAACCCTAAACCCATCTTTTGAAAGATCCTTATTTCTGATTTTTGCTAAATTTGAAGAGGATAGCAACTTCAACTCTTTTACCCAAATATCTACGGCTCTATCCTTGACGCTTGTGAAGGTATGATGAATATTGGCCTTTAATTTTCTATCTTTTTTTATAGATTTTGTTTGTGGTTAGATAATAACTCGCATATTCGTATAAATATACGTAGGTATGGATCTTGAGATTCCTATTTGGTTATACTTTGGTGGTGAAATAATTCGTGATCCAAAGATTGGTAGTTGTGCAAATGTGTTGGATCCGGAAATAGTTTGGGTACCTCGTACCATAACATTTGCAGAAGTAGTTAAGAAAATTTATGAAGTTACTAATTGTGATAGGAATCAATGGAAAGTGAAAATTTTAGCTCGATACGAAGCAGGTAGAGGAGATTGTCAGTATTTTATGACAGTGCCCGTACCTACTGATAATGCGCTGAAGTCATTGATTGCTAGGACATTTGATCCCAATTGTGCTGGGTCTGCGTTAGAGTTATATATTCAGCAAATTCAAAATTTGGATGCTCAGCCATATGATATTCCCAGTTCAAGCTTCATAAGGGTAGTACCTACACAGCAGATGAGGTCTAACCCCGCTCAACCTTCACAACCAAATCCACTGTCCTCACAAGAAAACACCTCCACAAATACAAGAAATGCTGATTCTACAGATGTTGAGTTGCCACCCCAACCTAGTCCAGTTCCTGACTATGTTCCAAATGACAGTGTATTTGAGCTCTTTCAAAATGCAGTGGTTAACAACAGCTTATTAGAAGATGATGAAGAAGAGGAAGAAACAGACGATGATGAAAGTGTAGAAAATGATGATGGAGAAGAAGATGATGATGTAGCAAATGTAAATCCTACGAACAACAGTTCTAACGAAGTGAGAGCTACTGATAGCTATGCTTCTACTTCAACCCCTAAGTACTCCTCCACTATATACACTGGGTCGAAGTCCATCGATCCTGTGACTGCCTCTCCATCGATTGGAAGCCCGGTAAGTATGGCAACGTCCTATAGAGTGACCGTCATCTCCCCAACTGGCAGGTGAAATGAGTGTGTCTCAGGCCTCCATCTTTCAAGCAGTGCTTCCAAAAGAAGACGATCGCACTTGATGGATGTCATCCTGGCAATACCGTAGAACCCACAGTCTCTTAGTATCTCGTGTATACGTAGGTGCACAGGTAGCGGATGACCAGTCCTAAAGCGGCACTCCGTAGCCTCACCGTTCTAAATATTCTGCGATCGATGCAACGGCTGAAGAGTGAGGAGTGAAGGGTCGAGGGGTCCTGGCCCTCCAGAAGGGACATATGATGACGAAGGGACTGAAGAAGAGGTGCCCGCCTCATTTGGATTGACTTCAACCTACATAACAATAACATTTACATCAATAGACCGAAATGTAATATAATTCTATTACAATCAACAATTAATTACTTACATTAGTACTCTCGGTACGAGCACGACCACAACCACGAACACTTCCACCCCGAGTACGTGGTCCATCACGTGTACCTCTACTGTTTTAACCTACCTCCATGTTACCCCTTGTGCGTGTCATTGACAATAGACTCCAAATCCTACAGCTTCAACAAAAATGTTATTAACTACACATAACCTAGATATAAAAAACAACAATCTCGAAACATCTTCACAACCACAATATCTCAACAACAAAAACATCAAAAATCTCGAAACTTATCCACAACCGCAACATCTCAACAACAAAAACAACAACAATCTCAAAACATCTCCACAACAACAAATTCTATATAACAATGCCGTTGATTCTCTAAAATTAGCAAATTAGAGAATTTTAACTCTTTCTTAGCAAAATTCTATATAGAATTCTATATAACAAATTCAACTTCAAAAAATTCTAAAATTTCTAACTCTTTCTTAATTTTAGCAAAAATCTATATAGAATTCAACAAATATTATATAACAATGCCATTGATAGCAACAACTTCAACTCTTTCAACTCTTTCTTTTTCAACAAAATTAAAACTAAAAATAACAACAATAGCTACTCTACATTGTCAACAATAAGTCAATTTCAACTCATCAACTTCACAATAGCATCAAAAGTAACACAATTTTTGCTTAACAAAAGCTTAAGAAATATACCTTTCAAGTAGGAGATTCCAAAGCGAGCTACTGACAAGGTAGAGAAGAACAAGATCCTTCAACCAAGATCTTCCAAAGACGAAGACGAAATTAAACTAGGTCTACGAAATTGGGTATTCGGGATTTAGGGTTTTAAGAAATAATCAAATTTGGTGAATAGGATTGGGGAAAATCGAAAATGGACTAGAGATTAATTGGTTTTAGGGAGTGTATCGATCGATTAAAGGCATAATCGACCACAAAATTGGCGAGGGTGATGGGTTCGTTGAGGGACAGAGAGAAGAAGAAAATAAAGTCCAAGTTTCTAATAATTCGAGAAGAAGAAGAAAGGGGATCTGCGTTATTAAAAACCACAATGAAAGACCGAGTCTAGTTAAAACAAGATCGGTCTTTCAAAGACCGAGTCTTGCACTTTGAAAAATCAAAGAGCAAGACTCGGTCTTTGAAAGACCGACCTTGTTTTAACTAGACTCGGTCTTTCAAAGACCGAGTGGGTTGCTTTAGGAAATAAAAAAAAAGTAGGGCGATTTGGAAAAAATTTTACAAAAAAGGGTCGTTTTGGAAAAAAAATTCTGAGACCGACACCACCATCACTACTCAGAAAAGTAAAGGGAAATCATGAAAATGACATCTCTTGGCCCCTCTAAGGAGAAACAATTATGGCTTTCGAAATGACATTTTGTCTTCAGTTGCCTCCTCCATTCTAATCCACAAAAAATATACACCGCATCCATTTTTACCAAATTTAACATAATAATAAAATAAAAAATGCAATACTGTTTTTTTTTGTCATTTTTAGGAAAATTAAAATTGTATTGGTCATTAAATAGGATTGATAAAAAATACCAACTTAAGTCATTTAAAGTTTTTACATGCCTATTAAGAAAAACTTAAGATTTATGAAAAATACTAACATTCTTAGTTTTTAAAACTCATAAATGAGCAATCAATTATAAAATGTCTTTTGCCTTCATCTATAATTTTAGTATTATTTCTTTTATAAAAAAGATAAGAATGAAATTGAAAATCTTATTAAAAAAAAGTACTTGATGGACATTTAAGAATAACAAGACATTTGCCTCAAAAATCTAAAGTGGGTTATATTTTGAAACAACAAAAAAAGGCTATAATGACTTATATTTTAAAATAGAGGCAGAATTATTGATTTGATTAGTGATTAAATTAACACTAAACCATTAAATTAATACTTAAACATGTCTTAATGGCAAAATGAGTTGGAACGGGACATGTTTGGAACGTGACATGTTGTCCCCTCCAAGTTTTTTTGAGTGTCGGACGGGACAACATGTCTCGTACGATGTTTTTTTTAATTTTTTTGAACGGAACATGTTGTTTTATCTGATACTTTTTTATAATAAAAAAAGAATTATTAAAAATTCCTTAGACGATGCTTTTTTAACCGTCTGATTGAATTTTTAAAAAAATAGGTGTACGTTTCATCCCATATATTTTGAGAATCCACAAATCGCTTATCATATTTGAGAAGTTACTATTCCCGCTTTCTCATATTTTGGGAAAATGAGAAACCATTGCAGCGCTCATTTTACCAAAATATGGAAAAATGGCAAAATGAGAAACCATTGTGGATACTCTAAGCAAAGTTAATGGGTAAATACTATAACAAATAAAGCAAGACCCAGTCGGGTTCTTTCACTTTTAAAGACCCAACACGCCATATGTGTTCTCATTCAAAGTCTTCACCACATTGGTCAGTTTCAATTGGAATATCGGTCAATTATACAAGATTTAAATGGTCAAAATTTGAGACTCCAACTGATGTTTATAATTGGTTTTTTTTTGTTTTACAAACTTCAGTTTAATATTTACATGTTAAAGCATCCATAGTCGTTTGTGATAAAATTGCAAAATGTCTAAATAGAATTTGACAATTTTATAAGTTTCTTGCAGTCGTTCAATACAAATATGGCAATTTCAAATACGAAAATGTTCGAACAAACATCTGTCCAAATTTCTTTAATTTTGTTAATATTTTTCAATATTATAATATATTTTTTTAATAAAATAATAGAGACGAAATTGCTTGTATTCAAGGAGGAGGACAAAATAGCATTGTATACTCGCCGACGTTCTGTGGTGGGGGTTGGATGGCTCTCACCTGCTCCCATCCTCTCCCTCCCCTCCTCCTATCATGACGGCTCTACTAAAGCTCTTCTTTTTCTCCTCTCTTCATAACCCCCCCTCCCCCCGAATCCCCTACTAACATTCTTCTTCTTCTCCTCCATCCAGAAGCTAACATCCAACCAACATCTTCTCCCACATGATGAATATCTTCGAACTCGAGATGCGAGGCTGTAGGCCAAACGAGGTGGTCTGTTATGAAAATTTCCAGATTGTTATTTATCATGTTTAGGATTCTAGAAATTTTTTTAATGAATTTAATATGGAGTTTTTTTGCTGATTCTAAAAATAAAATAATATGATGTCGAATTTCTGCCTTAACATGAAATTTGTAAAGAATGGTGTGATTGACCTAACTACTGTTATCGGATTTTGAACTTTAAATATGCGTTGGAACCTTGTGGAAGTTTAGTTTCTAGAATTTCTGACGGATTCAATTTTCAATTTCTGAAACAGCAGGAAACTGCATTTTTGTACAGACTGCTCTTGCTGTCCAGAATTTTATAATCCAGATTTTAATAGATTAATCATTCTTAGATCGTAATATTGAATGAATTAATGTATGTATGTTGTATTACATGATCCCAATGAGTTATTGTCATCATACTAATTGTCCTACTTCATGTTACCATCCTATTGTTCCCCTATTGATACTATCGTTCAGTGAAATATCTATTAATTGCATATTGTATTGTCACATTGATGAAATAATTAATAAGTCGGGGTTTAAGAGATTGACTAAAGTAGTTGATGATATAGAGACTGTACTCGGATGATGGCCCGTGATTATTACCGTTATCGTCATCATGTAAGAAATTGCACATGGCCCGTGTTATTACCGTTATCGTCATCGTGTAAGAAATTACACCATGACCCGTGTTATTACCGTTATCGTCATCATACCCAGTACATGAACTATAGAATCTACCACTTAAGTCTAAACGAAATTGATTGTACGCATCGAACTTGTAGAATGGGATGCAGTAGTACATGCATTAGTTAGGATTAAAATGATTAACAGACATAAGGATTGACACATCACCGACATTGCATATTGTTCCTTATTGTTTCCATTGATACCGAATATTGGCTAAGTGTTACTATTATTGATCATTGATTACCGTTACCGAATATTACATCATTGTTTATAGCCATTGTACCAATTCTCATGGTATCAATTATTGTTATTGTCCCCTGTTATTGATTCCTATTGATCCATTGATTCATTGTTATACCGTTATTCCATTGTTCACTGCTTTCTCTACTTGCTGTCCATGACTTGCTCTAAGAATAATTTTTCTTCTCTTTTTAGATGAAGTACGGTAATGAAGGAAAATTGTCTGCTGGGATTGGAGAATAAACATTCTAAATACTTAATGCTTTCTAATTGCTTATTGCTTTAATGAACTATTTTATTGAGACTTGTTGTTATTGCGTTTGAGACTTATTATTGTGTTGAGCTTATATCCCGAATATTATTATTGTTTCTAGTTGTTGGATTATTATTGTATTTAGATATTTTTATTGCTTCATTCCAAGTATTATTGTTTATGAGATTATTATTATTGCCTGCGCAATTGTTCTGTATTGATTATATTGTTGAGTTGATCGGATAAACAGCTTATAGGTGACGTTAGTCATTCGCTGAGTCAATGTCATGTACTCGTATTCCGTATTTTTGGAAAGCGGGGCGTGACAATTTTACCCGATTCTAATGGCTCTAATTGAAGTTCTAAACCACTTTATTAATCTATACTTAGTAACATTAGACGATCTAGAATTACGACCACAGCTTGACCTATCCTAGGTATTTACTACAAGTTTATATACTACCCATATCTAGGGTTAACAGTTTAAGTCCTAGTCCATATTTGGGTGGTTGATTTAAGGGTTTTGCTCACGGACTAACCCTATTTAAATTATCCAATTTACAGTTATTAACTTACTAGGTGATCTAGTTCTACTCGACTAATCATTTAGTTAGGCGATCTGTCAACTAACCTCCCACCTAGCTTAGATGTCACAACTAGATGTTTTATAACCCCTAGTTAAGTTCTAGTTGTAGGTATCTTTTATTCAGCCTATCTCATCTTTTCATGAACTTAACCCAACCCACACTAGGTATAACACCCTAGATTTTTAAATAATGTTTTTGAGAATAATAAATGAATTAAAATAATTTTTGGTGATTTAATAAAAATTTTTCTGAAATTTATCTTTTTACACATGCAAAACACGTGCAAATATTTTCTTGGGAAGTTCAAAATTAGAAATTATTTTGGGAAAAACCTATTATTTATTATTAGGTATTATTTGTAAAATTTCTGGATTTTTCTGATATTTATTTGACATATTTGCAAATATTACAAAAAAGAGGGGGTTTTGTGCAAAATTACCACTTGGAGTAAAAATTCATATTTTTTGATTTTTGGGCTGAGCATGATTGCTAGTCAACTCAGAGGTAAAAAGTTTACTTTTTGTTTTAATAGATTTGGTGTATTTGGCAAATTTCTTAAAAGAATGGTCTTTTTGCAAAATTGTCACTTAGAGGAAAAATTTACAAAATTTGTTTTATGGGTTTTACAAACAGTGTCGGCCAGTATTAGGTTAGTTACTTTTTATTTTAAATCTTAATTGAATTGGTTTATCTAATTTCCAAGTATAAGGATTTATATATGTAAAGATATATATTAAAAAAGGATATTTTACAAATATATTCAAAAATCCTAATTACTTGAATCCCGGCCAATATAAGGTGAGGTGCAGCCGTCTCTTTGCTTCACTACACCTCTCTATTATTATTTTCTTGGAATTTCAAAGCGAGGATCTTGGTTTTCTTGCGAAAGGAATGATTTTTCTTATTCTCTTATTATTTCAATTGATTCTTCAAAAAAGTGAGTGACATATGTTTGATTTCTTATTATTCTATGCATGTTGTATGTGATGATTTGTCTATTAAAAAACTTGTTAGGGATTGTATGATGATAATATGAATTCTTGATGTATGGATGTATGAAAATTGAATCTTTCATGAAAACTATGCCTTTGATGATTAAACTTTTATATAGATGACTTGAGATTGTTAAGAACCTAATAGAAATTATGGGTATGATGTTTCGTATTATATTCTTGGTGATTTGATTGCATATAGAAAGTTATATGATGTAAATTACACAAAAGTGAATAAAGTAGGGTTCTTCACTGTGTATATACCTATGCTCTGTTTTGATAATTTCGATGAAGAAGAACTTAACAAATACATGTCATAATTGCTTTTATTCATGAATAAATTGATGTAAGAGGTTGTGCATATGTGTTATGAATTCCTAGATGAGTTATCGAATTAAAAAGATTGAGTTTTTAAAGTTAAGAAGAGGTTTTGACTTCGGGTCTGTAGATGAACAGGCCGAAGGTTGAGTTTTGATGTTTTTTTTTTTTATGTTTTTGATTGGATTTGAGTTGTTTTGATAACTGAGATCGAATCAGACCTTACACTACTCCTATACCATGATCCTATCGACTTAACTGATCTATATATATAAGTATACACACATGAATATATCTCACTATTTTGATGAATTGCCTAAATTGAATTTTTGAGTTTTATGAAGTTTTTGATTGGATCTTGAGTTGTTTTAGTACTGAGCTTGATTTGAACCATTGTACTACTCTTATTTGAAGGATTTGATACTTTAAGTGATGATTGAACACATATATAAACATATATATTCATATATAGTTCTGATTTGAAGGTTTTAATAAAAATTGATCTTTTATGATTATAATGAAGTTTTGATTAGTTTTATAAACTCCTATATATTATACAAGTCATATTCAATTATTTTAGGAATTTAGCTTGACAAATTTGCGTTTTTACAAAAAGTAATCGAAGTATCAGTTGAAACATGCACAAACCTTAAACTGACTGTATAGCAGCTAGCGGTCGACTGCAAGGTCAACTGTCCATTTTTTGAACTATCACGACGGTCGACCGCAAGGTCGACCGATATCATTGTTTTTGGCTATTTTGTGAGTTTTCATCGTTTTTCTTGAACGATTATTTCTTTGAACTTATGAATTGTTGATCTACTATTTTAGATGATATTTTTACTACAGATTACAGTATTTTACAGAGAGTTATATTTTGATTATAATAGAATTTTAATATTTATTCTTATGACCTTATAAAGTAACTTGCATATTTTTTTTTTTAAGAAATTGATGTTTTGTGACATTCTACGACTTCAAAATATGATTTTCAGTTATTTAATAAATTTAATATTTTATTTCAGTTCTGGAATTTACGAGTACATTAAATAGATTTGGATTTTGATGACTTGAGAAGTTTTTATTGATATAAATGTTTTGTTGATGAACATCAGAGTTTTTATTAGAAGTTTTGGTGTTGATATTCGTTTTGTGAATCTTTAGGAGTTGAGTGGGAGTCCTATGAATCGGTAGATGAGATTTTGTGGATTTAAACCAGTGGGGTCTTGGGGTTGCTATTGTGGAATTAAGTCCGGCAGGATACACTAACTCTAGAGAAGGGAAATTTGTGTTTTTTTTATAATAACCAACTTAAGGACAGGCACTATGGGAGATGTGAAAGAGTTTGGGAAACATGAGAATATGCTCTACGGGTTTGGTCCAACAGATGCGTTCCAGGACTTGTGTGTTGTTCTGTCTCAAGAGGACATTTGTATGTTCACGTGTCGAAGGTCTGCAGGCCTATTCACGGAGCATGCAGGGTGCATTCGCGTGTCGAGGGTCGGCGGCCCTATTCACGGGATGTACCTTGTGTATCTGCATGTCGAGGGTCTTGCAAACCTATTCATGGGATACACGGTAGGGTGGTGATTCTTCGATTTTTTGAGCTATTCTTACATGATGCTTGCGCGTCGAAGGTTGTGATGCCTATTTGCGAAGTATTCTGGATCTTGTTTCTATCACCGTAGTAGGATTAGTTGCATAACGAGGGATTACACCTTATAAAGTGGAGAACGATAAGGGCTTGCACAGAACCTATGTAGTATGGAATGCATAGAATCCGACAAGTATGCATTAGAGAGTCATCATACTGCATTTGTGTTTTCTTGACTTGGTTTTAAGCATGTTTGTTTTCTGTTTTTCCTACACTTGACACTTAGTTTAGTTTCACTTGATGATTTCATACTTTATTTATTATTATTTCATTACTACTGGTTATATATGTTGTTCATGACTTTATTCTCTATATTTTATTCATGTTGTATTTCTCTTGATGTCACTCACACCGTTATGGCTGACCCTGTAGTTTTGGGGGTTAAGATTATCTCTAGCCTCAAGTTTTACGTGTAGCTACCTATAGCTTGGGATTGGATGCATGTGGTAGATTGATTATGTGGCTTATGTAAATTTTAAAGGATCGTGTTGTAAAAGAAATAATTGTAATTCAAGGTATTTAATTTTCCGCTGTGTTTTGTAAAGAGATGATGTAATAAAAGTTGAAAAAATTATTTGTGTTTTGGCTATGTTTACTATTACATTGAGGTTGATGCTGGGAATTGTGCCACGTATTTCTGAGATATTATATTGGAAACTCGGTGTCGAAAGTTGGCTCTGATACCATTTGTGATGCCTCTGCCCCTAGCTTAGACAATTTATACAATTTATCAGAAAAATTATTTATTGTATAATACAATTGCCCACCACAGGCTACCTCTCAAAAGGTGGTTAACCAGATTAGTGACTCTTGATCATAGACATTATTAATTTAATATTATTTTATTCTAGTTGATTACGGATGTGGGACTAATCCCACACCCTCTCTCTATCGAGAGAGAGCACAGCAAACAATACCAAGGGGGCCCCACTGCCCACGTGGCAAGACAACATTCATCTGTTGCCTTCCACTACAAACCGAGCCCCCATGTGACCCTCCACGTCAGCTTATTGAAGCTCACAGCAATCAAGGCAATGCTGCCTTCTTTCTTTCCCCGTGGGACCCCCCCCCCCCCACCTCCATTAATTTCCAAACTCCCATCTCCTATAGGTATTCTATAGGGAAAGTCTCCATTTACTCATATATTATATATATTTATATATACTACTATATATTCTTAGAAATTACGAGGTATTACACATATGCCTGTTTGATAATAATAACAAGTAATCAAGCCGGGGTTAAGGGAAAGACCTTAGTAGTGGACAATATAGCTATGTGTACTCAGAAAGGGGCCCGTGTTTCCCACTTTATGTTTCATTCATGAACCTGTTTTACTTTGTGTTGACTCATGAACCTATTGTACTTTATGCTTTGATTCATGAGCCCATTGATTCATGAACCTGTTATATTACTACCTGATTCATGAACTTGTTACCCATTACCTGTGCATGATGCCTGAGTACACGGCCCTATAGAAACCCATCACTTGGGCTGCAAATGAATGGAGCTATTCGCAAGCTATTTGGCTCGAGCTCGAGCCGAGTTCGAGCTCAAAACCGAGCTCGTTTCGTAAATGAGCCGAGCTCGAGCTTGATTTTTTTTTTACGCTAAGCTCGCGAGCTATTCGGCTCGAATATGGTCAAAGCTCGGCTCGAACCGAGCTCGAGCTCAAAATTGAGCTCTTTTCGTAAACGAGCCGAGCTCGAGCCTGAAGGTATTTGGCTTGGCTCGGCTCGATTGCAGTCCTACCCACCACTAGATCTAAACGTAACTTGTATGTAAGTAGCAACCATGCGGTAAATTTTGGGACGCATGAAGTGCTACCTAGATAGGATTAAATACAACTTGAGAATAACATGATCACCTGCATATTCATCTTTACTTGTACATGTTACCTAACACCTGTTTCATGTTACTTGTACTTTGTTATCTATTTATAATACCCTGATTTTCATTTATGAAAATTATTATTTTGTATTATTAATTTGTACGTGTTGTGCACGTGCAATCTTGCGGTATAAAATTTTATAATTATTTTCATTTCATAGACAAATGAGTATATATATATATATATATATATATATATATATATATATATATATATATATATATATATATATATATAGGAAAAGCTTCGGTTGAGCACTACTCTAGTGCTCACCGCGTGAACACTAGACCTTCGGGCGTTCATATCGAAAATCCGAACCGTTCACATTGATCTACACATCTAAATTAGTCTAAATATGTAAAATTAAATCATTTGAAATTCATTTGCCCATTGATTGAAGTGTTACAAAATTGTATGGCTGAAAATCATTGTTTTTTTAGTCACATGATGGATGGGCAAATGAATTTCAAATGATTTGATTTTACATGTTTAGACTAATTTAGATGTGTAGATCAACGTGAACGGTTCGGATTTTCGATATGAACGCCCGAAGGCCTAGTGTTCACGCGGTAAGCACTAGAGTAGTGCTCAACCGAAGCTTTCCCTATATATATATATATATATATATATATATATATATATATATATATATATATATATATATATATATATATGTTTTTTATCATTTTTACCCAAAGCCTATTTTTAAACAAACATAAGTATTTTTTTATTTTGAGCCCAACTTAATTTATTTTAAATGTAAGTTATTTTGGCCCATTAAATAAAAGCCTATGAGTTTATTATCTTTTTATTACAACTTGTAGTGTAGACAATTTTTATAGATTTTTATAAAAAAATAAAATGTACAACTTTTAAAATAGGGGACAATGGGGAACACGTGCATCACATGTGCACGTGTTTGTGCACTTTTTGCATGGCCGGATATGGACTAGGAGGGAAAAGAGAGTGGAGTTTGTGAGAGATAGTTTTGTGATCATGGTTGGTTACTACAACTTTCCCTTGAATCCTAGCCTTTGTTTCTTAACTCCTAGATCAATCCTAGCCTTCTATTTGTCCCAAAATTTTGTATAAATACCCCCCCTTAGCCTAGTTATTCTTGCACTCTTCATTTTCCAAACCTATAGTGAAAGAATACAACTATTAGTAGTACATTATTAGTAAGAAGTGAGAATAAAAGATTGAGAGTTTGAGTGTGTGTGTTAGAAGCAAGGAGGCCGACTACATCACTTGGGAGCTTTCGGTTTGCACATCAAGCAAGGAGGAGACGCACTCGTGTGGGCAAGCTTAATCTAGTAAGAGAAGGGCTTTCCGTTTAGGAGTTGTTGTGTGATTTTCTCTCCAAAATAAGGTGGGTTGTTTTCTTTATTTCTAATTTAGATGCCATGCTATGAGTGATTGAAGTAATGATGCATGAAAGAAACTAATAAGAGTACACTTAATTGGAAAAATGACTTACTAGTTGATTAGATTAATGCTTGATAGATTGTATGTTAACTTGTCATGAGTCTTAATTTTGTGTGCAAATTGCTTGTAGTTATGGAAATATTGAATTGAGATTGTTGATAATGTCAAAATTGAGTACAAAATGCTAGTAGATGAAATTATTGTTTTATGTGCTAAATGGACTATCGTGATATTGTTTCAAATGAATAAAATTATCCTATGCATTTTGGGTTTATGAAAGAGGGAAAAACAGGGAATTATATTTATAATGTAAATTTTTTTTTATACCAATTTGTATTCAAGAAATGTCAAATTTGAACTAAGGAGAGAGTAGTATGCAATTTAAATTATTGTATGAGAAATATGTATTAAATTACTGAAAAAATTATTTTAAAAATACTGGAGTGTTAATTTAAGTTAAAATATACGTTCTGGAAATTTACATGGTTTTTGGCGCAAGCAAAACAAAGATAAGGGCTTGTGAACATCGAAACATTTTAATAAATCAGAGACTCGAGTTAAATAGAATTCAAGTTGTATTTGTGACAACTTGAGCCTATTGCTCAAGTGGTCAGTTGGCATTCTGGCGCTACAGTAGCGCGGCGTGTGTCTTGAGGTCGCTGGTTCGATACCTTGAGGCCGCCTTCTTTTTGTGCGGTTTAAAAAAAAACTAACCAACACCCGAACAGAGAGTATATAACTCTCTGTTTCTCTATTCATATCGCTGAGCGCCTTTGGCTTAGTGTCTAGCGAGTGCGGCTGTCTTCTCTGAGGTTGCGGGTTCGATTATGGTGTTAGCCAGAATTTTATATTTTTTTAAATTGATTTTAGGAGTCTTCTTGATGTATAAAAATTTTGAAAAAAATACCGTAATTATTCTAAAATCATATACAACTTATGAAAATAAATTGGAAGTTATTGGAATGAAATAAAGTGTGTTTTGAGGTAAAGTTGTATTCGAAACTATGGTTTCTTGCCCGTATAATTTCATAAAAATGTGTGTTTTCACGAGGTGATTAAGATAAGTATTAAGAAAGGAAAATTGATGAAAAAAAATATAAATGTGAATTTTTATATGGGTCATTATTGCTAAAGAGTAGCGTGACAATGGTGATATTATGAATATTCACTTTGACTAGATGTTTTTGTAAGATAATTTTTATGTGGAAATAAATATTGGTTATGGAATGCATGATGTATAATTGAACTCCATGTATGATAATTGATTCATGAAAAGGGTGGAAATCATGTAACTGAAAAAGAGAAATGTTCTTGAGTATGACAACTCAGATATGTGAATTTGTGAATTGAAATTGAAAATTAGGGTGTAGCCAAAACTCACAACGGCAAGTGAATGTGATGAGATATGATTATTGAAATTGAAAAGACCAAGTTTGGGTCATTGTGAAGTGAAAGAAATAAGATCGGTATTAGTGAGAGGGCTGACTCTAAGAGATTGATTTTGTTCATGATTTCATTAAATTAAGAATTAGTACATAGTGAAGAGGTGATGAAAGTGAGAGAAAAACACAAGTATGAGGGCCTCGAGTCTACGATGTGGGTGTGATTCATAGTTTGTCTTCACGATGCGTCGTGACATGACGTGGGCACTACTCCGAAATTATCGGGATCTTGGCGACGCTTGTGGGGTATTTGGTGACTGCGAGAGGATCGTGTGCCATGAAGGAGGCTGAATTGTCCATAGGTTGTCTTCACGATGCGTCGTGACATGACGTGGGATTCCCCTCCAGTTTTTTTGTAAATGGCATGATAAAGATTAAAGAAGAACTGATGCTTAGAGATTATTCAAATATTGTTGTACTTTCATTTCTGTAAATGTTATAATTTTGCTTCCGCTGTAAAGTGTAAAGATTTCTTGTAACTCTGATGTAAAGTGAAAAATTTTAAATTCCGTGTAAAACTGTACGAAAGAAGTGTGAAGATCTTGTGGAATCTCGAATTCAGTTGTATTTTGGAATTCGGGGTGTTACAGAGTGGTATCAGAGCCACGCTTCACAATAGTACAAATTTATAAGGAACGACACCCTAGAAGTGGACATTAGAGTGTGTGTTGAGTCTAGAGATTTAAATGTAAGTCACTTACATTTGTGTTGCTCTATGATTTATGCTTCTCTCCCTTTTTCTAAGATGGCTGATCACTTCAACCCTGCTGGAGACGACAATTGGCATATCATAGAGGAAGACTACTATCCTGGACAAGCAGATTCCGAGGAAGAGTACTACCCAGGGCAAGCAGACTCCGACGGAGAGGAATGGCCTAAATCCCGAGAGATCACTCCACCTCCGGACTCATCTGATGACTCTTCTGACGAAGAAGAAGAACCAGTTCCGAGTAGTCTTGTGATGTTTCTTCAGAGACAGGTAGAAACTCTGCGGGAGTGAGTCGGACTATTGGAGGCTCAGTTGGCGAAGCGCAAGGATGATTTTGCAGTTCTCAGTCATCGTGTATGGGAACTCGAGAAGAGGAAGAACATGACCGATGTACTGAAGGAGGAAGTTGAAGAACTACGGGAGAGCTTCGTGAAGCCAAGAGGAACCGTAGGAGTTAGACTGTTGTATCATCTACTGCTTTCATTTTGATGTCAGAAAGGTTTTAAATTCGAATGTATAAAGTTTGAAATTCAATGAAATGAAAATGTTGGCTTAAAAGTTCATATTCTATACTTCGAATTTAATGGATCTTTTGCATCAGAACATGGCTGGACGAAGAGCAAGATCTGGTGAATGTCTGGACTTGGAAACGGAGCTAGCGAGGGTCTATCAGACACTCAATGTCGTTGCCATGAATCAGAATCAGGGAAGGGTGCCTGCGAATCTGGTACCCGAAGCAATCAAACTCGTGGAATCATTTAAACGAATGAAACCATCGGTGTTTGAGGGAAAGTCAGACCCTGACACGGCTGACAATTGGATCCGACAGGTTGAGACTATCTTCGAAGTCTTGGAGACCCCGGAGGGCAGCAAGGTGAAGTTGGCGACTCTGCAATTCGAGAAGGATGCGGCTGTGTGGTGGCAGTCGATAAAGCGGACGATGGGAGGCTTGGTTCTTGGCTGGGAGGAATTTTTGGAGAAATTCTGCAGTCATTACTTTCCTTCAGACGTCCAGGAGAAGAAGGCCATGGAGTTTCTGTCGCTGCAACAGGTGGCATGTCAGTTAGGGAGTATGAGACTAAATTTACTCTGCTCTCAAGGTATGCTCCCAAATTGGTGATGGATGAGGCGAAGAAGGCTTGTAAGTTCGAGCATGGGTTGAGGCAGAGCCTGAGATCCAGGATGATACCCCTCGGTATCAGGAGGTTTGACAAACTAGTCAAACGCGCGGCAGCCACGGAAGCAGACATGGAGCAGTTTCATGTTGTTCAGAATCGGAGGAACAACTGGTAGTATGGGAAGAGGCCCGCAAATTTCGGAAATTTCGAGGGACAACTATTGGCACAGAGTTCAAACCGACAGGGGCGAACGCTATCAGTGTGGTTGGAGGACCCGGGAATAGTTTTGTGAGACCTCCTGTGGTAAGTTGCTACAACTGTGGTGAGACGGGACATTACCAATCTCAATGCCCCAAACCGCAGAATGTTAATCACAACGTACCAATGCAGCAGACTGGGAAGAAGCCGTACCAACAACGGCGAGTATTTGCCTTGACTGAAGCTGATACTGATGAGGTGGATCATGTCATCACTGGTACGAGGGCGGATGTTTAGAGGTTTTTGTTATTTCTTTTTCCCCTTATTTAGTGAACTGTTATGTAATGAGTGTGTATTATGTAACAGGAGAACTTTATTTGAATGGAATGAAAGCTGTTGTTTTGTTCGATACTGGATCCTCTCATACTTTTGTGTCTCCTAAATTTGCTAAAGTATTGGGAGTTGAACGGAAGATTTTTCCAGGTAAGATCTTAGCAGTAGCTACTCCATCAGAGGAGACCTTAACCACTGATCGGTACTATGCGAATTGCGAGATTGTGATTGGGGACAAAATCTTCGAGATTGATCTATTCGAGCTGACTATCTTGGGAGTCGATGTTATCATTGGCATTGATTGGATGTCGGTGTGCAGTGCAATCATCGAGTGCAAGACCAAGACAGTAACAGTGAGGGCTCCAGATGGACCTGAAGTCACTTTCCAAGGGAAGAAGAAGTGTTCCAAGCTGGTGGCAGCTATCCGCAATGAAGAGATTCCTGTGGTTCGGGACTATCCGACTGTATTCCTAGATGATTTGCCCGGGTTACCCCTGCAACGTGATGTAGATTTCAGCATCACTATTCAACCGGGAAGTGCACCCATTTCTAAGGCATCGTATAGGATGGCTCCTATGGAACAGGATGAGGTGAAACGACAGATTGAGGAACTGTTGGAGAAAGGCTTTATTCAACCTAGTGCGTCACCTTGGGGAGCACCAGTGCTCTTGGTAAAGAAGAAGGATGGATCGATGAGGATGTGTATCGATTACCGAGAGCTAAATAAGGTCACTATTCAAAATAAGTATCCTATTCCCCGAATTGATGACTTGTTCGATCGTCTACAAGGAGCTGCTGTTTTCTCCAAAATAGATCTTCGATCAGGATATCATCAAGTTCGAGTGAAAGCTGAAGATGTGCACAAAACCGCATTTAGAACTCGACATGGGCATTACGAATTCTTAGTTATGCCATTTGGAGTGACGAATACACCCGCAATCTTCATGGACATGATGAACAGAGTTCTGAGGCCGTTCATTGATTCTTTCATCGTGGTGTTTATCGATGATATTCTCGTGTACTCCAAGTCAGAAGAGGAGCACACCGAGCATCTTGCAGCAGTTTTGAGGAAGCTGGTAGAGCAGGAGTTGTATGCCAAGCTATCCAAGTGCAATTTCTGGAAATCTGAAGTGGCATTCTTAGGTCACATCCTTTCTAAGGAGGGAGTGACAACTGATCCTCAGAAGATAGAGGCAGTGAGAGATTGGGCAAGGCCTACTACAGTGAAGGAAGTCAGGAGTTTTCTTGAATTGACTAGATACTACAGGAGATTCATTCAAGGTTATGCTCAGTTAGCCGTGCCACTCACTGGTTTGACCATGAAGAATGTGAACTTCAAGTGGACTGAGCAATGTGAGGCAAGCTTTTCAGGAGTTGAAAGAGAAGCTGACTACTGCACCTATTTTGGCTTTGCATAGAGCAGGTGTTGAGTCTAATGTTTACATCGATGCTTCACATCGAGGGCTTGGTTGTGTCTTAATGCAAGAAGGAAAAGTGATCACTTATGGGTCTAGGCAATTACGACCGCATGAGAAGAATTACCCGACTCATGATCTAGAGTTGGCTGCGATTATCTTCACCTTGAAGCAATGGAGACACTACATCTACGGTGAGAAATTGAACATGTGCACGGAGCACAAGAGTTTGAAGTACATATACCAGCAGAAGGATCTGAATTTGAGGCTGCGGAGATGGTTGGAAGTGCTTGAGGACATGCGACCTGAGATCAAGTATCATCCTAAGACAGCTAATGTTGTTGCTGATGCACTTAGCCGCAAGAGCAGTTTATCCAGTTTGATTACAACTCAGAAGCATCTGGTGGAAGAATTGGATCGAGCCGGTATTGAAGTTGTCTTGCAAGGATTGGGAGCATCCTTAGCTCAGTTGAGGCTTCAGCCTACATTGAATGGAAGGATTATTACAAGTCAGGAGGTTGATGCTGATATCTTGGAGATGAAGGAGCAGGTTGGTACTGGCAGGTTGTCCGGATTTCAAATCAGGGATGGAGTACTGTGGTTCGGAGATAGACTGTGTGTTCCGGATCAGTCGGACCTGAAAGAGAGTATTCTTCAGGAGGCGCATACTACTCTTTGTCGGTACATCCTGGGAGTACTAAGATGTATAAAGACATCAAACAACATTTCTGGTGGTCAGGTTTGAAGCGGGATGTGGCTTAATTTGTGGCGAAGTGTGAGATTTTTCAGCAAGTCAAAGGCGAGAATCAGAGACCCGAAGGTCTATTACAGCCGTTACCTATTCCGGAATGGAAGTGGGATAACATCAGTATGGATTTCATCATGGGATTGCCCAAGAGTCCTAAAGGTAATGATGCGATTTGGGTTATAGTCGATCGACTAACCAAGTCCGCTCACTTCTTGGCGATAAAACTCACTGCTTCGATGGACAAGTTAGCTGAATTGTATGTTGGCGAGATCGTCAGGCTCCATGGTGTTCCGTCAACTATTGTGTCTGATCGAGATGAGCGGTTTACTTCGCATTTCTGGAGGAGTCTTCAGATAGCTTTGGGTACCAAGACGGATTTCAGCACTACTTTTCATCTGCAAACCGATGGGCAAACCGAGAGAGTCAACCGTATTCTTGAGGATATGCTTCGGTGTTGTATACTTGACTTTGGAGGCAGTTGGGAAAGGCATCTAGCTTTGGTAGAGTTTGCCTACAACAACAGTTTTCAGGCCAGTATTGGGATGGCGCCGTACGAAGCTTTGTATGGTAAGAGGTGCAGAACACCTGTTTGTTGGTTTGAAGTTGGGGAGCGTTAGTTGTTTGGGCCTGAGCTTATGCAGCAAACCTCTGAAAAGGTTGATCTGATCAGGAAGATGTTGGTAGAGGCTCAGAGCAGGCAGAAGAGCTATGCAGACAACCGGAGAAGGGACCTTGAGTTTGAGGAAGGTGACTTCGTCTTTCTGAAAGTATCGCCCAGTAAAGGTGTGATTCGATTTGGCAAAGGCAGAAAGTTAGCCCCGAGGTTTATAGGCCCGTATAAGATATTGAAAAGGATCGGGGAAACTGCTTACCGGTTTGAGTTACCGGAAGAGTTATCTCAGGTGCACAATGTCTTTCATGTGTCTATGCTAAAAGGTTATATTCCAGATCCGTGTCATCGTTTGCTTGAAGTGCCGGAAGGTTTGCAATTGGATCTCAATTACATCGAGTCTCCTGTCGAGATTGTTGATCGTCGAGAGAAAGTCTTGAGGAATAAGACGATACCGATGGTCAAGGTAGTCTGGAGAAACCATTTGGTTGAAGAGGCTACTTGGGAGTTTGAGGAGAGGATGTTGAGGGATTATCCTGAGCTTTTTGCTTGATTTGTATTTTGTCTCTTTTTCTTTTTGCTTGTTGTGTGTTTTGTTTCTCATTTTTGACTGTAGTTCCGGGGACGGAACTATTCTAAGGAGGGAGTATTGTAATACCCTGATTTTCATTAATGAAAATTATTATTTTGTATTATTAATTTGTACGTATTGTGCACGTATATATATATATATATATATATATATATATATATATATATATATATATATATAGGGGCCGGTTCGGGTGAGAACCAACCCTGGGGTGAGAACCTAAGGGCCTCTCCCTACCACTCATCAAATCATTTTGTATGGCTGAGATTATGCAACTACAAAAAATGGTAATAGATCCTAATGTATAGACTTTTTTTGGTGTGTGACGGTTAAGGTAAATTTTTCAAATTGGAGAGAGAAATATTTGGTTCCCGAAAAATATGGGAGAAGATTTTGTATCCCATTAATAGCAAATGCAGAATCACTCACCATTTTTTTCCTTTAACCCTAATAATTACACAACAAAAAGAGTATAGAGTTTTTTTCCTCACGATTTCGTTTCTTCATCGTCGAAAATTACTAAACTCTCGCGACAAGACCTAGGAGATTGTAGTTTAGGCGATTTCAATTTGGTTAGACATGTCACCGAAAGAGAACACGAAGAGGCTCATTTGCGACGGCGCCGGCGCCGGTGAGTTTTATTTTTTTTTATAAAATTGTTCCGATATCGCCTTTTATTATTTTATTTTCTTGCAATTCGTTCTACTTTATTGAATCCCCGAACAATTTGTTGTTTTAATTATAAATTTCTGAATGTTGTTCGTGATAATTTTTCCTGTCAAATGATTTTTGAAATGCTTTAAAAGTTTGGCTTTATTGTTGGCGAATTAGAGGGTTATATAGGGCCTAAAAAAAAAATAATAATACAGTCAGTTGCTATTTAGTATACTGTAGTTGTTGTTTATATAATATGTAGTTGCTGTTTATGTATTGTGTTATTGATGGTTTTTGCATTCAACAGTTGCTATTGAAATGCATTCAACAGTTGCTACTATGTTATTGATGGTTTTTGCATTCAACAGTTGCTATTTACTTGGAAAATTAATTTTCTAAATAGTTGCTATGCAGTTGCTATGCAGTTGCTAATTAATTGCTATGCAGTTGCTATACAGTTGCTAATTAATTACTATGCAGTTGCTATTTTGTTTTGAGAGTCTATGCAGTTGCTAATCAATTGCTATGCAGTTGCTATTTACATGAAAGATTTTGTTTCTAATTTGATATTATTCAGTTGCAATCTAATTCTTATGCAATTGCTCATTACATTAAAATATCATAGATTAAAATGTCATAGATTAAAATGTCATAGCAATACCTGACCAGCTCATTAATTACAAATGTTGTAAATGTTGATATTTATTAGATTGTAGTTGCTAATTATGTTTTATTGTATTTATGGTTGTTTCAATAAATAGTTGCTAATGAATGGTACTGTTGTTGCTGTTTTAAAATAAGAAGTTGCTATCTATATGTGTTAACTTGTTGTAATTGATGTCTTTGTGTTATTTCTTTCAAAGGTGAAAGTGTTTCGAAAACAAGTTCAATTTGTCAGAAGAATGTAAACGACGACTTTGTCGAAGTAGATGCTGAAAATAAAAGGGGTAAAGGGAAGCCGGCTGAGAACGTCGCCGATGACCCAGTTGTACTTAGTAGGACATGCTCCCGTATTCTGGTGAATGCTATTAAAGACATGAAGGATGCACAGCGACGTGCTGTTATTGAGATGAGATTTGGTAACATCCTGCATTTGAAAATCACGAAGGTGCCAGCTTCTTTGGCGTATTGGGTTCTTGATCATTTTGATCCTAGGAGCTGCGAATTGAAGATGGATAATGGACGGTCACTTCATGTGGAATCCGATGACGCTGCACTAATTTTTGGACTGCCGACCAACTCATCCCCAAATGTCGGTAGGTAAGAGTATGTTAGATAGAAAGCGGGAAAGGGCAGTATGTCCAAAGGTTATGGAGTGGAAACAGCAGATTGGGAAAGATAAAGTATTAATCAATACTCTGAAGGACAATATGCTTGGAGAGGTTGATGGTGGTGTATGGTTCAAGCGTCATTTCGTGGTTTTATTAGGAGCTTGTCTATTTGAAAATTCGGGTAATGGGTATGTGAATCCCCAAATATTGAGCAACTTGGAATGTATGTCGACGCTAAGGGAGTACGATTGGGGTGATTACATGGTGAGATGCCTCATAGAATGGAAGCTGAAATGGGAGGGAAAAAAAACAAAAAACTTCATGGGCCCGACCTTATTCATTGTGGTGGGTTTTCGTACTTCATAAATATATATTTTGTGTACTGTAATTATCAATATGAATAGCTATAAGTTGCAACTAATAAAATATTGGGTTAATTGATTTTTTCAGCTCTTTATCTCGATCGAGTCGTGTTTTTGATATTATTTTTAATTGTATTATTTTTTCATATCTTTTGTAGGCTCTTTACCTCGATCGTGTCGTGTTCTTGAGAAGAACCGTCCCAAGATGTTATCCGTTAATAAAGGTTTGGACGTTTAGTGAGATGTTCAAGCGGGAGAAGGATGAAAAGAAACACGGAGGTTTCGGGACAGGACATCTTTGCGACCGATTCGAATGGTCGGGTGAGGAATTTGAAGAAGATAAAGATGCTGAAGTTCTTGAAAAAGGATCTGAGAAGCGTACGGAAATGTCAACCGATGGTGAAAGTAGTGAAGCCGGAGGCGCTGTTCGCTTGTTTGCGGATAAATTCCTTACCAAGGCGAAAATATTGGCTGATACGATGGTTGATCTAATGTCAATGGTCCGCGATGCGCCGGCAGAGATCATGTCTGATCCGAATGTCAAGAATATGGTTGATAAGGCTCAAGTACTATTGGGTTGTACAGCCAATGTAGCAGTAGAAAATGAAAATTTGGCAGATCAGCAAGCTAGTAGCACACAGAACATGTACGATTCCTTCTGGGCCCAGGATGATGTATTTGATCAATTAAAGGTGCTTGAGGAAGCAGCTGTTAAGCGTTTCGCATTTAATAAAGAAGTGGCCGCTAAAACAGATCGGCCAGACATGAGTGTATTGGGATGTAATGAGCCAAGTTTCAGCCTTGGATTAACACAACTGAAAGGTGACGATGATACGGGAGCTGAGCAGGTTCAAGATCCCTTGTTGCAGGTTGATAAATTATGAATTATATATTTTCCTTTTCAACTTTCCCTATACGAAAAGTTATTTTAATTGAAAGACTTGTGTATTTTGTAGGCACACAATAAGAGCACTGAGAAGGAGGAAGGAAAAAATACACAGGTCATACCTTACAAATGTTATCTTTTTTGCTACGTTTAATGTATATACTTGCTAATTAATTGCTATGCAGTTGCTATTTTGTTTTGATTTTCTATCTAGTTGCTATGCAATTGCTAATTAATTGCTATGCAGTTGCTATTTTGTTTTGAGTTTCTATGTAGTTGATATGCAGTTGCTAATTAATTGCTATGCAGTTGCTATTTACTTGAAATATTGAGTTTCTAAATAATTGCTATGCAGTTGCTATTTTGTTTTGATTTTCTATCCAGTTGCTATGCAATTGCTAATTAATTGCTATGCAGTTGCTATTTTGTTTTGAGTTTCTATGCAGTTGATATGCAGTTGCTAATTAATTGCTATGCAGTTGCTATTTACTTGAAAAATTGAGTTTCTAAATAGTTGCTATGCAGTTGCTATGCAGTTGCTAATTGATTGCTATGCAGTTGCTATTTTGTTTTGAGTTTCTGTGCAGTTGATATGCAGTTGCTTATTAATTGCTATGCAGTTGCTATTTACTTGAAAAATTGAGTTTCTAAATAGTTGCTATGCAGTTGCTAATTAATTGCTATGCAGTTGCTGTTTTGTTTTGAGAGTCTATGCAGTTGCTAATTAATTGCTATGCAGTTGTTATTTACATGGAATATTGAGTTTCTAAATAGTTGCTATGCAGTTGCTATGCAGTTGCTAATTAATTGCTATGCAGTTGCTATTTTTTTTTGAGAGTCTATGCAGTTGCTAATTAATTGCTATGCACTTGCTATTTACATGAAATATTGAGTTTCTAATTTGATATTATTCAGTTGCAGTCTAATTCTTATGCAATTGCTCATTACATTAAAATGTCATAGATTAAAGTAATGATAATGTATGTTTGTCAATATTAAAAATACTCTTATTGTGGAATAAAATTTAATTTTTTTATTATGAAAATACAAAAGCATATAATGAATGTTTTTCATTAGTATACAAAAGAACCATAATGTTTTTTCCTTTTTTTGTGTTTAGGAAATGATGGACGGGAAAACAAATGATTGTCAACAAAATGTTGAATGGGTGCAAATTCCTGTTAGAAAACGTCGAAATCCTGTTAGAAAACGTCGATTTCCTAGTCAGGTATTGGTATTGCAGTTGCTATTTATAATCATTACAGTTGCTGTATAATCATGTTGCATTTGCTTATGGGAGTAGTATTTATGTTTGAAGGTTGTCCGAGATGCGGATCTAGGAAATAAAAAGCGTCAGATAAACATGAGAAGTGGCAAGGTATTTGGATTGTTGTTTTTAAGATTTACTTCAATTGTTGTGCTATTTTTTGAATGATGTTAACTAGAATATTTGTTACCAACACTTCATAGGAGACCGAGATGCATATTCCGACTGATGGAGGGGAATACTTGATTGTGAAAGGTCCAGAAGAGGGTGAAAATATAAAGAAGAACAAAGACAGCCTAGGCGTGGAGATTAATAAGGTGAAGAAGAATTCTGATATTTTGAAAGCCAAAAATCCTGTTGAGACTGCACACCACATGGTACGCCGGAAACAAACAGAAAAGAAGAAGACTGAAAAATTAATTTCCTCATACGTCCGTAGGGAAGTGGCGTTGACTGACGGATGGAATGATGCTGAAAAGAAGATTGGGTTCTGGGTGATGCACAATGCTGATGCTGATATGTAAGTTTTTCTTTAACGTATGCAATATTTTGCAAGTTATTATGAAATTCTAAGGATTTTTATAGCTGACTTATTATTTATTGATGTAGGATGGAGATCTTATTTTACACCGGACAGTTTCAGCTCAGTAGGGAACAAATGATTTCACTTTTGCCATCTGTTTATGTGGAAGCATCAGTTATTGATATTTGGAGTATGATACTCAATCACAAGGAGATGTCTCGATCGAAAGGTTCACCATGTAGATTTTTCGCATCTACATACCTAACTGTGAGTCTGACTGAAATTATTTATTTATTTATTTATTTTTTAATTTTTAATTTTTATTTATTTATTTATTTATTTATTGCATTCTTTTGTTTGTTTCACCACTATTTCGGCCTAACATAATTTACGGTTAGGCATACACTGCTGTGAACCCTGTTAAAGAATGGAGTATGAATAGACGAGGAGAGAAGTTCTTCGAGCGACTCGATGAGGAAATCGTTGATACTCAGTGGATGAAATTGGGCAGCATTGACATCGTAAGTTTGATGGTTATTAATTTTTTTAATGTTAGGCATATCTTACAATTTGTGACGTAAAAAGAATTTGTTGCTATTTAGTTAATTTGAAATTGCTATTTAGTTATTTAGAAATTCCTATTGAGTTAGTTACACTTTAGTTAGTGTGAAGTTTCTATTAAGTAATTTAGAAATTGCTATTTAGATACTTAAAAATTGCTATCCTAATGTATATAATATTATTGTTGACTTGACGACTATGCATATTTCGTTTTGCATATGCAGTTTGTGTTTCCAATAATACATGCAAGTCATTTTTACATGATGGTATATGACTTGAAGAATATGTCAATTGATCTTATTGATAACTCCTCGGCGATGGATACTGATTCGTTGAAGACGAAATATGGCGATGTTCCAGGATCACTGGTACGAACATTATGATAATTGCTAACCTAAATTTATAACGTTGTGAGTGCAGCCTACATTTAGTTAATATTGTTTTAAACATTCTTGCAGAGCCAATTGTTTAATCTATTTTTGGAGTCAAAAGGAAAAATTAAAGAGTCTATAGAACTGCGCAATGTAAATATCCGGAGGCTGAGTATGCCTTGGAGGGACGACACGAACAAGGAGGATTGTGGAGTGTTTCTGATGCGCCACATGGAGACATATCATGGCGGGGGAGAAAAAAATTGGAATAGTGGCTTAAAGAAGAACAATAAGAGACAGCTTAATGTATTGAGGATTAAGTACTGTGCTGCCATCTTGAAATCTGATGTTAATACCTTAAAGGATCAAGTTGATGCAGCATCGAACCTCCACTATCAGCAGCAATGCGTGGATGAGCCAATAGATTTGGGGCCCATTCTGCTTAATTACAGGCCGCCAACTAACTTGACCAAAGACTAAAGTGGTCTGAGTGTCGTTAGATTATAGTAGTCAGACGTGTGATTCTTTTGTATACTAATGAATGATTCTTTTGTATACTAATGAATGATATTGAAATTGCAAAACAGTATGATTCTTTTGTATACTGATGAATGATGTTGTTTTTGATCGATATAGACTCATTTTGAACATAATTAAGAAATCTTGGCCCTTGAAACTCAATTTTACACGTTGTGATTGGTTTATTTATTTTCATGATCATTATGACTGCAAGTTGTATTCCACAATAAGAATATTTTTGATATTTACAAACCTACATCATCATTATTTTAATTTTAAATAGCAACTGTAATAACTATCAATAGCAACTGTAATAACTATAAATAGCAACTGCAATAACTATAAATAGCAACTGAAATAATTATACAGCAATACCTGACCACTTAAACAGCAACTGTAATAATTATAAATAGCAACTGTAATAAACAGTAACTGTATGGAACGAAATGGTGAATGATTCTGCAGTTGCTATTAATTTGGGAATAAATATTTTCAATTCAAAAATAGCAACTGCATAGAAACTCAAATCAAAATAGCAACTGCATAGCAATTAATTAGCAATTGCATAGCAACTGCATAGCAATTAATTAGAAACTCAATATTTCAAGTAAATAGCAACTGCATAGCAATTAATTAGCAACTGCATAGCAACTACAGAGAAAATTATGTTGTTTATTTCGAACTTAAACAGCATCTGTAATTATTATAAATAGTAACTGTAATAAACAGTAACTGCATCTGTAATAATTATAAATAGCAACTGTAATAACTATAAATAGCAACTGCAATAACTATAAATAGCAACTGTAATAACTATAAATAGCAACTGAAATAATTATACAGCAATACCTGACCACTTATGCAGCAACTGTAATAATTATAAATATCAACCGTAATAAACATTAACTGTATGGAACGAAATGGTGAATGATTCTGCAGTTGCATTTCAGTTCAAAAATAGCAACTGCATAGAAACTCAAAACAAAATATCAACTGCATAGCAATTAATTAGCAACTGCATAGTAACTGCATAGCAATTAATTAGAAACTCAATATTTAAAGTAAATAGCAACTGCATAGCAATTAATTAGCAACTGCATAGCAACTACAGAGAAACTTATGTTGTTTATTTCGAACTCAAAGTAACTATATAATTAACGTTACAAATTTGATATTAAAATAGCAAAACCATAGAAACAAAATAGCAAGTAATTAACAGTAAACTATGAACATAGATTGAATTCAAAATAGCAATTCCATAAAATCATTCGACTCCGATGTCTTCTTCAACGAGAACTGTTCGGCCAGGACAATTTCTAGCATCATGTCTAACCTTTTTCATGCATAAGCTGCACGTACGCAACGGTTTCTTGTTGCGCTCAATCGCAGCTTCTTGACGAGAAACAAGTCTACTACCACTTCCTTTGGTGCTGACTTTGGTGGGTGGATGCATCAAGACTTGTTCAGGAGCAGGAGCTCCGAAATGCGTTTCGAACATCCTATTCTTGGTAGATGGACCAGCTTGTGGGTCTTCAGTGGAATTAAGCAGGGCCATTTGTTCTTTGATGCAGCGGTGGAAAATCGACATCTTCGCGATGTTACCATCAAGAAGACCAATACACGAGTAAAAATCTGAAATTAAATTATTAATGATAGACTTTTGCTCATCGATGCTTGCGCAGTCGTTAAGGACATTGTCGTCAAGTTGGTGTATTGGCTTCGATTCAGCTGTTTTAGTCCATCGGCCGAGAACATACTTATCAGGTATAGCTTCAAGTTTTTGATCTTTGAACACCCAGAAAATATGCCGACATAGTAAGCCCATCCTTGTAAACTTCTTGCAGGTGCATGTCACATCCTCAGCAGTGTTGTTGTGTGTGACAGTTGCTATATCGCTACTGTCACTACTTATTTCATATGTGGAACTTAGTGAGCCTTTTGTGATACTGACAATGCTACAGTCATAACATGCAGAGACGATATCCTTTTGCGTTTCTTTGAAAATTGTTGACGTGTATACCTTGCTAGCATGCCTCTCGATCAACAACTGGGTGATGGGAATGGAGACAGATAAAATGTTCTTGTTGTTCAACTTGTCGTATTCATTTCGCTGTTTCTCTAAAGCCCCTTCAAAAAACATGAAAAACTCAATCAAGTTTGATCGAGGGTTGAAGTGTATTTTGAAGAAATTATTTTCGCTCTCAGACATTGACGTAGTTCGTAGCAAGCCGCTCATAGGGCAGTCCCTAAAATATGTTGGGATCCAAAACCGACGTATCTGAAACATTGACTTCAACCAATTGTCATCTTGAACTCCGTACTCGGTCATTAATGTAACCCACTTATCTTCAAATTCTTGTGGCTCAATGAGGCTTGTCCAAACAATCGACCTCAACATCGATTTGAAAATGTCGTCATCTTTCACTTTATTTGGTAGCCTCAAAGACAACTTCTGCATGATGTGCCACATGCACAGGCGTCGCCTGACACCAGGAAATACGCGTTCAAGTGCAATCTTCAATGCAGGGTCTTGGTCTGTAATAATCATTGAGGGGCAATGACCCATGCAATCTTTAAATTTTTCAAGCACCCAAGTGTAAGAATCGACATCTTCCTTAGTGAGCAACGCAGCAGCAAAAGTTATACATCCGCCGTGGTTGTCTTTTCCCGTGAACGGAGTGAAGATCATGTTATACCTATGGATATATAAAAATTAGCATAAAGTTGATTGTGGACATATTTATTAAAAAAAAATCTAAAAGTATCCTGTTTTGTTTGACAGAAATAACTATAAATAGCAACTGTAATAACTATAAATAGCAACTGTAATAACTATAAATAGCAACTGAAATAGTTATACGGCAATACCTGACCACTTAAACAGCAACTGTAATAATTATAAATAGCAACTGTAATAAACAGTAATTGTAACGAACGAAATAGTGAATGAATCTGCAGTTGCTATTAATTTGGGAATAAATATTTTCAATTCAAAATAGCAACTGCATAGAAGCTCAAACACAAAAGAGCAACTGCATAGCAATTAATTAGCAACTGCAAAGCAACTGCACAGCAACTGCATAATACATTCAGTTGCTATATAGTGAATTCACATCATGTAGTACATAAATTTGCGAAATGAGAAACAAGCAATATTAATATTGTTTCCAACTAATATATGTAATATTTGTGGCTACTTAAAATCAGAAAACAAACGCATGCTCATACCTATTAGTTGAATAAGTAGCATCAAAGCTCAGAACATCACCGAAAACGGCATAATTTCTGCGACATATTGAGTCAGCCCAAAAGACACGTGTCAGCTGGTCTTTCTCATTGACATCGTACTCGAAAACAAAGGCTGGACTTATTTCTTTTTTCCTGAAAAGCCTGTCCAAAGCCATTTGAGCATCAACACGAAGCGCATATGCCTTAAGGTCGCGCGAGAAATTTTTGAACTCAACACTTGTGCATCCGATATTGGAGTAAGATCCAACAACCTCTTTGAACAACCTGTAAGACTTCATCGGACCTATATTTGCTCTAGCACAATTAAGAATGAAATTCTGATGACCAGGATTTAATGTTTTATTCGCGTCGAGGAATTGTCTCTGAACCAATGGAACTAACGGGTGAGAATGATGCTCGACGAATTTAGAGACAATGTAGTTCGAATTTGTTTCGTGTTTTAAAAGCATAAGAGCCTTGCAGTCTAGCCGTTTCGACACCCGACGCCTCTTGATTTTTGGCTTATCGATCGGATCATTCTCCTCTACAATATTCTCCTCGACAATATCATTATCGAGATGGTTGTTTGAAGCATCAGACTTAACGGTATTCTTATTTCCCTGCCTGTTACAATAAAGCCACTTGTGTGTAATTAAACCACGTTTTCTCTTGTCGCCACCCCGCCGAATATCAAAACCACAAGCTGCGGCGTATTCTGTATAAAACTTTATCCCGTCATTCATATCAGCAAATTGCTTGCCGACAAAAGGCTTCAAGTCACTGTCGCAATGAGGTATATGGCGTTCAGTTAATCCGGGCGATATCGACAAAGTACAACCCTGGACTGGAATAATTTTATTTCCAACTACAAAATCAATATAAACGTTGTTATGACATTTATATCAAATAAGATTTATAAAAAAAAGTATAAATCTTGCTACTCAGTATTTGCGAATTTTCATTTTAGTATTTTTTTTGTTTGCTAGATAAAAGTAGCTATTTAATTGTACTATTGTTGCTGTTTATATCTATGTATCTTGCTGTTCAGTATTTGCTATTTTCAATTCCAGTAATTTTTTTGTTTGCTAATAAAAGAGTCGCTATTTAGTACGCTGTAGTTGTTGTTTATATAATATATAGTTGCTGTTTATAGTTATACTGAAGTTGTTCCTAACAATATGCAGTATAGTGTAGTTGTTGTTTACATAATATGTAGTTGCTGTTTATATTATAAACAGTTGCTAATTAACTGTATAGTTGTTGCTGTTTTAAATTAAGAATTTGTTATCTAAATATTTTTACTTGTTCTAATTGCTGTGTTTGTGTTATTTCTTTCGAAGATGGATGTGTTATTTCTTTCGAATATAAACGATGTTATGAATTAAAATAAGTAAAACTCAATGCTTTACTTATTTATACTGTAGTTGCTGTTTATAGTTATACTGAAGTTGTTGCTAACAATATGCAGTATAGTGTAGTTGTTGTTTACATAATATGTAGTTATTGTTTATATAATAAACAGTTGCTAATTAACAGTTCAGTTGTTGCTGTTTTAAATTAAGATTTTGTTATCTATATATTTTAATTTGTTGTAATTGCTGTGTTTGTGTTATTTCTTTCGAAGATGGATGTGTTATTTCTTTCGAATATAAACACTGTCATGAATTAAATTAAGTATAACACATTGCTTTGTTTATTATCTTATAATTGATGATTCTTATACAGTAGTGTATATTATGTTTCTATTTATAAAATATAAATCTGCAAACAACAGGAAAAAAAAGGAGGTATATAATGACCTGATCGACGTTCTATATAACAAGAAATACGGTAATCAGAAACATTAAAACATAGTAGAATGAAAACTTGGTGTATCCACCTTCTTCGGACTCATTAGAGGAGACGGGAACGGTGTTTGGATATTAGTCGGATTGTCTACACCGGAAGTTTTGGCAATAGGGTTACCGTCGTCGTAATCGGAAGTGTTCATCATCCTGATGAAGAATGTGGTTCGGTTGCAAATAAAATAAAAACGGCAAAAATATTGACCGAAAAATCTGTCTAATATCTTCATTCCTTTTATTATGCGGTCCCCAACGCTTAATTAAAGGGATTGACATCTAAAATCAAAAATTAATTAATCTAATTAATTATAACGGATAACATCTAGACCGTTAATATTAGTCAGATGAATGGCTGGGATAGGCCCTTAGGTTCTCACCCCAGGAAATGGTTCTCACCCGAACCTTTCTCTATATATATATATATGTCTTTTATTATTTTTACCTAAAGCCTATTTTTAAACAAACATAAGTATTCTTTTATTTTGAGCCCAACTTAATTTATTTTAAATGTAAGCTATTTTGGCCCATTAAATAAAAGCCCATGAGTTTATTATCTTTTTATTACAACTTGTAGTATAGACAATTTTTATAGATTTTTATAAAAAAATAAAATGTACAACTTTTAAAATAGGGGACAATGGGGAACATGTGCATCACATGTGCACGTGTTTGTGCACTTTTTGCATGGCCGGATATGGACTAGGAGGGAAAAGAGAGTGGAGTTTGTGAGAGATAGTTTTGTGATCATGGTTGGTTACTACAACTTCCCCTTGAATCCTAGTCTTTGTTTCTTAACTCCTAAATCAATCCTAACCTTCTATTTGTCCCAAAATTTTGTATAAATACCCCCCCTAGCCTAGTTATTCTTGCACTCTTCATTTTCCAAACCTATAGTGAAAGAATACAATTATTAGTAGTAGATTATTAGTAAGAAGTGAGAATAAAAGATTGAGAGTTTGAGTGTGTGTGTTAGAAGCAAGGAGGCCGACTACATCACTTGGGAGCTTTCGGTTTGCACATCAAGCAAGGAGGAGATGCACTCGTGTGGGCAAGCTTAATCTAGGAGGAGAAGGGCTTTCCGTTTAGGAGTTGTTGTGTGATTTTCTCTCCAAAATAAGGTGGGTTGTTTTCTATATTTCTAATTTAGATGCCATGCTATGAGTGATTGAAGTAATGATGCATGAAAGAAACTAATAAGAGTACACTTAATTGGAAAAATGACTTACTAGTTGATTAGATTAATGCTTGATAGATTGTATGTTAACTTGTCATGAATCTTAATTTTGTGTGCAAATTGCTTGTAGTTATGGAAATATTGAATTGAGATTGTTGATAATGTCAAAATTGAGTACAAAATGCTAGTAGATGAAATTATTGTTTTATGTGCTAAATGGACTATCGTGATATTGTTTCAAATGAATAAAATTATCCTATGCATTTTGGGTTTATGAAAGAGGGAAAAACAGGGAATTATATTTATAATGTAAATTTTTTTTAATACCAATTTGTATTCGAGAAATGTCAAATTTGAACTAAGGAGAGAGTAGTATGCAATTTAAATTATTGTATGAGAAATATGTATTAAATTACTGAAAAAATTATTTTAAAAATACTGGAGTGTTAATTTAAGTTAAAATATACGTTCTGGAAATTTACATGGTTTTTGGCGCAACCAAAACAAAGATAAGGGCTTGTGAACATCGAAACATTTTAATAAATTAGAGACTTGAGTTAAATAGAATTCAAGTTGTATTTGTGACAACTTGAGCCTATAGCTCAAGTAGTCGGTTGGCATTCTGGCGCTACAGTAGCGCGACGTGTGTCTTGAGGTCGCTGGTTCGATACCTTGAGGCCATCTTCTTTTTGTGCTGTTTAAAAAAAATTAACCAACACCCGAACAGAGAGTATATAACTCTCTGTTTCTCTATTCATATCGCTGAGCGCCTTTGGCTTAGTGGCTAGCGAGTGCGGCTGTCTTCTCTGAGGTTGCGGGCTCGATTCTGGTGTTAGCCAGAATTTTTATATTTTTTTAAATTGATTTTGGGAGTTTTCTTGATGTACAAAAATTTCGAAAAAAATACCGTAATTATTCTAAAATCATATACAACTTATGAAAATAAATTGGAAGTTATTGGAATGAAATAAAGTGTGTTTTGAGGTAAAGTTGTATTCGAAAGTATGGTTTCTTACCTGTATAATTTCATAAAAATGTGTGTTTTCACGAGGTGATTAAGATAAGTATTAAGAAAGGAAAATTGATGAAAAAAATATAAATGTGAATTTTTATATGGGTCATTATTGCTAAAGAGTAGCGTGACAATGGTGATATTACGAATATTCACTTTGACTAGATGTTTTTGTAAGATAATTTTTATGTGGAAATAAATATTGGTTATGGAATGCATGATGTATAATTGAACTCCATGTATGATAATTGATTCATGAAAAGGGTGGAAATCATGTAATTGAAAAAGAGAAATGTTCTTGAGTATGACAACTCAGATATATGAATTTGTGAATTGAAATTGAAAATTAGGGTGTAGCCAAAACTCACAGTGGCAAGTGAAAGTGATGAGATATGATTATTGAAATTGAAAAGACCAAGTTTGGGTCATTGTGAAGTGAAAGAAATAAGACCGGCATTAGTGAGAGGGCTGACTCTAAGAGATTGATTTTGTTCATGATTTCATTAAATTAAGAATTAATATATAGTGAAGAGGTGATGAAAGTGAGAGAAAAACACGAGTATGAGGGCCTTGAGTCTACGATGTGGGTGTGATTCATAGTTTGTCTTCACGATGAATCGTGACATGACGTGGGCACTACTCCGAAATTATCGGGATCTTGGCGACGCTTGTGGGGTGTTTGGTGACTGCGAGAGGATCGTGTGCCATGAAGGAGGCTGAATTGTCCATAGGTTGTCTTCACGATGCGTTGTGACATGGCGTGGATTCCCCTCTAGTTTTTCTGTACATGAGCTCGTACTCATAGGATATCTAGGATACTTACCGTAGTTACAGTAGTAGATTAAGTCATGACGAGAGATTGAACCCTACAAGATGAAGAACGATTAAGAGGCTTGCCCTCGTACCTATGTAGTATGGGATGCATAGAATCCGAACAAGCGCACATTAGTGTCATATAATATAAATAACTGCATTAAGGACTAAGTGCACAATCACAACACGACATCAATAGGATATTCCCCGTAGTTTGATATGTGAACAAGTTTGTGTTTGTTAAATATGGAAAATCAATTATACTGTTTCCGGCATAGAGAGGATGGCCGTGTATAATATTCGTTGGTTGAATAAACTAACGTACCCATAGTTTTGTATGCAGGATAAATGACATGATAAAGATTAAAGAAGAACTGATGCTTAGAGATTATTCAAATGTTGTTGTACTTTCATTTATGTAAATGTTATAATTTTGCTTCCGCTGTAAAGTGTAAAGATTTCTTATAACTCTGATGTAAAGTGAAAAGTTTTAAATTCCGTGTAAAATTGTACGAAGAAGTGTAAAGATCCTGTGGAATCTCGAATTCAGTTGTATTTTGGAATTCGGGGTGTTACGCTATTCATGTCACTTGGTTCTGATCCTTGGTTTTTGAGTTAGTTGCTCTATTTTTCTGTCACATCCATTCCATGCTTATTCAGTACTTATTCTTGCTGCTACTCTGTATCTTTGTTATTCGTTTTCTGTACTTGTTGCCTGCACTTCAAGCGGCTTGTAACTTGCATTGATGGGCGTTTTGTTTCTTTTTTCAATTCCTGCAATTTGTTAAACTTGCAGACTTTGGTGACCAGCTGCCCGAGGGAGTAAGTGACCAAGTATTCTAGGCTGGCTAGAGTTTCTTACATTAGTTTATTTCTTGTTTGAATAAATTGTAATTGCTAAATGGATTTTGTATTGGGCATTTTGTCCCAGATTTATATCTTGTTTCCAGACCTGATTATTTGAGATTAAGTATTCTTGTTTTCAAGTAATCATGTTGGTTATGATAATTTATTCATGCATGCATGGTTGGTTATTCCCTGTATATCTCTTATTTATTCCTGTACATGTTGTAAAGATCCTTACAGCTTATGAATGGTGAAAACCATTCACTAGATTTGTGTCGCGTATCCGTATTCCGTATTCCTTTTTGGGAAGCGAGGAGTGATAGGGTTTTATTTGGTATCAGAGCCAGATTTGGCTAATGTATTAGTTTGACTAATATGTTAGACGAGTTTGGCTCGATCAGGGATTGGCTCAACAGTACACAGACCATGCATTACAGAAACGAATTATAATCAACTTGATCTGGATGCTAATTGTTTTGGTTTGTGCAGGCCATGGCTCGCAGAGGTTCCACTTCCCATTCACAGGAGGAACAACCTTGACTAGAGGCTGTTACGAATGTGCTGGAGCGGCTAATCTACATGCAGCAGAATCACAGTGATCTTGTGATGCCCGCATTGGAGGTTGCTCGGAACCCGACTCCCATGTGCCTGTAGCGCCCCGAATTTCCAATATAACATCTCAGAAATACGTGGCACAATTCCCAGCATCAACCTCAATTGTAAAAGTATAAAGAATAAGTCAAATGGAAAATGCATAGCCAAAACACACATAAAATTTTCAACTTTTATTACATTAATTCTTTACAAAGCATAGCGGAAAATTAAACACCTTGAATTATAAACTCTTTCTTTTACAACTCATTCTTTTACAATTTATATAAGCCACAACATCATTCTATCTCATGCATCCAAATCCCAATGCTATAGGTACCTACCAGTAAAACTTGAGGCTCTAGATAACCCTCACCCCCAAAACTACAGGGGTCAGCCATAATGGTGTGAGTGACATGAAAGAAATTCAACATGAATAAAGCATAAAGTCATGAACAACATATATCAACAGTAGTAATGAAAAGAATATGAAATAATGGTAAATAAAACATGAAAACATCGAGTGAAACTAGACTAAGTGTCAAGTGTAGGAAAACAGAAAACAAACACGCATAAAAAAAGTCAAGAAAAAACACAATGCTATATGCTGACTCTCTAATGCACACTTGTCGGATTCTATGCATCTCACTCTACATAGGTCCGGTGTAAGCCCTTATCGTTCTCCACTTTATAGGGTTAGATCCCTCGTTATGCAACTACTCCTACTACTATGACTACTACGAGATTTAGATAAACTGTGAGAATTAGCCCATGCCCTGATAATTCCGGAGGTCAATCTCTATCCACAGATAATTTTGGAGACTATTTGACTCACACCTGGGAATCTTCGAGAATACCCCACACCGCAAACTATGGCGCCTCATCACACGAATACACCATGAGTGTCGCCTTGGTCCCGATAATTCCGGAGATCAATTCCACACCGCAGGTAATTTCGGAGACTATTTCACTCACACCTTGATAATTCCGGGGATTATCTCACACCGCAAGCCATACTGAGGTCCATAACCCATGTTTACACTCATTTCATCATATCACCATCTAGTATCTGTCCTTATCTTATTAAGTTAATTAATTAATTTCGAATCTCCCAGAGTTGGTGTACCCTACCGGACTTAACTCAACTGATCAACAACAAAGGCACAACTGGCCAAATCACAAAAATCTCAACTGCCGGTGTACTAAGGTCCCACTTACCTCTGGAGATTCACAACTCAACCATAATTACCAAAACTTTCATTAAAACTCATACTTCTATTATCAATATTCTTATATTAAGAAAACTTCTTAAAATCAACGAATCCAAATTCATTTAATGTACTCATAAATTCCAGAATTGAAATAAAGTATTGAATCCATTAAATAGCAGAAAACCATATTCTGAAGTCGTAGAATATTTCAAAACATCTATTCCTTTGAAAACCACATATATATATATATATATATATATATATATATATATATATATATATGAGGTCATAGGGAAGTAATTTAATTTTTTTATTATAAACAAAATAATACTCTCTGTAACATACTGTAATCTGTAGCAAAACATCATCTAAAACAATAGATCAATAATCCAAAAGCTCGAAGAAATAATCGTTCAAAAGAAACGAAGAAAACTCAATAAAACAATCCAAAACAGCAGGTGCGGTCGACTGTCAAAACTATGCAAAATAACGGCAGTCGACCGTCCTATTGAAATTCCCAAAAATAAAGAATGTCGGTCGACCGTGTGGTCGACCGTAGGCTACTATACAGCCAATTCAAAGCTTTGTGCACATTTTGACTGATACTTGATTAAACTTTGTGAATCAAAAATAAATTTCATGAGTGTTGTTGGATTCTAGTTACCTGAATATATAGATAAACTAGACACAAATTATAAACCTCGCAAGTGCACGAATCGTTTGAAAAAGCGTAGCAATAGCAAGGGTCGATCCCACAGAGATTGTATACTTTAACTTACTAATCAATAAAAAGAATAAGAATCATAAAGAGTTGTTTTAAAGATCTAAAAGAAATAAAAATATTAAAACTAAATTAAAAAGTGTTGAATCACAAATATTTATGAAGTAGTTGGGTTTAGATCTCCACCAATAGTTAGTAATGCTAAGTCACCTTCTGAACGTCTTCTTATTACTCATGTTTGTTCCCTTCAAGGGCATGGTATCTACTCCTTAAAGTACTGTTTCCCTAAGCCAAGAATTAGGCATGGTATCTACTCTAATTCGTTTCTTTCATTAAGTGTTTAGCATGGTATCTACTAAGTTGTACTTAAAGAAAACATAAGATCAGTGGAAACGAACAAACACTCAAGGTTCTAGAAATTGGTATCAGATCTAGATCCCTTAAGTTGATTGAACCAAGAACCACTAAGGATTCCCTTGTTACAAGTATGAACACGAGATACGGGTCGTCTCAATATGCTCATATAACAGATTCAGATGGATGGTAATGCAAACTTGATATTCTCAAGTTTTGTACGTCAGTCGACTGCTCTCAGAGCTTTGAGAACCAGTTTGATTATCATAAATCTATGTCAATTCAATCAGGTTCAATCAATAAGTAAAATAGAAGATTTCAGAAGAATATAGCACTACATAACTACGGCTTCAATCTACCCAACTATGAAATTAGTTCCACATAATAATACTTTTATTAATCAACAAGTTCGAATACATGACCAACATAAAAGAATAGAAGAAGAAGAAATAAACTAATGAAGTCCGGCAATGAGGTCGACTGGCTGTCACACAGTCGGCTGCCTTCGAATACTTGATCTCCTATCTCCTTCCTTGATGCTGATAGAATAATGCCCCTGTTGATGACTTGAACGCTCAGAAACTCTTGTGATTCGGTGGTGGGTGTTTGTGGAAGATGCTGATCAGAAGCCCCTGAATAATGCTTTCTTTCTGATATTTATAGAATACGGCCAGAGAATTAGGGTTTGCACTTTTTCAGGAAAGTCCTTCTTTAATTGATTTGATGATTTATTTCTTTCTCGTTTCTTCTTCCTTTCCTTATCTGTTAACCACGCCTTTTGCTAATTCCCAGTCTCTAGATTTGGTTTGTTAGAGAATTCACATAAAATCTGGATTCAAATAGATTTGGAATTAGATGCGGGTGTTTCTTCGAATATCTTATCTGTTAACTCCGCCGCATACCAATCGACTTGTCTTCGAACCAGTCGACTGTGTCGAGACTTCTGAAGATTTCTCAATTGATCAGCCCAGTCGACTGTTTTTGGAGTAAGTCGACTGTGCCGAGACTTAGCAAACTCTCTGTCCGGTCGACTGGCTGAGGAATTAGTCGACTGATCTCTGCTGTAGTCTGTGTTGGTCTGGAATCTGCTTTGTTTTGTTGTTATCGGCTGTTCCCTATTGAAAAGAGAAAATAAGAGTTAAATATCACATATAGAGCTTTTAAATGTGCATTTACAATAAGATTATTGCTTCTAAATGTGAATAATAATGTGTTCATCAATGAGATGCTAAAATATGACTTGTATAACATATAGGAGTTTATAAAATAAATCAAAATCATCTCGAATCCATAAAAGAGTAAGATTTCACAAAATTCCTTTAAAACAGCAATCTGTGCCTATATTTGTGTAAGTGTGTATATGTGTGCATTTGCATCAGTTTAAAACATCGAAATCTCATCAACCAAAAGTGTTATAGTGTTCAAAACTATTTCAGTACCAATAACTCAAATTCAACTCGAAAACTTCCACAAAACTCACAAAACTCATTTTTCTTCAAGTACAATAAGATAGTTTATACATATATACATATATATATATATATATATACACACACACACACACACACATAAGGTAATTCAAGCATCAGTTGAGCTTCAAAGTACATCAAATAAAAGTAGTAAAATGTCTGATTCAATCTCAGTACAAAATAGTCAAGATTTAAATTACAACTTCACAAAACATAAAATATCTTAAGAACATGCAGTGAATAGTTTTCATATGCATATATATATATATATATGTATATAAGTGTATGTGTGCATATTTGTATCAGTAAACATCAAGAATTTATGGTATGTATGTGATATAATGTTCTCAATTAAATTCAGTATCAGACCACGCAGATTTAACTCAAAATTTCATAAAACTCACCCAGGTTATTTTCGGCTGAAACATGCACATACACAAAAATTCAAAATCCCTCTTTTACTCAAAACTTGATCTTTTAATTTGATAGCTCCCTTTACAATTCATTAGACACATATACACCCTCTCACATCAGCATACTCGTGAATAATAGGTGATCATAACATTGCAGTCAATCAAGTTTCTACTCATCAAAGCCTCGACAGAAACATACACAGTAAGGATCCACTTTGTTCACTCTTATGCAATACCATCATGCAACTCATTATAATAAAATCAAAACAACAAGTATACGAAGGAAAACAACTTACTCATTATTTTTATTAAGTTCTTTAACGAATCTCAATTCATCAATTAGGGTTTTAATTCATTAAAAGCATAGTTTCGTGAAAAGATTCAATTTCTTTAGTTCATCCACTCATCAAAATTCACTATACCTTCATACAATCCCTAACATAATTTCTACTAGATAAATCATCACATACAACATGCTTAGAAAAAATACAAGAACAAACATATGTCACTCACCTTTTTGAAGAATCAACCGAAGATAATAAAGAGAATAAAAAAGTCATTCCTTTCGCAAGAAAACCAAGATCCTCACTTTGATATTCCAAGAAAATAATAAAAAAGAAAATCCTTTGTGTCGTGCAGCAAGGAGACGGTTGCACCTCACCTTTAATAGGCCGGAAATCAGGGTATCTAGGGTTTGTGAATCGATTTGCAAAACATCTCTTTTAAATATATCTTTACATATATAAATCCTTATACTTGGAAATTAGATAAAACTATCTTAATTGAGATTTAAAAACAAGAACAACCACCATAATATTGGCCAGCACTGTTTTAAAAACCCAAAAAATGAAATTGTACTTTTTGCCCTTTAAGTGGCAATTTTGCAAAAAAAAACATTTTTTTATCAAAACTTGCAAAATAAACCAAATTTATTATAAAAAAAAGTAAACTCTTTACCTTTGAATTAACTAGGCATCATGTTCAGCCCAAAAAATTCAAAAATCTGGAGTTTTCACTCCAAGTGGTAATTTTGCACAAAAGTCCATCTTTTTGTTATATTTGCAAATAGGTCAAATAATTATCAAAAAATCCAGAAAATTCACAAATAATATATAATAATAATTAATGGGTTTTTCCAAAATAATTTTTAACTTTGAACTTCCCAAGAAAATATTTGAACGTGTTTTGTACGTGTAAAAAGGTAAATTTCAGAAAAATGTTTATTAGATCACCAAAAATCATTTTAATTCACTTATTAATCTTAAAATCATTATTTAAAAAATATGGGGTATTACAATGCCTACATAGGTAGCTCTTCCTCCTCGTCCGGGTATAGTTACAGACTTCATAAGGCTGCACCATGACAAATTTTCCAGCACTAGACACTTCTTGAGGCCAAACAGTGGTTGATAAGGACGGAGCAGTTGCTGTTAGCTGCGAGAGTTGCTGATGCTGGTCGTGTGGATGTGGTGAGCATCCAGTTGGTGGACCTTGCCCACATATGGTGTAGCGTTGAGTCCGAGAGGCTCGCACGGCCCGTTGCTTGGACCACATTCACCAGGCGCTTCTTAGAGAAATTCTTTCCCAGCAGCACTCGGGTTGAGATGGAGCTGCAGTTCCTTGCCCTGAAATAGGGTGCCAGATCAGTGGATGAGTACGTGACAGAATTCACCAGGCTTAGCCGCTTTGTAGCTGCTTTAGTGGCGAACGAAGAGGATAGAGCTCGGAGATTCCTATTGGGGCTTGAGCGAGATATTCAGATGCATCTCGTTTTCCTTTGCCTTCATACTTATGCTGAGGCTCTTGAGGCAGCCCGAGCTCAGGAGCAGGCCCGCAACAGGTTGGCTCCTCCTCAGCGGACTGTTCAGCACCCCGCTGCTGTTGCTGTTAGGCCTTCTGGTAGGTCGATTCGGAGGCCAGTCCTCGCCCATTCTGTCAGGACGGCTCCCTACCTACCTGCTGCCCCACGGGGGGATGGTTTCTGTGACTTCTTCCAGATACTGTGACATATGCACAAGGACTGTAGGCGAGCCAACCGCAGGTGTTTTGGATGTGGCGTTGGTGACCATTTAGTGTGGGAATGCTTGCAGAGGAGGATGGCTCTACCAGCCAGGGGTCCAGTTCAGAAGGAAGCACCAGCTCGTGGTTTGGTCAGGCCACCACTTCCCCCTTCAGTGCCAGATCGTCGGTCAGAGGATCGCGGCTCCCAGGAGGGGTCAGACTTACTACCTGACAGCTGCAGAAGCTGAGACGGCAGAAGGAGTCATTGTAGGTATCTTTGCATTTCATTGTTTTGTTATTTCCCTTGTTTCTTTCACTGCTTTGCTCTGTTCATTCATATTATCTGTTCTGCATTATTATTGATCATTCCTTAATTTTCATTTCGTTTTCCTTGCCTTTTGACTCTATCTTAGGTGTTATCCCAGTTCGTTCTTTCCTTGCTCATGTTCTCTTTGATTCCGGGGGCGACCCATTCCTTCGTCTCTTCCCACTTTGTAGATTGACATCAGTTGGAGTGCAGCATCATGCCTGAGGCTTGGAGAATTGTCACAGGTGGTGGTGTTCTCATCTGTTCTCAGGAGTGCAAGTAGAGTCCTGTAGTTATTGGTAGCGCAGATTTCAAGGCCGACCGAATCGTAATTGGGAATTATGGATTCGATGTCATTCTTGGTATGGATTGGTTAGGTGAGTCCTATGCTATCATTGATTGTCGAGCCAATAAAGTTGTATTCAGGATCCCAGGTCACGCAGAGTTTGAGTTCCATACCGGGGAAATGCCCCTTGGCCGAGGTAAGACTGCAGTTGATCAGGAAACTTGTGCTATGGAGTTGCACACAGGCTGTGAGGTCGTACCTCTAGTAGTGCGGGAATTTTTGGATGTGTTTCCAGAAGAGTTTCCTGGGCTACCTCCAGATAAGGACGTGGAATTCGGTATTGAGGTTCAGCCTGGTACGACGCTGATATCGAAGAGTCCCTATAGGATGGCACCGGTTGAGCTAGCAGAGCTGAAGGTGCAGATCCATGGTTTGCTAAATTTGGGGTTCATTAGGCCTAGCATTTCACCATGGGGAGCTCCAGTTCTTTTTGTCAGTAAAAAGGACGGTAGCCGTCGATTGTGTATCGATTATCGGGAACTGAATAGTGTTACTGTGAATAACCGGTACCCGCTGCCCAGGATTGATGATTTGTTTGACCAGTTGGGCAGAGTGTCAATCTTTTCGAAGTTTGATCTTCGCTCAGGGTATCATCAGGTCAAGGTGAAAGCTACTGATGTGCAGAAGACTGCATTCAGGACAAGATATGGACATTATGAGTTCCTAATGATGCCTTTCGGAGTCATGAACGCACCAACTGTGTTCATGAGTCTGATGAACAGTCTTTTCCCCATTCCTGGATGGATTCATGGTGGTCTTCATAGATGATATTCTAGTGTATTCTCAGAACCAGGAGGAGTACGCTGAGCATCTAAGGTTGGTTCTACAGACTTTGAAGGAGAATCAGCTCTATGGGAAACTCAGCAAGTGTGAGTTCTTGCTCGAATGAGTTACCTTCTTGGGGAAAATTATCTCGGGCGAGGGAATCTCAGTTGATCCATCCAAGATTGCTGTAGTGAGAGATTGGCCAGTGCCTAAGTCAGTTTCAGAGGTGAGAAGTTTCTTTGGTCTAGCTGGATATTATCGGAAATTCGTCCAAGTTTTTCGAAGATAGCTGGACCATTGACTAAGCTGACAGGGGAAGGATCAAAAGTTCTGTTGGGATGAGGCTTGTAGCGAAGCATTTGCAGAGTTGAAGAGCAGGTTGATGTCAGTGCCAGTGTTGACTATTTCGGATGGTTCAGGCAGATCTGTGGTTCACTATGATGCTTCCGGCAAGGGTCTTGGTGTAGTATTGATGCAGAAGGGTCGAGTTGTTACTTATGCATCGAGGTAGTTGAGGCTGATGAGAGGAACTATCTGACTCATGATTTGGAGTTGGCGGCAGTGATCTTTGCTTTGAAGCTGTGGAGACACTATTTACTTGGAGATCGAGTGAAAATCTGTACTGACCACAAAAGTCTCAAGTATGGTTTCACCCAGAAGGAATTGAACATGAGGCAGAGGCGTTGGTTGGAGCTGATGGCTGACTATGACATCAATCTGCAATATCACCCCGGTAAGATCAACTTGGTACCGGATGCTTTGAGTAGGCGACCAACAGCTATGTTCCTGACTCAGCAGAGGGAACTGGTTGAGCAGATGTAGAGGTTGGAATTGGATGTGTTTTTGCCGAGTTCTGATCAGAGTTGCATGATACTTCAGCTTCAGTCGTCTCTTGTTGAGCAGATTAAAGAGGCTCAGGCTGGTGATGAGAAGTTGCAGGGATTCAGAGCAGAGGTTGAAGTAGGTTCCAGAACAGATATGGTTATTCATGAAGATGGACCGCTTCCTTTTGGGTCCAGGTTGTGTGTCTCGAAGGGTGAAGTTCGTTAGAGGTTGCTTGAGGAAGCCCACCGGTCGTCGTACTCTATTCATCCCGGAGGTACTAAGATGTACTGGGGCTTGAAGCTTCACTTCTGGTGGCATGGTATGAAGAGGTTCATGGCTAGGTTTGTGTCTCAGTGTTTGATCTACCAGCAGGTGAAGGCAGAGCATCAGAGAACCGCCGGACTTCTTCGGCCTTGTAGCGTCCCGAATTTTTAATAAGATATCTTAGAAAATACGTGGCACATTCCCAGCGATCCACTTCAATATAATATTAAACACAACCAACACCACTAAAATTTTCAACTTTTATTACATCAAACTCTTACATAGCACAGCGGAATTCAAAAATCTCAACTACAAACTTTCTTATATTTACAGCACAAACTTATCTCAAAACTGCTATTACAAATTTACACAAACTCTTAAAAATCAATTATATCTCAAAACCACTCAAGCATCCCATCTCCAACTCTAAGCAATAACCTGCAACATATGAGGCTAGAGATGATCCCTAACCCCCAAAACTAACGGGGTCAGCCATAAATGGTGTGAGAAATATAAAAACAAACAAACAACATAAAAGATCATACCTCATGAATTCTTAAACAACAAGTACTAAAAGAATATGGAAAGTACGAAATGACCGATAACATAAAACATCAAGTGGAGCTAAACTAAGTGTCAGGTGCAGGAAACAGGAAAACCAAGTGCATAAAACCAAGCCAAGAAACAAATACTCTAGATGCAGACTCTCTAATGCGTACTTGTCGAAGTCTATGCATCCCATTCTACATAGGTTCGATGCAAGCCCTTAACGTCTCCACTTCATAGGGTTCAATCCCCCGCTATGCAACTAATCCTAACACGATGACTACTACGAGATAAAGGTAAACCATGGATAGTATCTCATGCCCGATAATTCCGGAGATGGATCCCACACCCAAGATATTTCACTTGAATAATTCCGGAGATTATCCCACACCGAAACATTGACACGTCACCACACGAATACCACATGTGCTTCACCTCGACTCCGATAATTCCGGAGATCAATCCCACACCACAAGTAGTTACCGTGATAATTCCGGAGATTGTCCCACACCACAAGACTGTGATAATTCCGGAGACATATCCCACACCACTAATAATCTACTGTGATAATTCCGGAGATTAAATCCCATACCGAAAGCCATACTGAGGTTCTTGACTCATGTTCCCGTTCATCATATCACCACTAGTGCCTGTCCTTATCATTTTGGGTTAATTAATTACTTAACGAATCTCCTAGAGTGGTATACCCTACCGGCCTAAATTCAATTCTAAATAACTGAAATGCCTCAATGGGCCTCAACAAAATACTCAACACCGGTATACTCGGGTCACACACCTCTAGAGACTCAACTCAAATGTCAAAACAAAGTTCCACTAAACAAAGTGGCCCAACTAAATGTCTCGATTTGAATACTTAACTGAATATCTCAAAGTCAAATGCTTAATCAAATACTGAACTGAATGTCAAGTAGGGACTGAATTATCAGAAAAATCAATCATTCGAAATAGCACTAAAGTTTACAAAGATCCTTCAGTACCAGTCGACTTATACCGTAGTAAGTCGACTGCCCAGAGGACAAATATCCAAAATTTCACAAAAATAAACTAAGTCATATAAGTCGACTTAAGAAAAGGAATCAGTCGACTTACCCGAGGTAAATTCCAATAATCTTCTCAAAATTATTCTAAGTATACAAGTCGACTTAAAGGAATCATAGGTCGACTGTCCACAGGACTAATAATTTTTACAAAAATAACTTCCTCAGCAAACCAGTCGACTGCCTATGAGCTAGGTCGACTGTCCAGAACGACTATTTCAAAGATTCTAAAAATATAGTGTCAGGCTCGTACCCATCGATTGCTCAGTAGGCCAGTCGACTGTCGGCCTACAGATTTCAAAATTTAGGTCTGATTACAAAATCAAGTCTGGAGTCTTCTAACGATTCAATGTTTATGAAAATAGTTCATATTCAGGAAAAATGATAAATCTCAACAAATCCTCATCATGTATATGTATATATTACTCAAAACATCAATATGTCAAAATTCAAGTTCTCATGTTCTAAATCACAAATTCTTTCATTAGGGTTTTACAAGATCTAAATTTCTTTCACAAATCTGAATCAAAACCTGATTTATAAATTCAATGTAAAGGTGTTCATACTCAAATCTTAACATGCCTTTAGCAACACATTTTAATAATAAAGATCTACTATTCCATCCACAATTATTCACATGATTCATACCACAATACAAGATCTAAATCGTACACAACATCAAATCAATACATCATTGATACTTGCACACATAGATCAACAACAAGACAAATTTCTATCATTCACAAAATCAAACGAACAAAACAAAGTCACTCACATGAATCATACAACAAAACAATTTTTATATCACTCACATGAGTCAAACAACAAAAATAATTTTTATATATCTCACCTTGGATTGAGAAAAGTCCACGAAAAATCTTCCTTTTGCTAGATCCAAAAACTCCTTTCTCCACCAAAACAAATCTCTAAAATTCTGTACTTTAGTAATGACGGCTGGAAAGAAAATCCTTTAAATATCTGGGATTGAGTATTAGGGTTTCACCCACACTTTTGTAAAATAAACCCTTCCAAAATACAACTTGCATATATAGTTCTATCCTTGGAAATTCAATTAAAATTCATTTAAATTAGGATTTAAAAGAAAATATAAATTCTAAATCTCAATCAATACTGTTCAAAATGTCCAGAATATACATTTTGCACTTTAACCCCTAGAAATGTTAATTTTGCAAAAAGGTCCTTCTTTTCTCAAAAATTGCAAATAGTTCCATTTAATTTCAGAAAAATCTGGAAAAATACTAAATAAATCCCAAATATTAAATAATGATTTTTCATGAAGGAAACTAAACTTTCAAACTTCTCATAAAAGTAGTTGCACGTGTTTTGTACGTGTAAAAAGATAAATCTTTTAGAAAATATTAATTAAATCTCCAAAAAAAATCAATTTAAATTCATTTTCAAATATAAAATTAATATTTAAAAATACGGGGTTCTACATCACTCCCTCCTTAGAAGAGTTCTGTCCTCAGAACTACCACTAATGAGTCCAAACAATATATCAACAAAGAAATCAACATCTCATAATGGAAACATAGTTCAAACAATTGCATATGACAATTCAATCAAAATAAGAGAAATACAACTCAACTCAAAGTACTATCATTCAAAGAATTACAATCACATAACAGAAATACACTCATACAAAAAGTTCAGGAAAGTCCTTCTGCATGCGATCCTCTGGCTCCCAAGTAGCCTCCTCGAACTGCTGATTCCTCCACAACACCTTGACCATAGGTATCACCTTGCGCCTGAGAACTTTCTCCCTACGATCAACGATCTCAACAGGCTGTTCCTTGTAACTCAAGTTCACCAGTAGACCTTCAGGAATCTCTACCAACTGATGATTCTGATCTGGCACATACTTCCTCAACAATGACACATGGAATACATCATGCACTTGTGCCAACTCCTCTGGAAGCTTCAATCTATAAGCGGTCTTGCCAATTTGCTCCATGATCCTGTATGGCCCAATATACCTTGGCGCCAACTTGCCTCCCTTACCAAACCTGATCACTCCCTTGGTCGGAGAAACCTTGAGAAAAACTGCATCCCCAACCTCAAACTCCAAGTCTCTTCATCGAGTATCAGCATAACTCTTCTGCCGACTCTGAGCCTCAACTAACCTCTTGCGAATCAGCTCAATCTGCTCTGACGTCTGCTGTACGATCTCAGGACCATACATCTGCCTCTCGCCAACCTCATACCAACAAACAGGTGTCCTACACCTCCTTCCGTATAAAGCCTCATACGGTGCCATCCCAATACTCGCATGGTAACTGTTGTTGTAAGCAAACTCAACCAATGCCAAGTATCTCTCCCAACTACCACCGAAATCCATAACACAAGCCCTCAGCATATCTTCCAGCACTCGATTCACCCTTTCCGTCTGACCATCGGTCTGTGGATGAAAAGCTGTACTGAAATCAGTTCTGGTGCCTAAAGCTGCTTGTAGGCTCTTTCCAAAACCTTGAAGTAAACCTTGCATCTCTGTCGGATACAATCGACACAGGAACTCCATGAAGTCTCACAATTTCCCCAATGTATAACTCAGCCAATTTCTCCATCGACCAAGTAATCTTCATGGCTAGAAAGTGAGCCGACTTAGTCAAACGGTCCACAATAACCCAAATCGAGTCATTGCCCTTCGGACTCCTCGGCAAACCTGTGATGAAATCCATATTGATATTCTCCCACTTTCACTCCGGAATGGGTAACGGCTGTAACAAACCTCCAGGTCTCTGATTTTCTGCTTTGATCTGCTGACAAGTCAGACACCTTGCCACGAAATCTGCTACATCTCGCTTCATACCAGACCACCAAAAATGCTGTTTGATGTCCCTGTACATCTTTGTGCCTCCTGGATGAACTGACAACAATGTACTATGTGCTTCCTGCAAGATACTCTCTCTCAAATCTGCATTATCTGGAACACACAACCTCTCACCCATCCAAAGAACTCCATCTTGGACACGAAACTCTGATAGCTTGCCTTCTGAAACCTGTTGCAACATCTTCTGAATCTCTGAATCTGATCTCTGACCTTCCACAATCCTCTCTCTCAAGGACGGCTGCAACCTCAACTGAGCCAAAGATGCCCCTAAACCTTGCAGTACCACCTCGATACCTGCCTGATCGATCTCTGCTGCCAACTCTCTTCGAGTAGTGATCAAACTCGATATACTACTCTTCCTGCTAAGTCCATCAGCCACCACATTCGCCTTGCCCGGATGATACTTGATCTCAGGACGAATGTCTTCCAATACCTCCAACCACCTTCTCTGCCGAAGATTTAGATCCTTCTGTTGATAAATGTACTTCAGGCTCTTGTGGTCGGTGTACATGTTAACCTTCTCACCATAGACATAATGCCTCCACAGCTTCAAGGCATAAATGATAGCTGCTAGCTCCAAATCATGCGTCGGATAATTCTTCTCATGCAGACGCAATTGCCTCGAACCATAAGCAATAACTCTGCCTTCTTGCATCAAGACACAACCCAAACCTCTGAGAGACGCATCACTGTAGATATCATAATCCTTCCAAGCTTGTGACAAAGCTAAGATAGGTGGAGTAGTCAACCTTTCCTTTAACTCAAGGAAACTCTCTTCGCACTTATCGGTCCACACAAATGCCACATTCTTCCGGGTCAAACCTGTCAAAGGAACTGTAATTTGAGAATAAACCTGGATAAATCTCCTGTAGTAACCAGCTAAACCCAAGAAACTTCTGACTTCCTTTACAGACGTCGGCCTGGGCCAATCCTTCACCGCTTCAACTTTCTGAGGATCAGTAGCTACTCCCTCCTTTGAAAGAATATGACCAAGGAAAGCTACCTCAGACTTCCAAAACTCACACTTCGACAATTTGGCATACAAGCTATGCTCCTGCAATTTCTGTAATTCCGCTGTCAAGTGCGTAGAATGATCCTTCTCCGACTTCGAATACACCAAAATATCATCGATGAAAACCACCACGAAAGAGTCAATAAGTGGCCTCAAAACCCGATTCATCATATCCATGAACACTGCTGGCGCATTCGTCAACCCGAATGGCATTACCAAAAACTCATAGAGTCCATGACGAGTCCTGAAAGCTGTCTTACTCACATCTTCCTCCTTGACTCGCACCTGATGATACCCTGACCTCAAATCAATCTTCGAAAATACAGCTGCTCCTTGTAGCCTGTCGAACAAATCATCAATCCACGGCAGTGGATACTTGTTCTGAATAGTCACCCTATTCAACTCCCGATAGTCAATGCACATCCTCATTGACCCATCCTTCTTCTTGACCAACAACACTGGTGCTTCCCACGGAGAAGAACTCGGCCTGATAAGCCCTTTGCTCAACAGCTCCTCAATCTGCTTCTTCACTTCATCTTGCTCTACAGGTGCCATCCTGTACGGAGCCTTGGAAATCGGTGCACTCCCCGGCTGAACATTAATGCAAAACTCCACATCTCTCTGTGGCAGTAATCCTGGAAAATCATCCAAGAACACCCGAGGAAAATCTCTAACAACCGGAATGCCCTTGACTTCATCTGGAATTGCCATCTTAGATACCATTGCAGCCACCTTCGGAATCTTCTTCTTCCCTTGGAAAGTCACTGCAGGTCCACCTGGTGCTTTCACTAACACCTCCTTCTGCTTGCATTCGATTGTGGCATCATATATTGCCATCCAATCAATGCCCACGATGACATCCACTCCCAAAACTTTCAGCTCGATCAAATCAATGCCAAACAACCTCCCACCAATCTCGATATCACAGCCCTCGTAATATCGATCCGCAATCAACTCTTCACCTGACGGCGTTGCCACCGACAAAACCCTGCCTGGAAACAACTTAGGTTCCACACCTAAGATCTTTGCAAAATTTGGCGATACAAAAGTATGCGATGAACCAGTGTCAAATAAAACCTTTGCCTTTATTCCATTAATTAAAACAACTCCTGTTACAATAAGAATGATACTCAATCTTAAATTGTTCTTAAATAAGGGTTTTACTTATTACATTGATTCAAAATAAAAATCAGAATCCTTGCATACCCTGTATTACATTTTCCGAGTTACCAGCATCTTCCTCGGTTAATGCAAATACTCGCCCTTGCCTCTTTTGAAATTTGCTCCCACCAGAACCATCCTTCCTCAATTGTGGACAATAGGGCTGAGAATGTCCTGCCTGCCCACATTGGGAACAAATCTGCTTTGCCAACTTCGGACATGCTGACCTGTAATGTCCTGCCTCCTTGCAGTAATAATAGGTCACTCCTTGAGCTGCAGGTGCCTTATGCACCGGATCACTGAACTTGGCCTGCTTCGCGGGGAATCCCTTCCCACTCTGACCTGATGCTGGCCTCTTGTTCCGGTTCCATGTATCTTGCTTCTTCTGGAACTGGTCCATATTCTCCTCAGTCATAGCTGCTCTCCTGACCAGCTTGTCGAATCTTCTGATGCCCAACGGGATCATCCTCGACCTCAAGCTTGGCCTCAAGTCCTGCTCAAACTTCTTGGCATTCTTTGCTTCGTCAATGACCAACTCTGGTGCATACCTCGAAAGTTGAGCAAATTTGGTCTCATACTCCCGCACGGTCATGCTGCCCTGCTAAAGGTTCTAGAACTCGGTCGCTTTCTTCTCCTGAACATCTAGGGGAAAGAAGCGATCTCTGAACTCCTCCAGAAAAGCTTCCCAAGTCAACGGCTGGTCTCCCAAAGTCCTTTTCACTGACTCCCACCAGACACCAGCGTCCTTCTCAAGCTGCATCGAAGCTAACTTCACCTTGCTGGCTGCTGGAGTCTCCGATACCTCGAAGATCGTCTCCATCTTCCTAATCCAATCATCTGCTGCGGTTGGATCAGCTTGCACCTCAAAGACTAGCGGCCTCATCCTCTTAAAGGATTCAATCTGCTTAATAGGGTCGGCGTTCACCAATCCCTGTCCAGCTCCATGATTTGGCTGTTGATTCTGCTGCTGCGCCACGTTGAATGCCATCAGCGTATTCAGGGTCTGATACACCTTGGCGAATTCAGCCTCAAGTTCAATTCCCGTTCCTCGAGAACTACTAGATCCATCCTCATTGTTGCCACCATTCCTGCCCCTGGGTGCAACCATTCTGAATACCGCAAAATGAGGGAAAAGTTAGAGCATCACATACAATTCAAACTCACATCAATATCCTTTGGCAAAACTCAATTGTATCCCAAAGGTAAAAACATCATATTCAGTTCTATGTGATACTCACTCTTTAATGTCCATACCTAGGTACTCACATTCTAGTGTCCACACCTAGGTTATTTTTATGCCATGTTTAGTATTACTATTGAAGCGTGCTCTGATACCAATCTCTGTAGCGCCCCGAATTTCTAATAAGATATCTTAGAAAATACGTGGCACATTCCCAGCGACCCACTTCAATATAATATTAAACACAACCAACACCACTAAAATTTTCAACTTTTATTACATCAAACTCTTACATAGCACAGCGGAATTCAAAAATCTCAACTACAAACTTTCTTATATTTACAGCACAAACTTATCTCAAAACTGTTATTACAAATTTACACAAACTCTTAAGAATCAATTATATCTCAAAACCACTCAAGCATCCCATCTCCAACTCTAAGCAACAACCTGCAACATATGAGGCTAGAGATGATCCCTAACCCCCAAAACTAACGGGGTCAGCCATAAATGGTGTGAGAGATATAAAAACAAACAAACAACATAAAAGATCATACCTCATGAATTCTTAAACAACAAGTACTAAAAGAATATGGAAAGTACGAAATGACAGATAACATAAAACATCAAGTGGAGCTAAACTAAGTGTCAGGTGCAGGAAACAGGAAAACCAAGTGCATAAAACCAAGCCAAGAAACAAATACTCTAGATGCAGACTCTCTAATGCGTACTTGTCGAAGTCTATGCATCCCATTCTACATAGGTTCGGTGCAAGCCCTTAACGTCTCCAAGCCAAGAAACAAATACTCTAGATGCAGACTCTCTAATGCGTACTTGTCGAAGTCTATGCATCCCATTCTACATAGGTTCGGTGCAAGCCCTTAACGTCTCCACTTCTTAGGGTTCAATCCCCCGCTATGCAACTAATCCTAACACGATGACTACTACGAGATAAAGGTAAACCATGGATAGTATCTCATGCCCGATAATTCCGGAGATGGATCCAACACCCAAGATATTTCACTTGAATAATTCCGGAGATCATCCCACACCGAAATATTGACACGTCACCACACGAATACCACATGTGCTTCACCTCGACTCTGATAATTCCGGAGATCAATCCCACACCACAAGTAGTTACCGTGATAATTCCGGAGATTGTTCCACACCACAAGACTGTGATAATTCCGGAGACATATCCCACACCACTAATAATCTACTGTGATAATTCCGGAGATTAAATCCCACACCGAAAGCCATACTGAGGTTCTTGACTCATGTTCCCGTTCATCATATCACCACTAGTGCCTGTCCTAATCATTTTGGGTTAATTAATTACTTAACGAATCTCCTAGAGTGGTATACCCTACCGGCCTAAATTCAATTCTAAATAACTGAAATGCCTCAATGGGCCTCAACAAAATACTCAACACCGGTATACTAGGGTCACACACCTCTAGAGACTCAACTCAAATGTCAAAACAAAGTTCCACTAAACAAAGTGGCTCAACTAAATGTCTCGATTTGAATACTTAACTGAATATCTCAAAGTCAAATGCTTAATCAAATACTGAACTGAATGTCAAGTAGGGACTGAATTATCAGAAAAATCAATCATTCGAAATAGCACTAAAGTTTACAAAGATCCTTCAGTACCAGTCGACTTATACCGTAGTAAGTCGACTGCCCAGAGGACAAATATCCAAAATTTCACAAAAATAAACTAAGTCATATAAGTCGACTTAAGAAAAGGAATCAGTCGACTTACCCGAGGTAAATTCCAATAATCTTCTCAAAATTATTCTAAGTATACAAGTCGACTTAAAGGAATCATAGGTCGACTGTCCACAGGACTAATAATTTTTACAAAAATAATTTCCTCAGCAAACCAGTCGACTGCCTATGAGCTAGGTCGACTGTCCAGAACGACAATTTCAAAGATTCTAAAAATATAGTGTCAGGCTCGTACCCGTCGATTGCTCAGTAGGCCAGTCGACTGTCGGCCTACAGATTTCAAAATTTAGGTCTGATTACAAAATCAAGTCTGGAGTCTTCTAACGATTCAATGTTTATGAAAATAGTTCATATTCAGGAAAAATGATAAATCTCAACAAATCCTCATCATGTATATGTATATATTACTCAAAACATCAATATGTCAAAATTCAAGTTCTCATGTTCTAAATCACAAATTCTTTCATTAGGGTTTTACAAGATCTAAATTTCTTTCACAAATCTGAATCAAAACCTGATTTATAAATTCAATGTCCAGGTGTTCATACTCAAATCTTAACATGCCTTTAGCAACACATTTTAATAATAAAGATCTACTATTCCATCCACAATTATTCACATGATTCATACCACAATACAAGATCTAAATCGTACACAACATCAAATCAATACATCATTGATACTTGCACACATAGATCAACAACAAGACAAATTTCTATCATTCACAAAATCAAACGAACAAAACAAAGTCACTCACATGAATCATACAACAAAACAATTTTTATATCACTCACATGAGTCAAACAACAAAAACAATTTTTATATATCTCACCTTGGATTGAGAAAAGTCCACGAAAAATCTTCCTTTTGCTAGATCCAAAAACTCCTTTCTCCACCAAAACAAATCTCTAAAATTCTGTACTTTAGTAATGACGGCTGGAAAGAAAATCCTTTAAATATCTGGGATTGAGTATTAGGGTTTCACCCACACTTTTGTAAAATAAACCCTTCCAAAATACAACTTGCATATATAGTTCTATCCTTGGAAATTCAATTAAAATTCATTTAAATTAGGATTTAAAAGAAAAATATAAATTCTAAATCTCAATCAATACTGTTCAAAACGTCCAGAATATACATTTTGCACTTTAACCCCTAAAAATGTTAATTTTGCAAAAAGGTCCTTCTTTTCTCAAAAATTGCAAATAGTTCCATTTAATTTCAGAAAAATCTGGAAAAATACTAAATAAATCCCAAATATTAAATAATGATTTTTCATGAAGGAAATTAAACTTTCAAACTTCACATAAAAGTATTTGCACGTGTTTTGTACGTGTAAAAAGATAAATCTTTTAGAAAATATTAATTAAATCTCCAAAAAAAATCAATTTAAATTCATTTTCAAATATAAAATTAATATTTGAAAATACGGGGTTCTACAGGCCTCTTCCCATTCCGGAGTGAAAGTGGGAACACATCACGATGGATTTTGTGACCGCTTTGCCAACGAGTTCCAAGTGTCACAACGCCATTTCGGTGATTGTTGACAGACTGACGAAGAGTGCTCACTTCATTCCCTTCAGAGTCAGATAGTCTACTAAGAGCCTAACTGAGAAGTACATGCAAGAGATCGTCAGACTTAGTGGGGTTCCATTCAGTATTGTATCCGACAGGGATACGAGGTTCAGGTCTCAGTTTTGGGAGAATCTTCAGAGTAGTCAGGGGAGTAAATTGAAGTACAGTACAACTTTTCACCCCAGACAGATGGACAGCCAAAGAGGACCATCCATACTCTAGAGGACATGTTGAGATCATGTGTGTTGCAGTTTGGTGGATCTTGCGAAGACCATTTGCATCTTGCAAAGTTCTCATACAATAACAACTTTTAGGCCAGTCTTAAAGCTGCATCGTTCGAGGCACTATATGATTGAAAGTGTAGATCACCAATGTGCTGGGATGACATTGGTGAGAGAAGGTTGTTGGATCCGGAGTTGATCACCAGGACTGTCGATGCAGTGACTCATATCAGGAAGCATCATCAGGCAGCACAAGTCAGGCAGAGGAGATGGGCAGATGTCCATAGGAGAGCCTTGGAGTTTGAGGTCGGTGACCATGTTTTCATTAAGGTATCGCCATGGAGAGGTGTCATTCAGTTTGGTGGTGGGGGCAAGCTAAGCCCTAGGTTCATCGGGCCATTTGATATCGTGGAGCGAGTAGGCAAGGTGGCCTATCATCTTGCATTCCACCAGCTTTATCTGGAGTGCATGATGTCTTCCATGTCTCGCAACTTAGGAGATATATCCGTGATGAGAGCCACGTGAACGACTACTCAGAGTTGTCCGTGCAGCCGGATCTGACTTGTGAGATTCCGCTAGTTGCTATTTTGGATCGGCAGGAGAAAATGCTGAAGAACAAGGTCATTAAGATGGTTCGAGTTTCTTGGAATCCTTACTCGCCGGGTGAGTCGACTTCGGAGCTGGAGGAGGATATCCAGCGGAGGTTTCCTCATTTGTTTGTGTAGCTTTGTCTTTGTTGTTGTTGTTCTTTCTTTTTGGAGTTACCCTATGTACCTCTTGTTTGAATTTCGAGAACGAAATTCTTCTTGTTAAGTGGGTAGGATATGTGACTCCTGTATCCCCGTTTCTTGTATTTCTGTACTGTATTTATCTTTCCAGTGTATTCTACCTAATTGTACTCTTTCATTTTTCTGAACCGTGTATTTGTTCTTCATTCTCAATATAAATTCATCTATTGTCTTGTCGTCTGTGATTTGATCTTCTTGATTCGAAATTGTCTGCCAATTATTTTATCCCTGAATGATTTGTTGATTCTAATCTATTTCATTTCATGGCCTAATTGTTTATTTATTTGTTTCTGCCCTATTGGATCTGGTTTTTACCCAATCTACCCTATTGAACCCTTCTATCCGTCCTACTGGATCCTAACCCGCTACCCAATACCCTTTTCTTTTACCCTAGTCTCCCCAGATATTTCTTCACGTTTCCCCATATCTGCTTAACAAGCAGATCATGTTTTCCCTTATTTTCTCTTGATTCTCCAAAATCCTACTTGCCAAAAATCCCATTAAAATCCCAACAAAATTTGTTGTACTGCTATCTACAGCCTTTATCTCCTAAACCCTAATCTATCTCATCTCTATCTCTCTCTCTCGCCCTCTCACTGCATCCCGACCCATACCCCCCACTGGCCTGACACCGCCGCTGCACCGCTCTCCGACTGCCGCGACCGCCCGCGCGACCCCCTGTCTGTAGCGCCCCGAATTTCCAATATAATATATCAGAAATACGTGGCACAATTTCCAGTATCTACCTCAATATAATAGTAAACATAGCCAAAACACAAAAAAAAAATCAACTTTTATTACACCAATCCTTTACAAAACACAGCTGAAAATTAAACACATTAAATTACAATTCTTTCTTTTACAACACTTTCTTTTACAATTTACATAAGCCACATTATCATTCTACCACATGCATCCAAATCCCATGCTATAGGTACCAACCTGTAAAACATGAGGTTAGAGATAACCCTAACCCCCAAAACTACAGTGGTCAGCCATAACGGTGTGATTGACATCAAAAGAAATACAGCATGAATAAAACATAAAGAATAAAATCATGATCAACACATTCCAATAGTAATAACGAATGGAAGATGAAAAACAATAAATCAAACATGAAAACATCAAGTGAAACTAGACTATGTGTGTAGTGCCCCAATTTCCAATATAATATCTTAGAAATACGTGACACAATTCCCAGCATCAACCTCAATGTAATAGTAAACATAGCCAAAACACAGATAAAATTTTCAACTTTTATTACAACAATTCTTTACAAAGCACAGCGAAAATTAAACACCTTGAATTACAATTCTTTCTTTTACAACACAATCTTTTACAATTTACATAAGCCATATTATCATTCTACCACATGCATCCAGATTCCAATGCTATAGGTACCTACCTGTAAAACATGAGGCTAGAGATAACCCTAACCCCCAAAATTACGGGAGTCAGCCATAATGGTGTGAGTGACATAAAAAAGAAATACAATGTAAATAAAACATGAAGAATAAAGTTATATACAACACTTACCATCACTAGTAACAAAAGCAATATGAAATGACAGTAAATAAAATATGAAAGCATCAAGTGAAACTAGACTAAGTGTCAAGTGTAGGAAAAACAAGAAAACATCATGCATAAAACCACGTCAAGAAAACACAAAGGCAATATGATGACTCTCTAATGCATACTTGTCGGATTCCATGCATTCCTTACTATATAGGTCCGGTGCAAGCCCTTATCGTTCTCCACTTTATAGGGTTAAATCCCTCGTAATGCAACTAATCCTACTACGGTGATGGAAACAAGATCCAGAATACTCCGCGAATAGGTATCACACAACCCTCAACGCGCAATATGTAAGAATAGCTCCAAAAAAACCAGGAGAATCACCTCCCTGCCGTGTACCCCACTGCCAACCCTCGACGTGCAAGTACACAGACACATCCTATGGACAGACCCGTCGGCCCTCGACACACGAATGTACCTGTATGTTCCGTGAATAGACACTGCAGACCCTCGACACGTGAACATACTAAATAGTTCTCTCGAGACAGAATACACAAGTCCTGGAACGCATCCGTTGGACTGGACCCCAAGAGCATATTCTCACGTTTCCCAAGTTCCATCACATCTCCATTTGTGTCTGTCCTTAGGTTGATTATTATTAAAACACAAATTCTCCCTCTCTATAGTTAGTGTATCCTGCCGGACTTAATTCCACAACAACAACCCCAACGACCCCAACTGGTCAAAATCCACAAAATCTCATTTGTCGGTTCACAGGAATCCCACTTAACTCCTAGAGACTCACAAATCGAATATCAACACCAAAACTTTCAATACAACTCCAAGTCAAACGTTTATGTCAAGAAAACTTCTCTAATCAGTAAAACCAAATTCATTTAATACACTCACAAATTTTCTGAACTAAAATAAAGTATAAAATCCATTAAATAACTGAGAATCATATTTTGAAGTCATAGAATATCACAAAAAATCAATTTTTTCATTAACTATATATATTTCACTTTATAAAGATATAGGAATGCAATTTACATTCTATTAAAATCAAAGTATAACTTTCTATAAAATACTATAATCTGTAGTAAAAACATCATCTAAAACAGTAGATAAATAATCCTTAAGTGCAACGAAATAATCGTTTGAGAAATCAACAGAAAACTCAACCAAAACAATCAGCTAAGTAGCTGACAGTCGACTGCCAAAATAGTGAAAAATATCGGCGGTCGACTGTTAAGCAAAAAATCCAAAAAATCAAGAATTGACAGTCGACTGTCATTCTTGGTTCAAAAACCCGTCGGTCGACTGTCATGTGTGAAAATCCACAGCTTTGAAATTCGTGCACTTTTTTACATGATACTTCAATTTATCTGTGTAAAATCATAAATTTGCAAAACAAAATTCCGGAGATGATCAAATACAACTTGTATAACATATAGAAGTTTATAAAACAAATCAAAACCACATCAAGATCATAAAAGAGGGAATTTTCATCAAAATCTTCAAAACAATAAATGTGAATATGTATATAGGTGTGTTCTAGCATCAGTTAAAGCATCAAATCCATCAAATAGGAGTAGTATAATGTTTAGATTCAATCTCAGTATTAAAACAATCAAAATCCAATTGAAAACTTCATAAAAATCACAAAACTCCACTTTCGGCCTTTCTCCGTCAGACCAAAAGATTACAACCTCTTCTTTACTTCAAGAACTTATCTTTTTAATCCAATAACTCCTTCCACAACTCGTTATGCACATACACTACTGATTACAACAATTTACATGAATATAAGTGAATACAACATGTAAATAATCAAGTTTTACTTCATCAAAATCAAAACAGAGCATACCTATACTCATACACAATAAGAACTAAGTTTTCATTCACTTTATGCAAAACATCATACAATCTCACGGTATTTGTTCAAATCAGCAAGATCATGGAAGAAAATAACCTACTCATGATTTCTATTAGGTTCTTTAACAATCTTAAGTCATCTATTTAAGGTTTTAATCAACTATAATATAGTTTTCATGAAAAGATTCATTTTTTATTCATCCATCAATCCATAGTTCATTATATCATCATACAATCCCTAACATGCTTTCTAATACACAAATCATCACATACAACACGCATAGAACAATAAGAAATCAAACATATGTCACTCACCTTTTTGAAGAATCAACCGAAGTAATAAAGAGAATACGAAAATCCTTCCTTTCGCAAGAAAACCAAGATTCTCACTTCGAAACTTCAAAAAAATAATAATAAAGAAAACCCTTTGTGTAGTGCAGCAAAGAGACGGCTGCACTCTCTTTTAAATAGGCCGGATTTCAAGTAATTAGGGTTTTTGAAAAGATTTGCAAAATATCCCTTTGAATATATCTTTACATATATAAATTCTTGGAAATTAGATAAATCAATTAAATTCATATTTAAAAACAAAGATAATTGATTCAGATCTAGCCTGGCACTATTGGTAAACTCAGAAAAACAATTCTGTAAATTTTGCCTCTAAGTGGCAATTTTGCAAAAAGACAATTTTTAAAGAAATTTGCGAAATAAACCAAATCTTTTAGAATAAAAAGTAAACTCTTTAACTCTAAGTTGGCTAGCCATCATGCTCAGCCCAAAAATCTGAAAATCTGGAGTTTTCACTCCAAGTTAAAATTTTGCACAAAAGCCCATCATTTTGTAATATTTGTAAATATGTCAAATAAATATCAGAAAAATCCAGAAAATTCATAAATAATACCTACTAATAAATATACGGTTTCCCGAAAATAATTTCTGACTTTGAACTTTCCAAAAAATACTTGCACGTGTTTTGCACGTTTAAAAAGATAAATTCAAGAAAAATATTTATTAAATCATCAAAAATCATTTTAATGCATTTATTATTCTCAAAAAAATTATTTAAAAATCTAGGGTGTTACATCACTCACTCCTTAGAATAGTTCTGTCCTTAGAACTACTACTAATAAGGACCAAACAATATAAGCAGAAAAATGAAATCTCATAAATGGAAATATAGTTTAAAGAATACAAGCACACAAGAGAATTTAATTTAACAAAAGAAATACAATTCAATTAAAAGAATACAATCATACAAAAGAAATATGATCATACAAAAAGCTCAGGAAAATCCTTCTGCATGTGATTCTCTGGCTCCCACGTAGCCTCCTCAAATTGCTGGTTCCTCCACAATACCTTGACCATAGGTATCACCTTATTTCTCAATACCTTCTCCTACGATCAACAATCTCTTTAGGCTGCTCCTTGTAACTCAAGTTCACCTGTAGACCTTCAGGCACTTCCACCAAACGATGACTCTGATCCGGCACATACTTCCTCAACATCGACACATGGAATACATCATGCAACTGTGCCAATTCCTCCAGGTAGCTCTAATCTATATGCCGTCTTACCAATCCGCCCCAAAATCCTGTATGGTCCAATGTACCTTGGCGCCAACTTGCCTCCATTTCCGAACCTGATCCATCCTTTAGTCGGAGACACCTTGAGAAAAACTGCATCCCCAACCTCAAACTGCAAGTCCCTTCGTCGAGTGTCAGCATAACTTTTCTACCGACTCTGAGCCTCGACCAACCTCTTACGAATCAACTCGATCTTCTCCGATGTCTACTGCACAATCTCACGCCCAAACATCTACCTCTCACCAACCTCATACCAACAAACAGGTGTCCTGCACCTCCTCCCATACAAAGCTTCATACGGAGCCATCCCAATACTCGCATGGTAACTGTTGTTATAAGCAAACTCAACCAATTGCCACCAAAATCCATATCACAAGCCCTCATCATATCCTCCAATACCCGATTCACCCTTTCAGTCTGACCATCGGTCTGTGGATGAAAAGTAGTGCTGAAATTGGTCCTGGTACCTAAGGCTGCTTGCAACCCCTTCCAAAATCTCGAAGTGGACCTCGCATCCCTGCCGGAAATAATCGATACAGGAACCCCATGAAGTCTCACAATCTCATCAATGCACAACTCAGCCAATTTCTCCAACGACCAAGTAATCCTCATAGACAGAAAGTGAGCTGACTTAGTCAAACGGTCCATAATAACTTAAATTGAGTCATTGCCCTTTGGACTTTTCGACAACCCTGTGATGAAATCCGTGCTGATATTCTCCCTCTTCCACTCCGAAATGGGAAAAGACTATAACAAACCTCCTGGTCTCTGATTCTCTGCTTTGATCTGCTGGCAAGTCAGACACTTCGCCACAAAGTCTGCTACATCCCTCTTCATACCCAACCACCATAAGTGTTGTTTGATGTCCTTGTACATCTTTGTGGCTCCAGGATGTACTGACAACAAAGTATTGTGTGCCTCCTGCAAGATACTCTATCTCAGATCTGCATTCTCCGAAACACACAACCTCTGACCCATCCATAGAACTCCATCTTGGACACAGAACTCTACTAACTTGCCTTTGGAAACCTACTGCAACATCCTCTGAATCTTTGCATCTGATTTCTAACCTTCCACAATCCGCTCTCTCAAAGAAGGCTACAGCCTCAACTGAGCCAAAGATGCTCCAAAACCCTGCAGTACCACCTCGATACCTGCCTGATCAAACTCTGTTGCCAACTCCCTCTGAGTAGTGATCAAACTCGACAAACTGCTCTTCCGACTAAGCCCATCAGCCACCACATTCGCCTTGTCTGGATGATACTTGATCTCAAGACGAATGTCTTCCAACACTTCCAACCACCTTCTCTGCTGAAGATTTAGATCATTCTGCTGATAAATGTACTTCAGGCTTTTGTGATCGGTATACATGTTGACCTTTTCTCCATATACATAATGCCTCCACTGCTTCAAGGCAAAGATAATAGTTGCTAACTCCAGATCATGCATCGGATAGTTCTTCTCATGCGGATGAAACTGCCTCAAACCATATGCAATAACCTTCCCTTCCTGCATCAGAACATACCCCAAACCTCTGAGAGATGCATCACTGAAGATATCATAATCCTTCACAGCTTGTGGCAAAGCTAAGATAGGCGCAGTCGTCAACCTCTTCTTTAGCTCAAGAAAACTCGCATCACACTTATCAGTCCATGTGAATGCCACATTCTTCCGAGTTAACCCTGTCAAAGAACTGCAATCTGAGCATAGCCCTGAATGAATCTCCTGTAGTACCCAGCCAAGCCCAAGAAACTCCTGACTTTGTTCACTGTCGTTGGCCTGGGCCAATCCTTCACTGCTTCAACCTTCTGAGGATCAGTGACCACTCCCTCCTTAGAAAGGAAATGACCAAGAAAAGCTACCTCAAACTTCCAAAACTCACACTTCGACAGCTTGGCATACAAGTTATGCTCTTGTAACTTCTTCAATACCTCTGTCAAGTGCATAAAATGTTCATCCTCCAACTTCAAATATACCAAAATATCATCAATGAAAACCACCACGAAGGAATCAATAAATGGCCACAAAATCCGATTCTTCATATCCATGAATACCGCTGGGACATTCGTCACTCCGAATGCCATTACCAAAAACTCATAGAATCCATGACGAGTCCTGAAAGCTTTTTTACTCACATCTTCCTCCTTGACTCAAACCTGATGATACCCTGATCGCAGATCAATCTTCGAAAATACAACTGCTCCTCGAAGCCTATCAAACAGATCATCAATCCGTGGAAGAAGATACTTGTTCTGAATAGTCACCATGTTCAACTCCCGATAGTCAATGTACATCCTCATTGACCCATCATTCTTCTTGACAAACAACACTGGTGCTCTCCACGGTGAAGAACTCGGCTTGATGAAACCCTTACTCAGCAATTCTTCAATCTGCTTCTTAATCTCATCTTGCTCTATAGGTGACATCCGTTACGAAGCCCTAGAAATCGGAGCACTCACCGACTGAACATTAATGCAGAACTCAACATCTCACTGCGGCGGCAATCTCGGTAAATCTGCCAAGAATACCATAGGAAAATCCCTGACAACTAGAATGCCTCTGACTTCATCTGGAATCACCAACTTAGATACCATTGCAGTAACTTTCGGGTCCTTCTTCTTCCCGTAAAAAGTCACTGCGAGACCTCCTGATGTCTTCACTAACACCTTTTTCTTCTTGCATTTAATTTTGGCATCATATATTGCCATCCAATCAATGCCCACGATCACATCCACACCCATGACTTGTAGATCAATGAGATCAATGCCAAATAACCTCCCTCCAATCTCAATATCATAGCCATCGTAATATCGATCGGCGATCAATTCTTCTCCTGATGGTGTTGCCACCGACAAGACTCTGCCTGGAAATACCTGAGGCTCCATACCTAAAGCTTTAGCAAAATTGGGCAATACGAATGTATGCGAAGAATCAGTATCAAATAAAACTTTTGCTTTTATTCCATTAACCAAAACAAATTCTGTTACATGAAGAATGATACTCAAATCTCCAATTTATTCTCAAACAAAGTTTTACTTAATACATCAAATAAAATTTAAAATTCTTGCATACCCTGGATCACATCCTCCGAGTTAACCGCATCCTCCTATGTTAATGCGAACACTCGCCCCTGCCTATAAAATTTGCCTCCGCCTGCACCTTCCTTCTTCAACTGCGGACAATCTAGTCTTATATGCCGTTCACGACCACACTGATAACAAACCCGCGCCTTCTGAGGCTTGGTGCATGCTGACTGATAGTGATCTGTCTCTCCACAGTTGAAACAAGTCATGCCTTGAAAAGCGGGTGCCTTCTGCTCTGGCCTACTGAACATGCCTTGCTTCACTGAGAACTTCTTCCTACTCTGACTAGTTGCTGGCCTCTTGTTCCTGTTCCAGGTCTCCTGTATCTTCTGAAACTGATCCATATCTTCTTTTGTCATAGCTACTCTCCTGACCAGCTTATCCAACCTTCTAATGCCCAACGGTATCATCCGCGACTTCAAATACGGCCTCAATCCCTGCTCGAATTCCTTGGCCTTCTTTGCCTTATCAACAATCAGGTCCGGTGCATACCTTGACAGCTGGGCGAACTTAGTCTCATATTCGCGCACTGTCATGTTGCCTTGCTGCAGATTTAAGAATTTTGCTGCCTTCCTCTCCTGAATATCTAGAAGAAAGAAACGATCCCTGAACTCATCCAGAAAAGTCTCCCAAGTAACCTGTTGATCCCCAAAAGCCCTTTTTATTGACTGCCGCCTAACGCCAGCGTCCCTCTCTAATTACATGGAAGCCAATTTCACCTTATTGACTACTGGGATTTCCAAAACTTTGAAGACCATCTCCATCTGCCTAATCCAATCATCAGCCTCATTTGGATCAGAATGCCCCTAAAAAACATGCGGCTTCATCCGCTTGAATGACTCAACTGCTTAATTGGATCAGCATTCACAAACACTGGTCCAGCCCCTTGATTCTGATTCTGATTCTGTGCCATGTTAGCTACCATGAATGTGTTCAAGGTCTGATACACCCTGACAATCTCAATCTCAAGAACAAGTCCAGCCCCATGGGAACCTTCAGCCCCATCACCATTTCCACCATTCTTGGTCCAGGGTCCTGCCATTATACTGAACACTGAGGGAAAAGTTAGAGCATCACAGCACAATTCATATTCACATCAATACCCCATGGCAAAATCTCAATCATATCCCAAACCAAAACATCTTGTTTTAATTCTATGTGATACTCACACTCTAATGTCCACACCTAGATTTATTTTTTATACCATGTTTATCATTACTATTGAAGCATGCTCTGATACCAATCTCTGTAGCGCCTCGAATTTTCAATATAATATCTTAGAAATACGTGGCACAATTCCCAGCATCAACCTCAATGTAATAGTAAACATAGCCAAAACACAGATAAAATTTTCAACTTTTATTACAACAATTCTTTACAAAGAACAACGAAAAATTAAACACCTTGAATTACAATTCTTTCTTTTACTACACACTCTTTTATAATTTACATACGCAACATTATTATTCTACCACATGCATCCAAATCCCAATGCTATAGGTACCTACTTGTAAAACATGAGGCTAGAGATAACTCTAACCTCCAAAACTACAGGGTCAACCATAACGGTGTGAGTGACATAAAAAGAAATACAATGTAAATAAAATATGAAGAATAAAGTTATAAACAATACTTACCAACAGTAGTAACAAACGCAATATGAAATGACAGTAATAAAACATGAAAACATCAAGTGAAACTAGACTAAGTGTCAAGTGTACGAAAAACAAGAAAACATCATGCATAAAACCACGTCAAGAAAACACAAATGCAATATGATGACTCTAATGCATACTTGTCGGATTTTATGCATTCCAAACTACATAGGTCCGGTGGAAGCCCTTATCGTTCTCCACTTTATAGGGTTAAATCATTGATATGCAACTAATCCTACTACGGTGATAGAAACAAGATCCATAATACTCTGCAAATAGGTATCACACAACCCTCAACACGCAAGCATCATGTAAGAATAGCTAAATTAAAAAAGGAGAATCACCTCCCCGTCGTGTACCCCACCGCCGCCCCTCGACGTGCAATTACATAGGCACATCCCATTAATAGACCCGTCGGTCCTCGACACGCGAATGTACCTGTATGTCCGTGAATAGGCACTGCAGACCCTCGACTTACGAACATACTAAATAGTTCTCTCGAGACAGAACACACAAGTCCTGAAACGTATCTGTTGGACTGGACCCCAAGAGCAAATTCTCACGTTTCCCAAGTTCCATCACATCTCCATTAGTGCCTGTCCTTAGGTTGATTATTATTAAAACACAAATTTTCCCTCTCTAGAGTTAGTGTTGATTATGCCGAACTTAATTCCACAACAACAACCCCAATGCCCCAACTGGTCAAAATCCACAAAATCGCATTTTCCAGTTCACATGAATCTCACTCAACTCATAGAGACTCACAAATCGAATATCAACACCAAAACTTTCAATACAACTCTTAGTCAAACGTTTATGTCAAGAAAACTTCTCTAATCAGTAAAACCAAATTCATTTAATATACTCACAAATTTCTAGAACCGAAATAAAGTATGAAATCGATTAAATAACTGAGAATCATACTTTGAAGTCATAGAATAGCACAAAACAGCAATTTCTTCATAAACTATATATATTTCACTTTATATAGATATAGGAATGCAATTTAAATTCTATTAAAATTAAAGTATAACTTTCTGTAAAATACTGTAATCCGTAGTAAAAACATCATCTAAAATAGTAGATAAATAATCCATAAGTGTAAGGAAATAATCGTTCGATAACAGAAAACTCAACCAAAACAATCAGCCAAGTAGCTGACAGTCGACTGTCAAAATAGTGAAAAATATCGGTGGTCGAATGTCAAGCAAAAAATCCAAAAAATCAAGAATTGACAGTCGACTGTCATTCTTAGTTCAAAAACCCGTCGGCCGACTGTCATCTGTGAAAATACACAGCTTTGAAATTCGTGCACATTTTTACTGATACTTCAATTTATCTTTGTAAAATCATAAACTTGCTAAACAAAATTCCTGACATGATCAAATACAACTTGTATAACATATAGGAGTTTATAAAACAAATCAAAACCACATCAAGATCATAAAAGAGTCAATTTTCATCAAAATCTTCAAAACAGTAAATGTGAATATGTGTATATGTTTATAGGTGTGTTCTAGCATCAGTTAAAGCATCAAATCCATCAAAAAGGAGTAGTATAATGTTTAGATTCAATCTCAGTATTAAAACAATCAAAATCCAATTGAAAACCTCATAATAATCACAAAACTCCACTTTCGGCCTTCTCCATCAGACCCAAAGATTACAACCCCTTCTTTATTTCAAGAACTGATATTTTTAATCCAATAACTCCTTCCACAACTCGTTATGCACATACACTACTGATTACAACAATTTACCAATGATAATTGATCCATATCTGGTCGACACTGTTGGTAAACCCAGAAAAACAATTTTGTAAATTTTGCCTCTAAGTGGCAATTTTGCGAAAAGACCATTCTTTAAGAAATTTGCGAAATAAACCAAATCTATTAGAATAAAAAGTAAACTCTTTACTTCTAAGTTGGCTAGCCATCATGCTCAGCCGAAAAATATGAAAATCTGGAGTTTTCACTCCAAGCGGTAATTTTGCACAAAAGCCCTTCTTTTTTGTAATATTTGCAAATAGGTCAAATAAATATTAAAAAAATCCAGAAATTTCATAAATAATACCTACTAATAAATAATAGGTTTCCCCAAAATAATTTCTAACTTTGAATTTTCCAAGAAAATATTTGCACGTATTTTGCACGTGTAAAAAGATAAATTCCAGAAAAATATTTATTAAATCATCAAAAATCATTTTAATCCATTTATTAATCTCAAAAATATTATTTAGAAATCTAGGTTGTTAGAAAGTATCAAGTGTAGAAAATAGAAAACAATTATGCATAAAACCAAGTCAAGAAGACACAAGTGCAAGATGATGACTCTCTAATGCATACTTGTCGGATTCTATGCATTCCGTACTACATAGTTCCAGTGCAAGCCCTTATCGTTCTCCACCTTATAGGGTTCAATCCCTCGTTATGCAACTAATCCTACTGCTATGATAGAAATAAGATCCAGAACACTTCGCAAATAGGCATCTCAATTCTCGACGCGCAAGCATCATGTAAGAATAGCTCTGACTCCTAGGAAGAAATCACCTCCCTGACGTGTACCCCATGAATAGTTTTACGAGACCCTCGGCATGCTGATACACTAATACATCCCGTGAATAGGCCTGCCGACCCTCGACACGCGAATGCACCTGTATGTTCCATGAATAGGCATGCAGACCCTCAACACACGAACATACTACATGTCCTCTCGAGACAAAACAACACACAGGTCCTGGAACGCATCCGTTGGACTAGACCCCTAGAGAATATACTTACATTTCTCAAGTTCTATCACATCTCCATTAGTGCATATCCTTAAGTTGATTATTATTAAAACACAAATTTTCCCTCTCTAGAGTTAGTGTATCCTGCCAGACTTAATTCCACAACAACAACCTCAAGACCCAAATGGTCATAATCCACAAAATCTCATCTGCCGATTCACAGGACTCCCACTTAACTCCTAGAGATTCACAAAACGAATATCAACACCAAAATTTTCAATAAAACTCTCAATTCCGTTATCAAAATGTTTATGTCAAGAAAACTTCTTAAATCCGCAAAAATCCAAACTCATTTAATGTACTCATAAATTCTAGAATTGAAATAAAATATTAAATCCATCAAATAATTGAAAATCATATTTTGAAATCATAGAATATCACAAAACATCAATTTCTTCAAAAACCACATATATTTCACTTTATAAAGTCATAGAAATACAATTTAAATTCTATTATAATCAAAATATAATTCTCTGTAAAATACTTTAATCTGTAGTAAAAACATCATCTAAAATAGTAGATCAATAATCCATTATATTGAAAAAATAATCATCCAAGAAAAACAAAGAAAACTCAACAAAAACAGTCAGTCAAATAGCTGCCAGTTGGCCGTCAAACCAGTTCAAAAAGCAACGGTCGACCGACTTGCAAAATTTCCCAAATCAACTAATTGACAGTTGATCGTCAATTCATGTGTAAAATCTTGACAGTCGACCGACATATTCGAAAATCGACACCTTTAATATTCATGCACATTTTTACTGATACTTCGTTAAATCTTTTTAAAATCATAAATTTGCAAAACAAAATTCCTGAGATGATCAAATACAACTTGTATAACATACTGGAGTTTATAAAACAAATCAAAACCACATCGAGATCATAAAAGAGCAATTCTTATCAAAATTTTCAAAATAGTGAAGCATAGATGTGTATATGGGTATATGTGTGTGTTTGCAGCAGTAAAACATCAAAATCTCATCAATTAGAAGCAGTATAATGTTCAAATCAAACTCAGTATTAAAGCAACTCAATTTCAATTCGAAAACATTACAAAAGCATCAAAAACCAATTTCGACTGTTCATCAACAGAAACTATATATGTATGTGTGTTTATATGACAATATACATGTGTGTTTAAGCATTAAGAATCAGTGCATAGGAGTTATGTAATGTTTAGATTCAATCTCAGTATCAAAAAAATCAAATCCAATTCGAAAACATCAAAAAATACATAAAGAATCAATTTTGGCCTGTGTATGTACAGACCCGAAATCAAGAAATACCTCTAAACTTGATCTTTGATCCATAACCCCCCTTGCAATTCATTAAACTCATACACAATCACCCACAATAGTTTAACCATGAATAATATGCATTTATAACAACTATTCATCAAGTTTTAGTCATCAAAATCCCCAAACCGTGTGTGCACATATATATCCAACAGTAAAGGTTAAGTATTGTTCACTTTTCTTAATAACATTATACAACTCATAATAAACAATCAAAACAACAAGATTATGAAAAAAAACAACAACCTATTCATGATTTCTATTAGGTTCTTAACAATCTCAGGTCATCTATATGTAATTTTAATCATCAATAGCATAGTTTTCATGAAAAGATCAATCTTTATTCATCCATCTCTTAATAAACTTATTATATCATCATACAATCCCTAACATTCTTTCTAATAGAAAAATCATCACATACAACATGCAAAAAACAATATGATTAAAAAATATTAACAAATATGATAAAAAAAAACATGCATAAAACAATACAAAATAAACATATGGCACTCACCTTATTGAAGAATCAACCGAAGACAATAAAGAGAATAAGAAAAGTCCTTTCTTTCGCAAGAATTCCAAGATCATCGTTTCGAAACTCCAAGAAATCGATAATAAAGAAAACCCTTTGTGTAGTACAGCAAAGAGACGGCCGCACTCTCTTTTAAATAGGCCGAAAATTAGGGTAATTAGGGTTTTGAATAGATTTTGCAAAATATCCCTTTTGAATATCTTTACATATATAAATCTTTATACTTGGAAATTAGATTAACCAATTCGCTTTAAATTTAAAAACAAAAATAACCAACCTGATACTAGGCCGGCACTGGGTTTAAATCCAGAAAAATAAATTTGTAATTTTTGTCTCTAAGTGGCAATTTTGCAAAAAGACCATTTTTTAAGAAATTTACGAAATAACCTAAATCTATTAAAACAAAAAGTAAAATTTTACCTCTGAGTTGGCTAGCCATCATGCTCACAGCCCAAAATCCAAAATCTGGAGTTTTCACTCCAAGTGCTAATTTTGCACAAAAGCCCATCTTTTTGTAATATTTGCAAATATGCCAAATAAATATCAGAAAAATCCAGAAAATTTCATAAATAATCCCTACTAATAAATAATAGGTTTCCTTAAAATAATTTCTGACTTTGAATTTCCCAAGAAAATATTTGCATGTGTTTTGCACGAGTAAAAAGATAATTTTCAGAAAAATGATTATTAAATCACCAAAATCATTTTACTTCATTTATACACCTTAAAAACAATATTTAAAAATCTAGGGTGTTACATCACTCCCTCCTTAGAATAGTTCTTTCCTCAGAACTACTACAAATAGGGACCAAACAATATAAGCAAAAAATGCAAACACATAAATGAAAATATAGTTTAAAAAATTACAGTCATACAAGAGAATACAATTTAACCCAAAAGAATACAATTTAGTCAAAAGAATACAATCATACAAAAAGCTCAGGAAAATCCTTCAGCATGCGATTCTCTGGCTCCCAAGTAGCTTCCGCTGCGTAACTTTGATAACTTGCCTTCGGAAACCTGCTGCAACATCCCCTGAATCTCTGCATTTGATTTCTGACCTCCCACAATTTTCTCTCTCAAAGAAGGCTGCAGCCTCAACTGAGGCAAAGATGCCCCCCAAACTTGGCAGTACAACCACGATACCTGCCTGATCAAAATCTGCTGCCAACTCTCTCTGAGTAGTGATCAAACTCGACAAACTACTCTTCCGACTAAGCCCATCGGCCACTCATTCGCCTTGCCTGGATGATACTTGATCTCAGGACGAATATCTTCCAGCACTTCTAACCACCTTCTCTGCCGAAGATTCAGATCCTTCTGCTGATAAATGTTCTTCAGGCTCTTGTGGTTGGTATTGTAACCCCTGTTTCCTCAAAAATGTATTTTCTGTATATTTTCGGTATTTCAAACTTTTGTAAATTAGTTTTACGCTTTCGAACTACTTTTGTTCAAATGTATTATTAGACCTCTATTAAAGTCTATTTTGATCAGTGGTTTTATTTGTTACTATTTTCCAACGAATTTATATTATAATACCAATCTTATTATTTTCACTATTACCTGGGTTTCTATTATTATTACTACTATTATTGTTTTTATCACTTTTCTTATTATTATTATTGTCATTATTATTATTATTATTATTATTATTACTGTATTTTTAATACTATTATTGTTATTATTGTTAATGGTATTGTTTTATTATTATTATTAGTATTTCTGTAAAATCCAGATTGTATTTATAATTATTTCAAATAGATTCCATATTGTAGTACTATTTTATTTTGTTATATAAATCTACAATTTTATTGATTATTTTATTTTCTAATGGATTTTTTTATACCCCAAGCTCAACCCGTTTACCCTATAAGACTTTAACTCATTTACTTAAACCCATTAATATTTCCCCTAACAAACCCATACCCATTAAGCCTCAAACCCAAAACCATTTAAACCTATTAAAACCCCAACAAACCCGTTAACATACCCGTTTACACTAACCCTAACCCGTTTAACCATTCAGCCAGACCCGTTAAGCAACCCCAACCTAAAACCCAGTTTATTTCTCCCCCCTCAGCCTGTCATCTTCTACTTAACCCTAAACCCACTCAGTATATAACCCATCTGTATAAGCCCAACCCCTGCCGTTTCCCCCTAACCCATCGTGCACCCTACAGCCGCTCGTCTCCTCTCCCTTTCCTCGTCTCTCTCGTCCGCCCCGTGCTCCTCCTCCCTAGCTGTCTTCAACCTATACCCCATCCGCCTCCTCTCCTCTTCATCCCTGTCCCCTTGCACCCCCCGACCACCAAGCCGCTCATCCCTCCCCCTCATCTCTCGAACCCATCCTCCTCGCCCGTCTTCCCTTCTCTCCTTCCTGCTGCGACACAACCAGAGCGGCATCATCGGCAACCAGATGTGCCCAGTGTCGCGCTGCCCTCTCTGTGGTGCTCAGTCGACCCCCAGGGCAGGCGCCAGTCAGTAGTAGCCACCCTCCTGCAGATCCCCCGATGTCCGACGTCCTCGACAGTAGTCCTCTGCTATTCCTCTGTCATGCGGCAGCAGTGCCACGAGCATCAACAACCGCAGAACACCTTGCTGGTGCTTTACGCCGACTGTGGAGGCTCCAAACCACCCCCTCTCGTCTCCGACGTGCTCCTCCAACTGCCGCAGCAAGCCTTTGCACCGATCCCCATCGCCGTTGGTCCGTCTTATTCTTGCTATCGTGGTGTGCACGAGTGTTTGGGGAGCTTGTTTGTTTGTTCTTGGATTGGTTGGTTCTCGTTTGTGTTCGTGGTGTTTCGTGTTCGTTGTGGTTTTGTTCCTTCTCCCACGTGGTGCTCTCCCGGTCTCTCTCTTTCTCTCTTGAGGTTGCACGTGCACGGGTCTTACACGTGTTATCTCCGTCGTTATCTTGGCTCTTGGTTCGTGGGTTTTGTTCATCGTTGTTCATGGATCTTTTTTGTGATTTCGTTGTTAGCTTGTTGGAGTTCGTTGGCTGAAAATCCGTTCCCGTTATTCTTGCTTGGAGTCGTTTTCGTCGTCGGTTAAGGTAAGTAACTTGTACTCAAATTCATTTGTATGATACAAGTACTAAATACCGCTTGTGGTGCAGTTGATTTCTAGAGACAATTCGTGTGTGAAACCCCTTATTGATATTGTCTCTATAGTGATTTGACCATAGTTTTCTCACGACACAATTGACATGAAACAACTTAGGTTTTGCCCGTTCTTGATTTGATCATGTATGTGGGATTTTTGTGAGAAATTAGGTATTTGGGGAGAACAATGTGATAGACTTGTTTTAGATATGTTAATTATCCTATTTCATGATGTTTGGAAACTTGGTAGACTTGATTTCATGTTTGGTTGTGTTTGGATCAAGTTTCGTTGAATCTATGTTGATTTTGGTTTTTGAGGAAATTCTGTATTTTGCTGATGATCTGTCTTGATCAGTAATTTAGACCATATTAAAGTTAGAATCTTAATTTCATTATAAAACATGATTTGTAGAGAAATTCGTCTTCTTTCCAACCCCTCTGACCCTGCTCAATTTCGTTTTCGTATGTGTGTGATATGACTGTTTTACTAGAGAGGTGTATTTCATTTCTAGATTTTGTTTTTTGGTGATTTTGATGACTAAGTTATTTTGATACTTGTCCTAATTATATTATTTTGATATGAAACTTTGTTCAGTAATTCTATATCTATCTAGGGATTATCCAGAATTTTGGTGGATTTTATTGATGAGTTTTATATGCCATTTCATGCTCGTTTATAAAAAACTATACTTACTGTATTTTGCTTGCTGTTCTGTAAAGAATCGTATTTTTCACCCTATATCCTTTTACTTTATGGAAAATATTTATAAAATATTAAAGTTAGATTATTTTGTCTATTTTCATCTCCATTTGGAGGATTTGGATTTTGTTTCACGGTTTGCGTGATATTTCAGTTTTCGTACAGCAGTGTTGGGAATTCCAGATTTGCCAAACTATCATTTCTTGAGGTTTTCCAATTTTTGTTGACTGAACTAATTTTACTGGAAAATTATGAAACTTTATATTATGATACTAGACATATAGGGTAATACCCCAGATTTTTTTCTGGATTTATTTGAGAGGTTTTGATGCTGTTGTCCTGACTATGAATTCGATTTTCTGATTTCTGGCTGAACGTGTTTTCTGGATTCAAATCAGTTTTGAGTTATATTTTGTGAATTACTATATGACTTATTTATATTCGATGGATTCAGTTGGGAGTCTATTTTCTAGAAGTTTCGACGGATTCAAATTTGAATGTTTGTAACACTGGTAATTTCAGTTTTACTGCAGTGTGGTCTTGCTGTCCTGAACTTGAGATTTGGTTATTTTATTCTTTTGTGAGTTATCTTGCCCTTGTACGTATTTACCTTGTAAATTGAACTTGTTACTTAATCATACGATGATATGCTTGCTTGTTTCGTGATGCATACTTGCTTGTTTGATATTAATAATAAATAACTAAGCCGGGGTTTAAGGAAAAGATCTAATAGTGGATAATTCAGAAACGTGTACTCGGAAGGGAGCCCGTATTTCCCATTTTGATTCATGTTGATACATGAACCTGTTGATGCATGGACCTATTGGTTCATGTACCTGTTACCTGTTGATGCACGGACCTATTGTTTCATGTACCTGTTATCTGTTGATGCATGAACCTATTGGTTCATGTACCTGTTACCTGTTGATGTATGGACCTATTAGTTTATGTACCTGTTACTTGTTGATGCACGGACTTGTTAGTCGTGTACCTGTTGATTCAAGAACCTGTTGATGCATGAATCGGATGATTCGTGTACCTGTTTGATTCATGAACCTGTTTCTGTTCTGATCCCTGAGTACACTGCCCTCTATGGTCTACTATGAAATCTAAAGCGAAACTATTTGTTGTAGCAACCATGTATGATGGGCTGCATGAAGTGCTACCTAGATAGAATCACTACAAGACTTGACACATGATACTTGAACATGATACTTGAACATGATACATGCTTGCTTGATACTTGATTACATGATACATGAGATTTGTTTACATGAGACTTGATACATGATTACATGAGACTTGATACATGATTACATGATACTTGACATTTGATGCTTGTTTACATGATCCTTGTTCACCTGACTCTTGATATATGCTACATGATACTTGTTCACCTTACCATGCTAGTTGTTTATTTTGATATCATGCTTATTCCATGCTATTACTTAGTTTTTCCCATGTACTTGTATCCTGCATTACAAGCGGTCCGTAACTTGTAATTGACGGGTACTTGTTTTCTCTTTTTCTCTTCCCTGCAATTGTTGAATTGCAGATTTTGGAGAACAGGTTCCAGATGGTATCGGCGACATGAGATACTAGTTGCTGGAGATTTTTGCTATCATTAATTCTTTTTTCTTGCTTGAACAATATTGTATTTTGATACTTGGATTTATTTGTATTTGAGCAATATGGCCCAAGATATTTGACTTATTCAGATCATGACTATTTGAGATTTATATATTTGGTTTCAAGTATTCTTGTTGGTATTTTGGTTCATATGTGCATATTGGTTGATACTTTTGCTTCCGACTCTGATTATTTTGTGAGAAATTGTAAAGATTCTTGAACAGCTTATGGATGATGATAATCATTCGCTGGGCTTTTGTCGCGTATCCGTATTCCGTATTCTCTTTTTGGGAAACGGGGCGTGATAGGATTTTTAGTGGTATCAGAGCACCAGGTTTGGCTAATGTATTAGTTGCCTAATATATTAGACAAGCTTGGCTTGAACTGGGATCGGCTCGATATTTCACCAACCGGGCATGTATAAATGAATTATTATCAACCTTGATCTGGATGCTAATTGTTTTTGATTTTGTGCAGACTATGGCTCGTAGAGGTTCTACTTTTCGTCCCCAGGAAGATCAGCCTGGGATTGAGGTTGTTATCACTGTGTTGGAGCGGCTGATTAATATGCAGCAGAACCACAGTGACTCGGTGATGACTGCTTTGGAAGCTGCTCGGGTTCCGCCGCCCGTTGTGCCTATGCAGGCAACTCTTCCTTCCCATTCAGGTACAGTCACGGACTTCATGAGGCTGCATCCCGATAGGTTTTCAGGCACTGAGACGCCTTTGGAGGCAGAACAGTGGTTGATCCGAACTGAGCAACTGCTTTTGGCAGCTAGAGTTGCAGATGCAGATCGAGTGGATGTGGTAGCCATCCAGCTGGTGGACCTGGCTCATATTTGGTGGAGGTCCGAGTCCGAAAGGCTCGAACGACCTATTACTTGGGCAACGTTCACTAGGAGTTTCTTGGAAAAATTCTTCCCCATCAGTACTCGGGTTGAAATGGAGCAGCAGTTCCTGGCCCTAAAACAGGTTGGTTGTTATTCTATTTTGGAATTTTTGTCACATATTGTCCACGCAATGTTGTAACATGGGACTTTCTTGAAACAGGGCTCCAAGTTTGTAGATGAGTATGCGGATGAATTTACAAGACTTAGCCGCTTCGCAGCCGTTCTTGTGGCAAACGAAGAGGACAGGGCTCGTAGATTCATATTGGGACTTGCTCGAGACATCAAGGTGCAGCTTGTCTCCCTTCGCTTGCGTACTTATGCCGAAGCTCTTGAGGCAGCTTGAGCTCAGGAATAGGCTCGTGGTGGATTGGCTCCTTCTCAGCAGAATGTTTTGCACTCTGTTGTTGCTAGGCCTTCTAGTGGGCCGATTCGAAGATCTGTCCCAACCCCTCCAGCCAGGTCAGCACCCTACCCACCTGCTGTTCCAAGGGATGATGGTCTCTGCGACTTTTGTCAGATTCTGGGGCACGTGCGCAGAGATTGTAGGCCCGCCAATTGCTACTATTTTGGATGTGGTGCAACTAACATTCAGTGTGGGATTGCCCACTGCGAAGGATGGCTCTTCCAGTCGGAGGTCCAGTTCAGCAGGTCGCCCCAGCTCGTGGTTCAGTCAGGCCACTGCTTCCTCTCCAGCACCAGATTGTCGGTCAGAGGACCGCTGCCCCCAGGAGAGGTTAGGCTTACAATCTGACTGTTGCATATGATGAATTTGCTGAAGAAGTTGCTCCAGGTATATTTTGCATTTGTTATTTTGTTGTTTCTCTTTTGCACCTTCATTTTGCCTTGCATTATTCTTTCACATTATCTTTCTGCATTGTGTTTTTCTCACCCTTGAATCTCAATTCTTTTTCTCTTGCTTTTGATTCTATCTTAGGTGTTGTCCTTGTTTGTTTTTCCCTGCTCATGTTCTTTTTGATTTCGGTGCTATCCGTTCTGTTCTTTCTGCTCGGTTCTTGCCGAAGGTAATTGATGCTATTGGCAGAGTCTTCTCCGATCAGAGTGGCGCAGCGGAAGTATTGTGGGCTCATAACCCACAGGTCCTAGGATTCTCTTATTGTTTCTCCTTCCTTGTATTGTTTGCTTCTCTATTCCTTGTATTCATCCTCATCCGTTGATTCATTATTTGATTCAATTCTTCCCTATCCATTTTCTATTTGATTCCGGTTCTGCCTACTCCCTAGCTTGCTTTGTTATCTTGTACTGTTCTTTCTTTTTGGTACTACTTATTCTCTTTCATGCATTCTATTTGACCTCATTGTTATCCATTCTCTTTCTTGTTCTGGTGTTGCCCCTGCCTTGTTCCTTTTCCTTTAATCCTCTGTTTTGTTACCCTTTCCCTCAGTTTGCTTTTGCCTTGTTCTATGTACAGCCTAAGATAATTTCGAGGACGAAATTTTGTTGTAAGGTGGGTAAGATTTGTAACCCCTGTTTCCCCAAAAATGTATTTTTTGTGTATTTTCGGTATTTCAAATTTTTGTAAATTAGTTTTACGCTTTCGAACTACTTTTGTTAAAATGTATTATTGGACTTCTATTAAAGTCTATTTTGATCAATGGTTTTATTTGTTACTATTTTCCAACAAATTTATATTATAATACCAATCTTATTATTTTCACTATTACCTGGGTTTCTATTATTATTACTACTATTATTGTTTTTATCACTTTTCTTATTATTATTATTGTCAGTATTATTATTATTATTATTATTATTACTGTTATTTTTAATACTATTATTGTTATTATTGTTAATGGTATTGTTTTATTATTATTATTAGTATTTTTGTAAAATCCTGATTGTATTTATAATTATTTCAAATAGATTTCATATTGTAGTTAATTTTATTTTGTTATATAAACCTACAATTTTACTGATTATTTTATTTTCTAATGGATTTTTTTTAATACCCCAAGCTCAACCCGTTTACCCTATAAAACTTTAACCCATTTCCTTAAACCCATTAATATTTCCCCTAACAAACCCATACCCATTAAGCCTCATACCCAAAACCATTTAAACCTATTAAAACCCCAACAGACCCGTTAACATACCCGTTTACACTAACCCTAACCCGTTTAACCATTCAGCCAGACCCGTTAAGCAACCCCAACCCAAAACCCGGTTTAGTTCTCCCCCCCTCAGCCGTCATCTTCTACTTAACCCTAAACCCACTCAGTATATAACCCATCTGTATAAACCCAACCTCTGCCATTTCAACATCTTCTCTTTCTTCTCTCTCCCGATCCCCCTAACCCATCATGCACCCTACAACCGCTCATCTCCTCTCCCTTTCCTCGTCTCTACCGTCCGCCTTGTGCTTTCCCTAGCCGTCTTCAACCTATACCCCAGCCGCCTCCTCTCCTCTTCGTCTCTGTCCCCTTGCACCCCCCGACCACTAAGCCGCTCATCCCTCTCCCTCATCTCCTCGAACTCATCCTCCTCGCTCGTCTTCCCTTCTCTCCTTCCGCTGCGACACAGCCGGAGCGGCGTCGCTGGCAACCAGACGTGCCCAGTGTCGCGCCGCCCTCTCTATGGTGCTCAGCCGACCCCCAAGGCAGGTGCTAGTCAGTAGCAGCCACCCTCCTACAGATCCCCCGTCGTCCTCGACAGCAGCCCTCTACTATTCCTCTATCGTGTGGCAGCAGCACCATGAGCATCGAAAGCCACGTAGCACCTTGCTAGTGCTGTACGCCGACTGTGGAGCGCCAGACCACCCCCTCTCGTCTCCGCCGTGCTCCTCAAACTGCCGCATCAAGACTTTGCACCGATCCCCGTTGCCATTGGTCGGTCTTGTTTTTGCTATCGTGGTGTGCACGCTGATGAACACAATATTATTCACTTTTTAGAGCAATAATCGTAATATAATTAGACATTTAAAAGCTCTATATGTGGTATTTAACTCCTATTTTCTCTTTTCCACAGGAAACAGCTTATAACAGAAAAACGAAGCAGATTTAGGTCTTCAAGGATAATACACAGCAAACTGCAGAGGATCATTCGACTGGTTCCCCAACACAGACGACTGGACAAGAGAAGCTGATTTTCCACAACTCTCGACGCAGTCGACTCACTCCCAAAAGACAGTCGACTGGTCTGAACAATTATGAAATCTTCAGGAGTCTCGACTCAGTCGACTGGTTCGAAGATAAGTCGACTGGTCTGCGGCGGAGTAAACAGATAAGATATTCGAAGATTCACCCAAATCTAATTTCAAATCTATTTAAATCCAGATCTTATGCAACGAATCAAATCTAGAGACTGGAAATTGGCAAAAGCACGTGGTGAACAGATAAGGAAGGAAAGAAGAAAAGAGAAAGACATAAATCATCAAATCAAGAAGATTTTTCCCTAAAAAAAGGAAAACCCTAATTCTCAGCCGTACTCTATAAATATCAGAAGGGATCCGCGAGAAAGCACACATCTCTTGGACGCAACCTAATCTCAGAGTTCCCAATCATCAAGTCATCAACCAGTGCTTCATTCCATCAACATCCAAGAAGGAGAAAGAAGACCCAGCAACCAGAAGGCAGTCGACTGTGTGACAGCCAGTTGACCATATTGCCGGAATCCATTAGTTTATTTCTTCTCTCTTTATTCTTTGATGTTGATCATGTATTTGAACTTGTTAAGCAATAAAAGTATTATTATGTGGAACTAATTTCATAGTTGGGTAGATCGAAGCCGTAGTTATGTAGTGCTATGTTCTTTTGAATCCTTCTATTTTACTTATTGATTGAATCTAATTGAATTGATATAGATTGATAACAGTCAAACTTGTTCAGGAGTTATAAGTGCAGTTGACTGAAGGTGAGAGCCAGTCGACTGCCATACAGAGTCTGATATTATCAAGTCTGTGAGTTAGAAATCTGAATCTGTTATATGAGCATATTGAGACGACCCGTATCTCGTGCTCATAACTTGTAACAAGGGAATCTTTAGGATTCTTGGTTCAATCAACTTAAAGGATCTAGATCTGATACCAATTTCTAGAACTTTAAGTGTTTGTTCGTTTCCACTGTGCTTATGCTTTTGTTAAGTATAACTTAGTAGATACCATGCTAAAATACTTAGGGGAAGAAACGAATTAGAGTAGATACCATGCCTAATTCTTGGCTTAGGGAAACAATACTTTAAGGAGTAGATACCATGCCCTTGAAGTGAACAAACATGAGTAATTAGAAGTAAATTCAGAAGGCAACTTAGCATTACTAACTATTGGTGGAGATCAACAACCCAACTATTCAAGAGATATTTGTGATTCAACACCTCTCATCTTAGTTTTAATCTTTTAGTTCTTTTAGATCTTTACAACAACTCTTATTCATTTTTATTATTAGTTTTATTGATTAGTAAGTTGAAATCTACAATCTCTGTGGGATCGACCCTTGCTATTACTACGATTCTATAAACGATTCGTGCACTTACGAGGTTTTATAATTTGTGTCTAGTTAGTCTATTTATTTAGGTATCTAGATTATCACAACACACGCATTTTTGGGGAGTTCATTTGTTGGTTCTGGGATAGGTTGGTTCTCGTTTGTGTTCGTGGTGTTTCATGTTCGTTGTGGTTTTGTTCCTTCTCCCCCGTGGTGCTCTCCCGGTCTATCTCTCTCTCTCTTGAGGTTGCACATGCACAGGTCTCGCACGTGTTATCTCGGGTCGTTATCTTGGTTCTTGGTTCGTGGGTTTTGTTCATCGTTGTTCGTGGATCTTGTTCGTGGTTTCGTTGTTTGCTTGTTGGAGTTCGTTGGCTGGAAATCTGTTCTCGTTATTCTTGCATGGAGTCGTTTTCGTCATCGATTAAAGTAAGTAACTTGTACTCAAATTCATTTGTATGATACAAGTCCTAAATACCGCTAGTAGTGTAGTTGGGTTCTGGAGAAAATTCGTATGTGAAATCCTTTGTTAATATTGTCTCTATAGTGATTTAACCATAGTTGCCTCACGACAACATTGACATGAAACAACTTAGGTTTTGCCGTTCTTGATTTGATCATATATGTGGGATTTTTGTGAGAAATTGGGTATTTGTGGTGAACCATGTGATAGACTTATTTTAGATATGTTAATTACCCTATTTCATGATGTTTGGACACTTGGTAGACTTGATTTCATATTTGGTTGTGTTTGGATCAAGTTTCGTTGAATCTATGTTGATTTTGGTTTTTGAGGAAATTCTGTATTTTGCCGATGATCTGTCTTGATCAGTAATTTAGATCATATTAAGGTCAGAATCTTAATTTCAGTATAAAACATGATTTGTAGAAGAAATTTGTCTTCTTTCCAACCCCTCTGACCTTGCTCAATTTCATTTTCGTATGTGTGAGATATGACTGTTTTACTACAGAGGTGCATTTCATTTCCAGATTTTGTTTTTTGGTGATTTTGATGACTAAATAATTTTGATACTAGTCCTAATATATTATTTTGATCTGAAACATTGGTCATTAATTCTATATCTATCTAGGGATTACCCAGAATTTTGGTGGATTTTATTGATAACTTTTATATGTCGTTTCATGCTCGTTTATAAAAACTATATTTGCTGTATTTTGCTTGCTGTTCTGTAAAGAATCGTAGTTTCACCTTATATCCTTTTACCGTATGAAAAATAATTATGAAATATGAAAGTTATATTATTTTGTCTATTTTCATCTCCCTTTGGCGGTTTTTGATTTAGTTTCACGGTTTGCGTGATATTTCAGTTTTCGTACAGCAGTATTGGGAATTCCAGATTTGCCAAACTATCGTTTCTTGCGGTTTTCCGATTTTTTTTGACTGAACTAATTTTACTTGAAAATTATGAAACTTTATATTCTGATACTAGACATACAGGGGAATACCCCAGATTTTCTCTAGATTTATTTGAGAGGTTTTGATGCTGTTTTCCTGATTGTGAATTTGATTTTCTGATTTCTGCCTGAACGTGTTTTCTGGATTCAAATCAGTTTTGAGTTATATTTTTGTGAATTACTATATGAATTATTTATGTTCGATGGATTCGGTTGGGAGTCTATTTTCTAAACGTTTTGACGGATTCAGATTTACATATTTGTAACACTCGGAATTTCAGTTTTACTGCAGTGTGGTCGTACTGTCCTGAACTTGAAATTTGGTTATTTTATTCTTTTGTGAGTTATCTTGCACTTGTATGTGTTTATCTTGCAATTTGAACTTGTTACTTGATCATCCGATGATATTATTGCTTGTTTCGTGACACATAATTGCTTGTTTGACATTAATAATAAATAACTAAGCCGAGATTTAAGGAAAAGATCTAATAGTGGATAATTCAGAATCGTGTACTAGGAAGGGGGCCCGAGTTTCCCATTTTGATTCATGTTGATACATGAACTTGTTGATGCATGGACCTGCTGGTTCATGTACCTGTTACCTGTTGATGCATGGACCTATTGGTTCATGTACCTGTTATCTGTTGATGCATGGACCTATTGGTTCATGTACCTGTTACCTATTGATGCATGGACCTATTGGTTTATGTACCTGTTACTTGTTGATGCATGAACCAGTTGGTCGTATACCTATTGATTCATGAACCTGTTGATGCATGAATCGAATGATTCATGTACCTGTTTGATTCATGAACCTGTTTCTGTTCTGATCCCTGAGTACACTGCCATCTATGGTCCACTATGAAATCTAAAGTGAAAATGTTTGTTGTAACAACCATGTAAGGTGGGCTGCATGAAGTGCTACCTAGATAGTAATCACTACAAGACTTGACACATGATACTTGAACATGATACTTGAACATGATACATGCTTGCTTGACACTTGACTACATGATACATGAGACTTATTTATATGAGACTTGATACATGACACTTGATGCATGATTACATGATACTTGACATTTGATGCTTGTTTACATGATCATTGTTCACCTGACTCTTGATATATGCTACATGATACTTGTTCACCTTACCATGCTAGCTGTTTATTTTGACATCATGCTTATTCCATGCTATTAGTTAGTTTTTCCCACGTACTTGTATCCTGCATTACAAGCGGCCCGTAACTTACAATTGACGGGTACTTGTTTTCTCTTTTCCTCTTTCCTGCAATTGTTGAATTGCAGATTTTGGAGAACAGGTTCCAGATGGTATCGACGACATGAGATACTAGTTGCTGGAGATTTTTGCTATCATTAATTCTTGTTTATTGCTTGAACAATATTGTATTTTGATACTTTGATTTATTTGTATTTGGGCAATGTGGCCCAAGATATTTGACTTATTCAGATCATGATTATTTGAGATTTATATATTTGGTTTCAAGTATTCTTGTTGGTATTTTGGTTCATATGTGCATGTTGGTTGATACTTTTGCTTCCGACTCTGATTATTTTGTGAGATGTTGTAAAGATTCTTGAACAGCTTTTGGATGATGAAAATCATTCGCTGGGCTTTTGTTGCATATCCGTATTCCGTATTCTCTTTTTGGGAAGCGAGACGTGACAGGTATACATGTTGACCTTCTCTCTATACACATAATGCCTCCACTGCTTCAAGGCAAAGATAATAGCTGCCAATTCCAGGTCATGCGTCAGATAATTTTTCTCATGCGGATGCAACTGTCTCGAACCATATGCAATAACCTTCCCTTCCTGCATCAAGACGCACCCCTAACCTCCGAGAGATGCATCACTGAAGATATCATGGTCCTTCCCAGCTTGTGGCAAAGCTAAGATAGGCACAGTCATCAACTTCTTCTTTATCTCAAGGAAACTCGCCTCACACTTATCAGTCCAAGTGAATGCCATATCCTTCCGAGTTAAACTTGTCAAAGGAACTGCGATCTGTGCATAGCCCTGAACGAATCTCCTGTAGTACTTAGCCAAACCCAAGAAGCTCCTAATGTAATACCCTGACTTTTTAATATATGAAAGATTATTCATTTTTATATAGTATACTTGTGCAATATTATTGGCTAGTATTTTTCAACATCGTTTTATAAAGTATTAATTTACTTATTTATTTCTACAAAATAACTAGTTTGGCCCAAATTGGTTTTAAGCCCATGAATTTAAACCCTCTTATTATTTTCTACAACTTGTAATGTAGCATTTCTTACTCTATTTTATTCCCGGGTATTTTAATGTACAAATTGTAGTGTGACTTGTGCTTACACGTGCACTTTATGTACACGTGCAATGAGCACACTTCTTGACCGGATTGTGGAGTGATGGGTTAGATCATGGGTAGTTACATTTTTGAGGTGTGGGTAGTTTCTAAACTTCCGATTTAATCTCAGCCCTTGTTTCTTCAACTCCCTAATAGATCTTAACCCTTCATTCTATTTATCTTCTAGTATAAATACCCCCTACTATTCCCTATTCTCTTTTACACTAAAATTTCCTGAGATTATAGAGAGTATCTGTGAGTTGTGTGGGAGTTTTCTGTGGAGGCAAGCAACATTGCTGAGGAGCCCGGTGTGGAACAAAGGAGCAAGAAGTGCTGCGCTATATTGAAGGACTTGCGGAATTTCGTTATTTTCGTCATAAAAGGTGGGTGTTTCTCAGGACTTCTAACGTAGGAATAATACTAAAATTGTCATGATTGATACCACGTTACAAAAGTGAATTGAATGCGGTAGAAATTGCTTGAACATGCTATTAAATTTGAGGCGAAGCTGTCGGTACAGTCGACTGCCATATGAGCCAGCCGACTGATACGAGACATTACTTTTTCATAATGTGCTGATAAAATGTGTGTGAATAGCCATGATGGTGTGATTATTAAATGTATGGTTTCCCTATGACACATATGATGGAGGGAAGGTAAACAAATAAAAGAACTAAAAGTGATAAATATCTGAAGTTGTCGGCGCAGTCGACTGACTTGGTGTTAAGTCGACTGGTGCTTCGTTCTGAATGTGACTGTTTGAAAGTTCCCTGAATAAAGATATTCTATTTATGTAGACCCATGATTATGACTTGAGATTTATATCCCCATTGTCGTAAGTAAGTATGAGCAATGTGAATGCATGTTTAGAGTATTTTTCCCTAAAAAGAGCATGTTAATAACTGGGAAAATCGTGCTATGAATGCTACTGAACAAGAGGAACTCTGTTTATGAAACATGAATTGATATATACTGTTAATTGATATCATGATGCAAGTATATGTAAGAACTGTAAATAATCCCCTTAATGAAAAATGGATCTGTCCAGTCGACCGATGCATGTGGCAAGTCGACTGATCTGGACTTAGAAATTTTGCTGTTGAAATCTCCAAGACAGACGGCTGATTGATGAACAGTCGACTGTCACGAGAACAATATGGTGAATATGAAAAGTGCGGGACAGGCGACTGGTGGTGTACAACAGTCGACTATCCCGAGCAATATTGATGATACTGTGTGACTGTATGAGTCGACTGGTATCCTTCCAAGTCGACTGTACAGAGTGTACTTGGATATAATTGAACTTCATGTTATTCTGCTCTTGGTAATTATGAACTGTATGATTTGAATCGATGGACTCTGTTTATGGCTGTATGAATTATGTGAAATGAATCATAGATGAGAATTGAGAATTAAATGAATAACTATGAAAGGCTAAATCATGATGAGAAAGTCTGTGAGACTCTAAAATGAATTATGAGCTGATGATGCTCCATTGGATATTGTGAATTTGAAATTGAACAAAGAGTAGCTAAGTCTCCCCGGCAGTGAATGAAATGATATTGAGAATTAGACCAGGTTGGTCAAGTGAAATGAAATGATAAGTCCGGTTGATGGAGAGGCTAACTCTAGGGCTTGATTTTATTCATGATTCTAATGTAACTTTAATACATAGTGTGGAGGTGATGAAGGTGAGAGAAAAACATGAGTATGAGAGCTAGGGTACGGTGCGGGTGTGTGAGCCGCAGAATGCATGCTTGATGCGTCAAGACATGGCGCGGGCACAACTCAGTAATGATCGGACTCTAGTCACGCTTATGGGATGTATTGGTGACTGCAAGAGGAGTGTGTTCAGGGAGGAGGTTGAATTGTCGCAGAATGCATGCTTGACGAGTCAAGACATGGCGCGAAATTCTACTCCAGGGGCCAGGATACATGCTTGTACTCATAGATTCATCTAGGATACTCATTGGAATTACAGAAGTAGAATAAGTCATGGCGGGGGATTGAACCCTACAAAAATGAAGATCGATTAAGAGGCTTGCCCTCGAATCTATGTAGTATGGGATGCATAGAATTCGAACAAGTGCGCATTAGTGTCATGTTAATTAAATAAATTGCATTAAGGATGTAAGTGCACCATCACGACACGACATCATTAAAAGTTCCCTCTTATTTGCATGCTTATATTGAACAAGTTTGTGATTTGTAAGAAATGAGATTCATTATACTGTTTCTGGCGTAGAGAGGATGGCCATGTATAATTATCGTCGGTTGAATAAACTGACGTACCCACAGTTTTATGCAGGATATAACTACATGTAAGAGGAATGGATGCATAAAGAGTTCATTATGTTGTTGTTCATTTATGTAAATATTGTATATTTTGCTTCCGCTGTGTAAATTCAAATGTAATGTGATGTAAACTCTGATGTAAAAGAAAAGTTTTAAATTTCCTTGTAAAATTGTATGTGAAGGAAGCGAAAAGATCCTGTAGAACATCTCGAATTCAGTAATTTGGGATTCGGGGCGTTACAGAGTGGTATCAGAGCCACGCTTTCTATGCTTTCACACTTGTACAAATTTATAAGGAACGACACCCTAGATGTGGACATTAGAGTGTGTGTTTGGATTTAGAGATTTAAATGTAAGTGACTTACAATTGTGTTGCTCTATGATTTATGCTTCTTCCTCTCTATTCTAAGATGGCTGATCACTTCGACCCTGCTGGAGGCGACGACTGGCACATTATTGAGGAAGAGTACCATCCTGGACAGGCTGATTCTGAGGACGAGTATCACCCCGGGCAAGCTGATTCTGATGATGAGGAGTACCCTGAATCTCGAGAGATCACCCCACCGCCGAACTCACCTGATGATTCTTCTTCTTCCGATGAAGAAAAGGGACCAGCTCTGGGTAGCGCTGTGGCTTCTCTGCAGAGGCAAGTGGATACCTTGAAGTATAGAGTTGGAGTTTTGGAGGCTCAGATGGAGAAGCGGAATGCTGACTATTCTGTTCTTAGCCATCGGATTTGGGAACTTGAGAAGAAAAAGAACCTGACTGATGTGCTGAAGGATGAGGTGGATGAACTGCGGGATGAACTTCGAGTAGCGAAGAGGACCCGTAGAGATTAGACTGTCCTAGTTTCTATTTTCTTCTATTCTGATGTTAAGAAATGTTTTAAATTCGAATGTACAAACTTTGAAATTCAATGAAATGAAAGTTGGTTTAAATTCTTGTTTTATACTTCGAATTTAATGGATCTTTTGCATCAGAATATGGCGAGAAGGGGAGCCAGGAATGGTGAAGGTTTGGACCTGGAGGCCGAGTTTGCAAGGGTTTACCAGATGCTGAATGCAGTGGCTGCAAACCAAGGAAGGGGGCCGGTAAATCCAGTACCCGAGGCAATCAAGCTAGTGGAATCGTTCAAGAGAATGAAACCACCAGTGTTCGAGGGAAAGTCAGACCCGGATGCGGCCGATAACTGGAAACGATGCAGGGAGACCTTCTGCAGTCACTTGCTTTAACTGTGGTGAAGTGGGACATTACCAATCTCGATGTCTCAAACCACGGGCTGGCAATCACAATGTGCCAATACAGCAGACTGGGAAGAGGCCGTACCAGTCAGGGCGAGTATTTGCTTTGACAGAAGCTGATGCTGAGGAGGCGGATCAGGTCATCTCTGGTACGAGGGCTGATGTTTAGTGTGATTTCTTTTTCATTTCTTCTTCCCGTTCATAGTGTGAAATTGTTATGTAATGATATATGTTATGTAACAGGAGAACTCTATATTAATGGAAAGGAAGCTGTGGTGTTGTTTGATACTGGATCCTCTCATACTTTTGTGTCTCCTAAGTTTGCTAAAGTGTTGGGAGTCGAACCGAAGATTTTTCCAGGCAAGATCTTAGCAGTAGCTACGCCATCAGGGGAAACTTTGACCACTGATCGGTACTATGCTGATTGTGAGATAGTGATTGGGGATCGAATCTTTGGCATTGATCTGATCGAGCTGACTATCTTGGGAGTCGATGTTATCATTGGCATTGATTGGATGTCGGTGTACAGTGCAAGCATCGAGTGCAAGACCAAGACCGTAACAGTGAAGGCTCCAGGTGGACCTGAAGTCACTTTCCAAGGGAAGTTGAAGTGTTCTAAGCTGGTGGCAACTATCCGCAAGGAAGAGACTCCTGTGGAATTGCAAGGGATTCCTGTGGTTCGGGACTATCCGACTGTATTCTTGGAAGATTTTCCTGGGTTACCTCCGCATCGTGATGTAGAGTTCAGCATCACTGTTCAACCGGGAAGTGCACCCATTTCTAAGGCACCGTATAGGATGGCTCCAGTGGAACAGGATGAAGTGAAACGGCAGATTGAGGAACTGTTGGGAAAAGGCTTTATTCAACCTAGTGCGTCACCTTGGGGAGCACCAGTGCTTTTGGTAAAGAAGAAGGATGGATCGATGAGGATGTGTATCGATTACCGGGAGCTGAATAAGGTCACCGTTCAGAATAAGTATCCGATTCCTCGAATTGATGACTTGTTCGATCGTCTACAAGGAGCAGCTGTTTTCTCCAAAATAGATCTTCGATCAGGATATCACCAAGTGCGAGTGAAAGCTGAAGATGTGCATAAAACTGCATTTAGAACTCGGCATGGGCATTACGAATTCTTAGTTATGCCATTCGGAGTGACGAATGCACCCGCAATCTTCATGGACTTGATGAACAGAGTTCTGAGGCCGTTTATTGATTCTTTCGTCGTGGTGTTTATCGACGATATTCTCGTGTACTCCAAGTCTGAGGCGGAGCACACCGAGCATCTGGCAGCAGTTTTGCAGAAGTTGGAAGAGCAGAGGTTGTATGCCAAGTTATCCAAGTGTGATTTCTGGAAATCTGAAGTGGCATTCCTAGGTCACATCCTTTCTAAGGAGGGAGTGGCAACTGACCCTCAGAAGATAGAGGCAGTGAGAGATTGGGTTAGGCCTACTACAGTGAAGGAAGTCAGAAGTTTCCTTGGGATGACTGGGTACTATCGGAGATTCATTCAAGGTTATGCTCAGATAGCTGTGCCGCTTACCGAGTTGACCAAGAAGAGTGTGAGCTTCAAGTGGACCGAGCAATGTGAGGCGAGTTTTCAGGAGTTGAAGGATAGACTGACTACTGCACCTATTTTGGCTTTGCCTAGAGCAGGAGTTGAGTATGATGTCTATAGCGATGCTTCACATCGGGGGCTTGGTTGTGTCTTAATGCAAGAGGGTAAAGTAATCGCTTATGGGTCTAGGCAACTACGACCGCATGAGAAGAATTATCCGACTCATGATCTAGAGCTGGTTGCGATTATCTTTGCTTTGAAGCAATGGAGGCACTACGTGTATGGTGAGAAGTTGAACATGTACACGGATCATAAGAACTTGAAGTATATCTACCAGCAGAGGGATCTCAATCTAAGACAGCGGAGATGGCTGGAAGTGCTCGAGGATATGCGACCTGAGATCAAGTATCATCCTGGAAAGGCTAATGTTGTTGCTGATGCACTTAGTCGCAAGAGCAGTTTAGCCAGCTTGATTACGACTCAGAGGCATCTGATTGAGAAGTTGGATCGAGCAGGTATTGAAGTTGTCTTGCAAGGATTGGGAGCATCTTTATCTCAGTTGAAGCTTCAGCCTACTTTGAATGCAAGGATCATTGCAAGTCAGGAAGTTGATGCTGATATTTTGGAGATGAAGGAGCAGGTTAGTGCTGGCAGGTTGCCCGGATTTCAGACCAGGGATGGAGTGCTGTGGTTCAGAGATAGGCTGTGCGTTCCAAATCAGGCGGACCTGAAAGAGAGTATTCTTCAGGAGGCGCATGCTACTCTTTTGTCAGTACATCCTGGGAGTACTAAGATGTACAAAGACATCAAACAGCATTTCTGGTGGTCAGGTTTGAAGCGGGATGTGGCCGAATTTGTCGCGAGGTGTGAGGTTTGTCAGCAAGTCAAAGCCGAAAATCAGAGACCCGGAGGTCTATTACAGCCGTTACCTATTCCGGAATGGAAGTGGGATAACATCAGTATGGATTTCATCACGGGATTGCCTAAGAGTTCTAAAGGCAATGATGCTATTTGGGTTATAGTCGATCGACTTACCAAGTCCGCTCACTTTTTGGCGATGAAACTCACGGTTTCGATGGACAAGTTGGCTGAGTTGTATGTTGGTGAGATTGTCCGACTTCATGGCGTTCCTTCGACTATTGTGTCTGACCGAGATGCGCGGTTTACTTCGCATTTCTGGAGGAGTCTTCAGGCAGCTTTCGGTACCAAGACAGATTTCAGCACTACTTTTCATCCACAGACCGATGGGCAGACCGAGAGAGTCAACCGTATTCTTGAGGATATGCTTCGGTGTTGTATACTAGACTTCGGAGGCAGTTGGGAAAGGCATTTACCTTTGGTGGAGTTTGCCTACAACAACAGTTTTCAGGCTAGCATCGGGATGGCGCCGTATGAAGCTTTGTATGGCAGGAAGTGCAGGACTCCTGTGTGTTGGTATGAGGTTGGGGAGCGTCAGTTGTTTGGTCCTGAGCTTGTGCAGCTGACTTCTGAGAAGATTGATCTGATCAGGAAGAGGTTGGTGGAAGCTCAGAGCAGGCAGAAAAGCTATGCAGACAACCGGAGAAGGGACCTTGAGTTTGAGGTTGGTGACTTCGTCTTTCTGAAGGTATCACCCAGTAAAGGTGTAGTTCGGTTTGGTAAAGGCGGGAAGTTAGCCCCGAGATTTATAGGCCCATATAAGATATTGAAAAGGATCGGGAAAACTGCTTACCGGCTTGAATTACCGGAAGAGTTGTCTCAGGTGCACAATGTCTTCCATGTGTCTATGTTGAGAGGTTATATTCCAGACCCGAGTCATCATTTGCCTGAAGTGCCGGAAGGTTTGCAGTTAGACCTGAATTACATCGAGACTCCTGTTGAGATTGTTGATCGTCGAGAGAAAGTCTTGAGGAATAAGACGATACCGATGGTCAAGGTAGTCTGGAGAAACCACTTGGTTGAAGAGGCTACTTGGGAATCTGAGGAGAAGATGTTGAAGGGTTATCCTGAGCTTTTTGTTTGATTGTATCTTTGTTTCTTTTGTTGTGTTGTATTTTCTTTTCTCGCTCTTGGCTGTAGTTCCGGGGACGGAACTATTCTAAGGAGGGAGTGATGTAATACCCTGACTTTTTAATATATGAAAGATTATTCATTTTTATATAGTATACTTGTGCAATATTATTGGCTAGTATTTTTCAACATCGTTTTATAAAGTATTAATTTACTTATTTATTTCTACAAAATAACTAGTTTGGCCCAAATTGGTTTTAAGCCCATGAATTTAAACCCTCTTATTATTTTCTACAACTTGTAATGTAGCATTTCTTACTCTATTTTATTCCCGGGTATTTTAATGTACAAATTGTAGTGTGACTTGTGCTTACACGTGCACTTTATGTACACGTGCAATGAGCACACTTCTTGACCGGATTGTGGAGTGATGGGTTAGATCATGGGTAGTTACATTTTTGAGGTGTGGGTAGTTTCTAAACTTCCGATTTAATCTCAGCCCTTGTTTCTTCAACTCCCTAATAGATCTCAACCCTTCATTCTATTTATCTTCTAGTATAAATACCCCCTACTATTCCCTATTCTCTTTTACACTAAAATTTCCTGAGATTATAGAGAGTATCTGTGAGTTGTGTGGGAGTTTTCTGTGGAGGCAAGCAACATTGCTGAGGAGCCCGGTGTGGAACAAAGGAGCAAGAAGTGCTGCGCTATATTGAAGGACTTGCGGGATTTCGTTATTTTCGTCATAAAAGGTGGGTGTTTCTCAGGACTTCTAACGTAGGAATAATACTAAAATTGTCATGATTGATACCACGTTACAAAAGTGAATTGAATGCGGTAGAAATTGCTTGAACATGCTATTAAATTTGAGGCGAAGCTGTCGGTACAGTCGACTGCCATATGAGCCAGCCGACTGATACGAGACATTACTTTTTCATAATGTGCTGATAAAATGTGTGTGAATAGCCATGATGGTGTGATTATTAAATGTATGGTTTCCCTATGACACATATGGTGGAGGGAAGGTAAACAAATAAAAGAACTAAAAGTGATAAATATCTGAAGTTGTCGGCGCAGTCGACTGACTTGGTGTTAAGTCGACTGGTGCTTCGTTCTGAATGTGACTGTTTGAAAGTTCCCTGAATAAAGATATTCTATTTATGTAGACCCATGATGATGACTTGAGATTTATATCCCCATTGTCGTAAGTAAGTATGAGCAATGTGAATGCATGTTTAGAGTAGTTTTCCCTAAAAAGAGCATGTTAATAACTGGGAAAATCGTGCTATGAATGCTACTGAACAAGAGGAACTCTGTTTATGAAACATGAATTGATATATACTGTTAATTGATATCATGATGCAAGTATATGTAAGAACTGTAAATAATCCCCTTAATGAAAAATGGATCTGTCCAGTCGACCGATGCATGTGGCAAGTCGACTGATCTGGACTTAGAAATTTTGCTGTTGAAATCTCCAAGACAGACGGCTGATTGATGAACAGTCGACTGTCACGAGAACAATATGGTGAATATGAAAAGTGCGGGACAGGCGACTGGTGGTGTACAACAGTCGACTATCCCGAGCAATATTGATGATACTGTGTGACTGTATGAGTCGACTGGTATCCTTCCAAGTCGACTGTACAGAGTGTACTTGGATATAATTGAACTTCATGTTATTCTGCTCTTGGTAATTATGAACTGTATGATTTGAATCGATGGACTCTGTTTATGGCTGTATGAATTATGTGAAATGAATCATAGATGAGAATTGAGAATTAAATGAATAACTATGAAAGGCTAAATCATGATGAGAAAGTCTGTGAGACTCTAAAATGAATTATGAGCTGATGATGCTCCATTGGATATTGTGAATTTGAAATTGAACAAAGAGTAGCTAAGTCTCCCCGGCAGTGAATGAAATGATATTGAGAATTAGACCAGGTTGGTCAAGTGAAATGAAATGATAAGTCCGGTTGATGGAGAGGCTAACTCTAGGGCTTGATTTTATTCATGATTCTAATGTAACTTTAATACATAGTGTGGAGGTGATGAAGGTGAGAGAAAAACATGAGTATGAGAGCTAGGGTACGGTGCGGGTGTGTGAGCCGCAGAATGCATGCTTGATGCGTCAAGACATGGCGCGGGCACAACTCAGTAATGATCGGACTCTAGTCACGCTTATGGGATGTATTGGTGACTGCAAGAGGAGTGTGTTCAGGGAGGAGGTTGAATTGTCGCAGAATGCATGCTTGACGAGTCAAGACATGGCGCGAAATTCTACTCCAGGGGCCAGGATACATGCTTGTACTCATAGATTCATCTAGGATACTCATTGGAATTACAGAAGTAGAATAAGTCATGGCGGGGGATTGAACCCTACAAAAATGAAGATCGATTAAGAGGCTTGCCCTCGAATCTATGTAGTATGGGATGCATAGAATTCGAACAAGTGCGCATTAGTGTCATGTTAATTAAATAAATTGCATTAAGGATGTAAGTGCACCATCACGACACGACATCATTAAAAGTTCCCTCTTATTTGCATGCTTATATTGAACAAGTTTGTGATTTGTAAGAAATGAGATTCATTATACTGTTTCTGGCGTAGAGAGGATGGCCATGTATAATTATCGTCGGTTGAATAAACTGACGTACCCACAGTTTTATGCAGGATATAACTACATGTAAGAGGAATGGATGCATAAAGAGTTCATTATGTTGTTGTTCATTTATGTAAATATTGTATATTTTGCTTCCGCTGTGTAAATTCAAATGTAATGTGATGTAAACTCTGATGTAAAAGAAAAGTTTTAAATTTCCTTGTAAAATTGTATGTGAAGGAAGCGAAAAGATCCTGTAGAACATCTCGAATTCAGTAATTTGGGATTCGGGGCGTTACACCTAACTTCCTTCACTGTCGTTGGCCTGGGTCAATCCTGCACTGCTTCAACCTTCTGAGGATCGGTGGCCACTCCCTCCTTAGAAAGGATATGACCAAGGAAAGCTACCTCAAACTTCCAAAACACATACTTCGACAGCTTGGCGTACAAGTTCACTTCTTCAATACCTTTGCCAAGTGCTTAGAGTGCTCTTCCTCCGACTTCGAATATTCCAGAATATCATCTATGAAAACCACCATGAAGGAATCAATAAACAGCCACAAAATCCGATTCATCATATCTATAAATACTGCCGGCACATTTGTCACTCCGAATGGCATTACCAAAAACTCATAGAGTCCATGACGAGTCCGGAAAACTGTTTTACTCACAACTTCCTCATTGACTTGAACCTGATGATACCCTGATCGCAGATTAATCTTCGAAAACACAGCTTCTCTCCGAAGCCTATCAAACAGATCATCAATCTGTGGAAGCTAATACTTATTCTGAATAGTCACCCTGTTCAACTCTAGATAGTCAGTGCACATCCTCATTGACCCATCCTTCTTCTTGACAAACAACACTGGTGCTCCCCACGGTGAAGAACTCGGCCTGATGAAACCTTTACTTAGCAATTCCTCAATCTGCTTCTTAATCTCATCTTGTTCTATAGGTGCCATCCGTTACGGAGCCTTAGAAATCGGAGCACTCCCCGACTGAACATTAATACAGAACTCAACATCTCATTGCGGCGGTAATCCCGGTAAATCTTCCAAGAATACCATAGGAAAATTCCTAACAACTGGAATGCCTCTGACTTCATCTGGAATCATCAACTTAGATACCATTGCATTCATTTTCAGGTCCTTCTTCCCCTGAAAAGTCACTGCGGGACCTCTTGATGCCTTCACTAACACCTCTTTCTTCTTGCATTCAATTGTGGCATCATATATTGCCATCCATTCAATGCCCACGATCACATCCACACCCTTGAATTGCAGCTCAATGAGATCAATGCCAAATAAACTCCCACCAATCTCAATATCACAGCCATCGTAATATCTATCAGCAATCAATTCCTCCCCTGATGGTGTTGCCATCGACAAGATCCTGCCTGGAAAGACCTTAGGTTCCACACCTAAAATTTTAGCAAAATTGGGCGACACAAATGTATGCGAAGAACCAATATCAAATAAAACTTTTGCTTTTATTCTATTAACCAAAATAAATCCTGTTACATGAAGAATGATACTCAAATCTCCAATTTATTCCCAAACAAAGTTTTACTTAATACATTGAATAAATAAATTTAAAATTTTTACATACCCTGGATCACATCCTCTGAGTTACCTACATCCTCCTCAATTAATGCGAACACTCGCCCCTGCCTCTAAAATTTGCCTCCGCCTGCACCATCCTTCTTCAACTGTAGACAGTTTGGTTTGAGATGCCCTTCACGACCACACTGGTAACAAACTCGCGCCTTAAGGGGCTTGGTGCATGCTGACTGATAGTGGCTTGCTTCTCCACAGTTGAAAAAAGTCACGCCTTGAATAGCGGGTGCCTTCTGCTCTGGCTTATTGAACCTGCCCTGCTTCACTGGGAACCTTTTCCCACTCTGACTAGCTGTTAGCCTATTGTTCCTGTTCCAAGTCTTCTGCTTCTTCTGTCATTGCTGACATCCTGACTAGCTAATTGAACCTTCTGATGCCCAACGGTATCATTCGCGACCTCAAATTCAGCCTCAAGCCCTGCTCGAATTTCTTGGTCTTCTTCGCCTCATTAACAATTAGCTCCGGTGCATACCTTGACAGCTGGGCGAACTTTGTCTCATATTCGCGCACTGTCATGCTGCCTTGCTGCAGATTCAAAAATTCTGTTGCCTTCTTCTTATGAATATTCAGAGGAAAGAAACGGTTCCTGAACTCTTCCAGAAAAGCCTCCCAAGTCACCTGTTGATCCCCAAAAGTCCTCTTCACTGATTGCCACCAGACGCCAACATCCTTCTCTAACTGCATCGTAGCCAATTTCACCTTATTGACTGCTGGGGTTTCCAAGACTTCGAAGACCATCTCCATCTGTCTAATCCAATCATCAACCTCATTTGGATTAGATTGCTCCTAAAAAACATGCGGCTTCATCTGCTTGAAGGACTCAACTTGCTTAATCGGATCAGCATTATCAAATACTGGTCCAGCCCCTTGATTCTGATTTTGAGCCATGTTAGCTGCCATGAATGCATTCAATGTCTGATACACCCTAGCAACTTCAGTCTCAAGATCAAGTCTAGCCCCACGAGAACTCTCAGCCCCATCACCATTTCCACCATTCCTGGTCCTGGGTCCTGCCATTATACTGATTCCTACAAAATGAGGGAAAAGTTAGAGCATCACAACACATTTCACATTCACATCAATACCCCATGGCAAAACCTCAATCATACCCCAAATCATAACATCTTGTTTTATATCTATATGATACTCACACTCTAATGTCCACCCCTATGTACGCACGCTCTAATGTCCACACCTAGGTTTATTTTTCATACCATGTTTATTATTACTATTGAAGCATGCTCTGATACCAATCTCTGTAGGGCCTCGAATTTCCAATATAATATCTTTGAAATACGTGGCACAATTCCCAGCATCTACCTCAATGTAATAGTAAACATAACCAAAACACAGAATTTTTTTTCAACTTTTATTACACCAATGCTCTACAAAAACACAACGGAAAATTAAAAACCTTGAATTACAATTCTTTCTTTTACAACACTTTCTTTTACAATGTATATAAGCCACATTATCATTCTACCACATGCATCCAAATTCCATGCTATAGGTACCTACCTATAAAATATGAGGCTAGAGATAACTCTAACCCCCAAAACTACAGGGGTTAGCCATAATGGTATGAGTGGCATCACAAGAAATACAACATGAATAAAACATAAAGAATAAAATCATGATCAATGCATACCAATAGTAATAACGAATGGAAGATGACAAACAATAAATAAAATATGAAAACATCAAGTGAAACTAGGCTAAGTGTCAAGTGTAGAAAATAGAAAACAATCATGCATAAAACCAAGTCAAGAAGACACAGGTGCAGGATGATGACTCTCTAATGCATACTTATCAGATTCTATGCATTCCATACTACATAGGTCTGGTGCAAGCCCTTATCATTCTCCACATTATAGGGTTCAATCCCTCGTTATGCAACTAATCCTACTACTGTGATAGAAACAAGATCCAGAATATTTTGTGAATAGGCACCACAACCCTCTACACACAAGCATCATGTAAAATAGCTCTGACCCCCAGGAAGAAATCACCTCCCTGATGTGCACCCCATGAATAGGTTTGCGAGACCCTCGACATGCTGATACACTTGTACATCCCGTGAATTGCCCTGCCGACCCTCGACACGCGAATGTACCTGTATGCTCTGTGAATAATATGCAATTGTAACAACTATTCATCAGGTTTTAGTCATCAAAATCCCCAAACAGTGTGTGTGCACATATATATCCAACAGTAAATGTTAAGTATTGTTCACTTTTCGCAATAACATCATACAACTCATAATAAACATTGAAAACAGCAAGATTTTAAAAGAAAACAACATATTCATGATTTCTATTAGGTTCTTCTATTCTCAAGTCATCAACATGTAATTTTAATCATCAATAACATAGTTTTCATGAAAAGATTCCATCTTTATTCATCCATCTTTTAATAAACTCATTATATCATCTTAGAATCCCTAACATGCTTTCTAATAGAAAAATCATCACATACAACATGCATAGAATAATACAAAACAAATATATGCCACTCACCTTATTGAAGAATCAACCGAAGACAATAAAAAACATAAGAAAAGTCATTTCTTTCGCAAGAAATCCAAGACCCTTGCCTCGAAACTCCAAGAAATCAATAATAAAGAAAATCCTTTATGTAGTACAACAAAGAGACCGCTGCAGTCTCTTTTAAATAGGCCAGAAATTAGGGTAATTAGGGTTTTGAATAGGTTTTGCAAAATATCCCTTTTGAATATATCTTTACATATATAAATCCTTATACTTGGAAATTAGATTAACCAATTCGCCTTAAATTTTAAAACAAAAACAACTAACCTGATACTGGCCGGCACTGGGTTTATATCCAGAAAAACAAATTTGTAATTTTTGCCTCTAAGTGGAAATTTTGCAAAAAGATCTTTCTTTAAGAAATTTGCAAAATAACCCAAATCTATTAAAAAAAGTAAACTTTTTACCTATGAGTTGGATAGCCATCATGCCCAGCCCAAAAATCCGAAAATCTGGAGTTTTCACTCCAAGTGGTAATTTTGCACAAAACCCCCTCTTTTTTGTAATATTTGCAAATATGCCAAATAAATATCAGAAAAATCCAGAAAATTTCATAAATAATCCCTATTAATAAATAATAGGTTTGCCCAAAATAATTTCTGACTTTGAATTTTTCAAGAAAATATTTGCACGTATTTTGAACGTGTAAAAGATAATTTTCAGAAAAATATTTATTAAATCACCAAAATCATTTTAATTCATTTATACACCTCAAAAACATTATTTAAAAGTCTAGGGTGTTACAATGTCGTTTTCGTGCCGCCTTGCACCCACGACAATAGGCCCCTCTCCCCCCTTCTCTTCTCGAAGCCGCAGCACCACCCCACGTCGACAGCCCCATATCTTGGCCTTCCCTACTTCCAACACCGTCGCTCCCGTTGTCTGCTGTCATCGTCCCATCGTAGAGCACAACCCTCGGCTGCCGTTGTTTGTTGTGCATGCGGTTGATCTCCAAGCGCATCAAGCCGTCTGATCGTGATCATCTCGTCAAGATCCGTTTGTGTTGTGTTCGTTGGCTGGGATCCATTCCCGTTATTCTCATCTTTTCATCGGATTCGTCGGCTACCCTAAAGCAAGTTACTTGTATAATTTTTGTTGTATATACAAGTACAAAATACAGCATGTAGTATCGCTTTTGTTTTTTTTGTTTTTTTTGGATTTGTTCTCATGAAGATCTCTTGTTTAATCTTGATCCATTCATTGACCCATTCGTAGTCTTGATCCATCATATTTAGTTTTCACACACACGACATGAAAATAATCTAGATCTAACTAGACTCTTGATGCATGTATATATGTTGCTTCGTGATCCATGATATGTAGAGTATTTGTTGCATGCTTGGTGTATTAGATGTGTGGACTTGTAGTAGACTTGTTAAATACCCATACCATGTTGTTTTGAATATCTAATACATCATATTTTACATCGTACCTTAATTTGGATTCATTGCATATGATTTGTTTGATTAAATGCATAAGAAGAGTTTGGTTTTGCTGCTGCCCTGTTTTGGTTCAGTATTTTAGATCCTGTTAAGGTCAGTAAATCGAATTATTTTGTGAATATGATTCGTAGGCCTCATTGTCTATTTTTCATAACTTTCGACAGATCTTAATTTTGATTTTTGATGTGTGAGTTATTACTATTTTACTGCAGCTGTGTTGAAATTTAGAGATTCTATTTTATGAGTTTGCTGTATGATCATTTATTTTAAAACTGTTGTTAAAGGTAAAATTTGGATTCAATATTTTTCTGGGTATGACTAATCATGATTGGGTTCAGCCACTAATTTTTTTAGATTTATTTAATGACTCTTATAATTTATTCCATGCTTGTGAACAAACCAATATATTTTCAAACTGCATGCTGTTCGGTGAAGAACTCTATTTTCAACCTGATTCAATCGCTTTTGATTAAAACTTTGTGAATATGAAATGTAGTCTGCTGTGTCTATTTTACAACCCTTTTGACAGATTTGGATTTTGAGTTATACTTTGTGATCTATCACTGTTTTAGTACTGCTGTGTCTAAAATTTCAGATTCATAAACTTCTGTATCTTTCTGTTTTTCGAATTTATTTGACTATGCTATTTGTAATGGAATATTATGAAAATTTATTTGCTGATACTAGAAATACTAGGGAATTTTCCAGATTTTTTTCTTAGATTTAATCAGTAATTTTTATGCTATTTTCATACTGATAAATACAACTTTGCGATTTCTGGCTGAACATGAATTCTGTATAAAACACTGTTTTGAGCCCTGTTTCTATAGTTGTTATATGACTTGTGTATATATGTTGAATTCGGACGAGAGTCTATTTTCTAAATTTTCTAATGGATCCAAATTTGCATTCTTGTGGCAATGGGAATCTCAGATTTCGTGCAATCATGTCTTGCTGTCCATAATTGAAAGTCTCGTTGTCCTAGTCTATAGTTGTGTGTCACCCGCGCATGTTTCTGTTCGACCTGAACCTGTCGCTTGTTCTTGACATGTTCTTCTTGCCCTATTTTGTGCACGTATGCCTGTTTGATAATAATAACAAGTAATCAAGCCGGGGTTATGAGAAAGACCTTAGTAGTGGACAATCTAGGTATGTGTACTCAGAAGGGGGCCCATGTTTCCCACTTTATGTTTGATTCATGAACCTGTTTTACTTTATGTTGATTCATGAACCTGTTGTACTTTATGCTTTGATTCATGAACCTGTTGATTCATGAACCTGTTCTGTTACTACCTGATTCATGAACCTGTTCCTGTTACTTGTGCATAACGCCTGAGTACACGGCCCTATAGAAACCCACCACTAGATCTAAACGTAACTTGCATGTAAGTAGCAACTATGTGGTAAATTTTGGGATGCATGAAGTGCTACCTAGATAGGATTAAATACAAGAATTGAGAATAACATGATCACCTGCATATTCATGTTTACGTGCACATGTTACCTAACACCTGTTACATGTTACTTGTACCCTGTTATCTACTCATGTCGCTTGGTTCTGATCCTTGGTTTTAGAGTTAGTTGCTCTGTTTTTCTATCACATCCATTCCATTCTTATTAAGTACTTGTTCTTGTTGCTACTTTGTATGTCTGTTATTCATTTTCTGTACTTATTGCCTGCACTACAAGCGGCCCGTAACTTGCATTGACAGGCATTTTGTTTCTTTTTTCTTTTCCTGCAATTTATTAAACTTGCAGACTTTGGTGACCAGCTGGCCGAGGGAGTAAGTGACCAAGTATTCTAGGCTGGCTGGAGTTTCTTGCATTAGTTTATTTCCTGTTTGAATAAATTGTAATTACTACATGGATTTTGTATTGGGCATTTTGTCCTAGATTTATGTCTTGTTTCAAGACCTGATTATTTGAGATTAAGTATTCTTATTTTCAAGTAATCCTGTCGGTTATGATAATTTTTCATGCATGCGTGGTTGGTTATTTCCTGTATATCTCTTGTTTATTCCTGTACATGTTGTAAAGATTCTTACAGCTTATGAATGGGGAAAACCATTCGCTGGACTTGTGTCGCATATCCGTATTCCGTATTCCTTTTTAGGAAGCGAGGCATGAAAATTAGTCAACCGATCTTCACTGGAACTCCACCAAGTGGTCAATTTACTTCCCCTGAGATGTGCTACGTGGCTCGAGTCTTCGCTACGCTACTCTGATTCTTCTGCAACTGCTATAACGGTGGAAGATACTCTTGATAATCCCCTTGGATGCTCCGCTGGTCCTAAGTCTTCCTGCATTCGCGATTCGGCATCCAGCACCTGATTGAGTGGGCACGTCAGTACATATACTGACGCAATGCTGATAAGAAACAACGATCTCCAACTTGCACAAACACAATTAGTCTTAATGGAAAAGGAAACATACATCCTAACTTCCTAGTGTCTGTGTATGCCATGACCTGAAGTATAAAGCACAGTACAATGTATAGAAAATAGATGCACTTAATCTAATGTCAGTAAGACTTTGGACACGCATGCATCTCATACTACATACGCTCCAAATCAAGCCGTCTTCTCTAGTTCAGGGTTTCGAACCCTCGCTATGCATTGCATTCTACTATTGTACACTTCCTATTCCTGATAAGTACAACATGATTGAGGAGGTTGCAAAATTTAAAGGTGTCCCCGTTTACTACTATAACCGGCGTACGAGACCTCACTCAAAAGCTGTGACGAACTTATAGATACACAACAGTATACCTATGGCACCGAAGATTCATAAGACAGCTGCCCCATGGTCCGTTCGTGTCAACCAACATAGAACAAGAGGACATCCCGTTCTTATCAAGGTACCTCAGGAATTAGCAGAGCTAGATACGGCTCATATTGTTCTCAACTAGTGAGAAGACACAGTCCGTATCCCTTTGACAGGAAGAGACATCCCTGGTTATCACCCCCTAGTGCTGGCCCTTAGAGAAAGTCAAATTATAGGGTAACACCCCTAACTTCAACTCGTTCCTCAAGAGACAAAGTTAAAGACATAATTAAATAGTTGTTACCAAAATATGTTGTTTATTCAAAATATGCACAGTGTTTAACAAACGATTGAACCTAACTGGTCTGTCAAAAATTATAACCTTGCAAGTCGATATTCATCGGCTGCCACCACCTCTATTGGTCCTTGACCAAATTCCCGGTCCGTGACCCTCAGCGAGCGGTACAACGGTGCCCAATGGATGCCTTAAACCCGGCAATAGAGGTAAACCTATACAAACATCAGCAACCAACTGTTGACAGACCTAGGCAAAAATAGATATTCTAGATGAATCAAATAGATAATTTAATAATACCCACATGATAAGTGGATCAGACAAGTCTAGCAATCCAAGATACTGGCTACCTGATCTCCATTAGTTGCCACCACCTCTAACTTGGGCATCATTCAATATCCCGGCCTGCGATCAATCACCCATTGCACGTCGGCACACGATGAATGAGAATCCAGTTCTTGAGGCAGAAGAATTCAATTCTAGTTTTTGTGTTAATAGTCGTAGGGTAATACCTTACCTTAGACGATCCCCCAAACAACTCAAATCAAAGCAAACCATCACACAAATTTTGAAAAACTCAAAACATGATAGAATCAAGTATTTTAAGCATAGAAGTGCTACTAACTCTTAAGTCCAAGACTTAGAAGTAGAGCAAAATAACCTACTTTACAAAAATAATAACTTCCAATAGGACTATTTTTGTACAGGAATTAGAAAAATCATATCTTTCAATATACCAACTGGAATTGCATGTTCTAAATGTTTTGGAAAGATAAGACTCTCTACTACACGTATCTAGTTGATCATTTCTTTAGATTCTAAACACACAATTCCAGAAAATTTCAAGTCCACAGACTAGCTAAATCTAAACTTAAAATGAACATGGTCTACTAAAAATTCTATATCAATTCAACCACAACTTCAACATTTATCAAATTTTGGATTCATTAACTAAACATACACAAGTTTAACATATCCAAAAATTGCATCAAGATTCAAAATATGCAAGGAGTTATAGCTTTTTGAATCCAATAGATAAACCTCTTTGTTTTCATGAAGTGTGCCAAAACATCTTTCATAAACTAATTTTAAAAACCCATCAAATGTTGTCTAGAAATACTAAAATTTTAGATACATGATCCTGACACACATTAGATGCTACATTAAGAATTCATTGCAATATTATATACCTCAAAATAGTTATGAATTACTGAACTTCATCTTTGAAACAGGATAGAGCCAGTTCTTGGCTCTGGACCAGTTGATCATTTTTTTTAAATATCAAATAAATTCAGAAAAATATGAAATTTCAAATGATTGTTTTTAACACATTCAAGAACCTCTCATAAAAATATGGGCTCAAGATATTTTACCAATTCCATAATATGATTTTTTAAAACTTCGCTTCATAATAAGGAAATACACAATTTTCTCATTGTCCTCTGTTCCGAAAAGAAATATTTTATCAAGCTACTAAATGGACCCCAAAAATTATGAACAAATTAGAGTAAATTCTAAACTCATAGTAGAACATGCCATAAAACTATTAAGTATATATTCTAAGCCATTTGCAAGTTAGGAATTTTCTAATCACTCAACATAACATATGCACTTTAGACTAAACATGGTATCAATTGCACTAGCATATAAGCATATGTTCTTATAATTTCTCAAGCACACAAGTATGGTATAAAGCTTCTATTAGCATCCTACACACATTTTCATATCAAAATAAATTGAAGTTTAGAAGAACGCCCACCCATGAGTGAGTTGATTGCACAAAATTTGGCTTTATAGCTTCTCCTCCTCCTCCTTAGCGTGCCTTCTCTCTTGATCAAAGACCTACACAAAAATGGAGATGATGAAGGCTAGACACTCTCCCTCAGTCTCACTCACTCTCCTTTCTTTTACTTGGCATTCTATCTCTCTTTTTATTTTATTTTTTTGAAACTCACCAAGATGAAGAAGAATGGAAGGATATGATAGAAAATAGAGTTTGGAGTTTGGAATGGAAAGATGGAGAAAATGGAGAAGGAGGGGTGACCGGTTTAGGGTGATGAGGATAAGGGTGAGATGATGGAGGGTGAGGATGAGAGTGTGAGGGTCAGTGGAAAATGAATGGTTGAGATCAAGCCAACACACAAATGCTAGAAACTTCAAGTTGTTCTTATTTGCTTTTATGAAGAAATTCTGTATGTGTCACACCCCACTTTCCAAAATACGGGAATACGAGCATGTAATGTAGGCCCAGCGAATGATTAGACATCATCCATAAGCTGTACCAGTCTAACTCAATAATATACAAGAGGAACAACCACGTAGGCAAAGAACATAATCACATAAACAATAAATAAACTCAAAAGATAATTATGAAATAAATTCGCTAAATAAGAATCCATCATCTGAAATAAAACAAACTTCGGATCATAAAGCCCAAGAATACAAAGTATAATAAAAAGAAATACAATAAGCAAATAATAAAAGGTAGCTAAGAGGTCTAATAGACCAACTCCAATCTTCAGAGAGTTTGCTCACCAAGTTCGACTTATATTGCTCATTCGGTACCTGTTAATACTGGATCTAAAAAGAAAGAAAAGAAATCCCTTAGAGCAAGTCATGGGCAGCAAGTATAGAAAAACAGTGGATGAAGCAAAACTTGAATATCAAAGAAAAGGGACATGGTCAAAGACAAAGAACAAAACAAAGAGCAGGCAGTAATATCAAAAGGGTTACAATAATCACATATGTAATGCGTGATGTCAAGTCGAGTTCAATACAAGATCAAGTATGTAGGTTATTAATTATTTTATTAGCCTATGTAGTGCACGTACTACTGCGTCCCATTCCACAGGTTCCGCGCAAGCACAGTGATCGTTTTAGACTGATGGTGAATTCACGGATCGTGTACTCGGCGTCGATGAAGATAGTTTTACAATCAATAATCAACAATCAATAATTGCAATCAATACTTCTTCTAGTCAATACTCCTCCTTCCAATCAATATAACGATAAGGCCATGCCGAGTACATTTTCCGATCGTTCACTACCAAGTCCTACCCATAATACCCCGGCTTGTTATTAAGTCATTTTAATCCTATGTGAGCATGCAAGAGGGTGTCAATGTTGTATAGTACTAAATGTGTCTAATTTTATACGTTACAGACAAATCATGAGACAAACAGGTCAAATCAACACACATTACATGATCAGGACAGCAGGACCTTGTTGTACTAAAATATGGATCATTGTCACTATACGATAGCAAAACTAAATCTGCCAGAAGATCTGGAAAGTAGACTTCCATACGGATCTAGCGAGTATAATTAAGGCATATGAAAGACATAGGAACTAGGGTGAAAACTTTAATCTAATCAGGTTTTATGTTCAGTCAGCATGCAGTAGGTTATATTCCATTAATTATTTCGGGTCAGAAAACTTATTATTAAAATCTACAAAAATTTAGGGAAGTAGCTATACATGTCTAGGTTCAGCATGATTTATTTCAGATTTTTTTAAACAGCAGGATACACATGAAATTATGAGTCTGAAAATTACTGACATAGTTGCAGTAAAGTGCTGATATCTGACAGATGGCAAATTGGAGTTTAAATCCAGAGTAGAGAAAAATTATCTAGACATCAAGGGCTACATTTTATGTTTAGTAAGTTTCCTCAAATTAGGTCATTAACAGGGCTAAAAGTCTGATTCAAAGTAAAACATACAGCAGTCCAGAATATCAACTTAACATAAAAAGATAATAAATAATTTACACGATCACATATAGCATGCAAATTGGTCATCAAAGCAATTCTAGGTGTCAACATGCAAATTTCTAGGGTTTAAGATACATCTATCATGGTCATGGTGTCAATTCATCAATTAAATCCAATTCTAGCATGTTCAATTTCAATGTCCAATCTATCAAGCAGTCCTAAGCATGAATCTAGTTGTTTAATGTGCAAATGCATTAAACATTGAGGACTAGGTTTAGATCGAAGAGAAAGCACGATGTTAAGAGTACGTCGGGTTAGCTCGTGTAAACCCTCGATAATCTTAATGGAATTGTGAAAGCAGTTTTTGATAATAAAAGGACAGGATCTACTTGCAGGAGATCAAACGAATCTTGAACACAAATAATGAAAAGGGTTCAAGAAGAGACTTTCCTGTATTAGCAGATATAATTAAAATAGAATAACGGGATCAGAATCCCGGACGAAAATCTCCAAAAAATGCACGAAGGATCAACTGCAACAGCAAGATCCTAGAGCAATTCCCACACACCAGATCGGGACAGAACGCAGAACACCAAAACTGGATCTAGCGCACACAGAACACGGAATACCAAAACCAGCCAGTAGGATCCTCTGTCTCACACCGGATCCAAACCAAAACAGGGGACAACAAAGTGGGATCGGGTGTGGCAGAACACGGGACAGCAGACTCGCCTAATGGAAAGCCTACATAGCGGATCGGGGGCAAACACAGGACAGTGAACAGCGGATCAAGGACCCAGAACAGTGAACAGCGGGGGCTACCACTCACGATCCGTCTTCCCCAATTCGACAGAGAGAGAAGGAGAGAGCGGGGCTGGGATCTCGTCGGCGACTGGCAGCGGGGCAGGCAACGACGAAAACGTCGCTGCGGTCGGGAAGCGACGGCAGCGGCGATGAGAATGGTGGCGGGCGACTCTGTTTTCCGCTTGAAAACAGGGGTGACGACGATGGAGACGGTGACGGGAGATGGGTTTGGAGTGGCGATCAGAGCCTTGGGTTTCAGTTGGATGGAAACTAGGAAGAGGGAGAGCGGGAGAGATGGAGAGGGAGAGAGTGCACAATAGACGGGAATTGGGGTATAACAGTATAGGGGTTAGTTAGGCGGCTAGGGTTAGGGGATTAAGAATAGGATTAGGGTTTTAATGAGAAGATTAGAGTATTTATAGGAAGGAGATAGTATATTGGGTATTTGGGTATCTGGGTATGGATCCAATAAAATAAAATACATGGTATATAATATAATAGATCAATATAAACCCCTACACCAAGAATAAGATATCTGATAAAATTTGCATTACATAAATTATTTGAAATAATTAAAAATACGATTATCAAATAAGAATTGATTTGCTTTAATAATCAGTAATAATAACAAGTAACCATAGTAACAATAAGAATAGAAATAATAATAATGACGATAAAAATACTAACATTAATAATAGAAATCCCCAGGATATTGTCAATATATAAAAATAGGAATTTTATCGAAATAGTCGAAATAGCAATAATAACTTGGAGGGTCAAAATGCAAATATTTGATCAAGTAGGAACTTAAACAAAGTTTATTTGAATTAGTTATAACTATTGTTTGAAAAATACTTTTACATGAAATTCAAAATGAATCTAACAATAAAAATTTTATAAATTTTGAAATACAGAAAAATACTCACGAAAATACGTATTTGCGGAAATAGGGGTTATAGTATGGCAATTCTTGGCCATTAGATCTCTTCAAGATGAAACCAAGATGATCAAGATTGCTAGGGTTACATAACCCTAGGTCAAGTAACCCTAGGTCATTACCCTAGTTTAGCAAAACCCTAACCCCTTAACCATTCATAATTTATTTAATTCAAGAATATACTTAGCAAAATATTTTCAAGTATAAAAATTATCGAATATGTATAAAGGTATTCACATTCAAAATTAATATAGATCGTATTTCATATACGATCCAATACGATCCAATACGATCCAAACATATATATATACTAGGTTTGCTCGTTGACACGTGCCTCCGGCACGTCTTCGAAATGGTTCACCTTGTTTGATCATATAAAATAGTTTTGGAGGCCCAGCAAATTAATTGAAGTAGCAAACACAGAGCAAAAAACATATTATATGATTTTTTTGATTTTTTTGAATTATTTTAAAAGTTTTTAAAGTTTTTAAATTTTTACTTTTTTTTAGTTTTTTCATTTTTAAAAATTTTTAAAAATTTTATTTTCTTAATTTTTTGAATAGAAGAGGGACAGAGAGAGAGATAAAAGAATAATAAATAAATATAGGAGTTGTTTTGGGTGGGGGATTTGAATTTGAGTTTTGGGGGGGGGAAATATGTTTTGTGAGGTTAGATCTAGGCCTTTGATTTTTGGGGGATTGAAGGAGAGCCACTTGATAGATTTCTTTGTGTTTTATTATATATATATATATATATATATATATATATATATATATATCCATGCTTTCAAATAAAATATTTATTCGTAGAATATAAAAATATGTTTTATAAAAATTATTATTATTATTTCTCCTAAAGATTGTCTCGTAAAACAATTGGGATAATATCCACAATTTAATTGAGAAGATATATCGAATCTATCTTTATCGGGTTCAAAATAGCCAATATATCTGAAATTTCTCAATTAAAACTAATAATTATTAGAAAAATACATAATCGCGTGCAATTCTTTAATGTGCATGGATTATAATTAAAAATAATATATATACTATTTTGCGGGGTGTTACACAAGATCCAAACTTCTCCGAGAACTCCGATAAGTTTAGTAAACCATTAAAAATGGGCGAACTACTCCTCAAAGGCTATAAAACTCAGTCTTCGGGAGTGGTGTGCTTGTGATATGGGTAAAAGTATAACTAAATTGGGACTGTAAAAATCAGGCACGAATCTTAAAGCTCTTAGGGGTAAAACAGTAATCCTATTAATAGGTCCATGAATGGAAATTTTGTCTCTTTTAAGCCCTATAATCCAAAAATGGGTCTGCCTTACTTGGTCTGGGTGATAGCCCATTATAAATAAATCCAGATTATTTAAAGAGTTATTTAAATTCATGATTATCCCCAAGAGACAATTTAAAACCAAATCTCTTATCATGAAGGAATTTAAACTCTATTTCCTATCCAAAAACACCGGGAAGGAGAGATAAATGATTATCTCAAAACTGTCCCAAGACGACTATAGAATCCACATCATGTGATTGCTCCTCAAAAGAATCCACATCAAAAGTTCAAATTCTTGATTGTTCCTCAAAAAAATCCACATCATGTGATTGCTCCCACACCGAAAAAAGCAGCAACACTATGTAATTCAATCTCTATGAAAAATAGCATGAACTCACTTGAGTTGTGGTAAAAATTCGATCTTTATCACATTGCAGTGTTAGTTTAATGCATGAGGGGGGAATTTTATTTTTTTATTGGTTTTGTTGTTTTAAGGTAAAAGTTTATTATTTATTGGGTATTTTACACTTTAATGCAGTCCAAAATGGATAGAAAAGAGTTGTTGCTGTTTAAAGTTGATATTTACCATGGTGTGACTTTTAGAAGAGGTTCAGAACTATGCTTGAAGTGGACAGCTCACATGGGGTTTTTTTATTCGGTTTGGGCTTGTGTGTTGGGTCCATGAGCCAAACCGAACTTGGTGGCCCACCCTAGGAGGGTTGGTTAAACCCTAAGTTAAGTATCTTCCCTCATATCCTCAGTGAGATATTTTCATAAGTATTACACCCTCTTCTGGCATAAGATAATTTAAGCTAGTAAATAATATATTCAAAATATATTTTTGCCTCACCATTCTCCTCTTATTCTTCCCCTATAAATAGAGGGGTAGAAACAAGCACTGAGCATGGACAATACATATATCATATGATATAGATTGTATCCCCATATCAATTTCTTAAGATCCCTATAAAGGTAAAGGAGTTCTTTTTGTTGCTTTCCTCCATACTTGTCGTCCTTCTGCAGCTAATTGGGAATGAAGGTATGGAACTAGTGCGTTTCCTCGTATGTAGGATCCGATACTGTACGAGAAGTTCATTGAGGTGTTTCAATCTATCCAGGATATCACTGATTCTGCTTCCACTTCCGTTACCGCAAAACCGAACATAAGACTAACTCTTCTTGTAGTATCATGGTAGGTTTTATGTGTAATGGCCCGAATTCCTTACACAGGAAATTTGTGACTCGTCCACAATCTTTTACTTCAATGTAATTCAAACACATTACAAATTACAGGAATAATTTAAAACTTTCATTACATCATCGTTCATTACAAATATCAGAGTATTTCGTAAATAAATTTCAACTTGTTATAATATTCAAGCTTCAATATTCCACTAGAATCCAAATCAAAACTCAAATCCATGCCACTTAATGACAAAAGTCCTACAAAACTTCCAAATTGTGGGCAATTCTATTGCGCAAAGCTAATAACAATAGCAATCTTTTAATTTTCAACAACCAAGGAATTGATACAAAATAAAGATAAATAAAACAGAACATAAATCTAATCTAATTGTATGCCATGATCCTGGCATCTATTGCACAAAACATATGCACGCAATGCTCATTTCTAATGCATGCATGTTTGGAATTCTATGCCGCCCATACAACATAGGTTCCGAATGCAAGCTTCTAACATTTCTCCGCATTTCAGGGTTTAGCCCCTCACTATGCAAAACTTTTATCCATGACAAACTTTAAGATTTAGATTCCTGTGAGTATTGGATCTCGCCTTAGAATACTGAAGATCAATCTCAATCCACAGATCATTCTGGAGCCCATTCGTCTCTCAACTGGGAATTTTTAAGAATACCTTACTCCGCAGGTTATCCTGGACCCCTCATCACACAAACATCCCTTGAGCATTGCTCTCTTTTCGGAATACTAGAGATCAAAACCAATCTGTAAATCATTCTAGAGCCCATGCATCTCTCATCCTGGAATACTGGGAAATATCTCACTCCATGGATCATCCTTGAGCCCTCTTACTCACGTTTGCTCTTACTTCGTCACAACTCCTGTCTAGTTCTTGTCCTTATATTCAAATATAAACAACTACCGCCTAGAGCTAGCTCACCCTACCGATCTTAAATCAACAACACTAGGAATACTAACCCAACTTGGCTAATTCCCACATTTTAATAATCACAACTTGTAGGTATCTTGGTTCTTGCTCAGCCTCTAGAAAACCCACACAACTAGGACATCACACCGTATTCTACTCCAAGTTTTCTATGTCAACCCTAACTTGTAAATGAAATTCCAACATCTAGGAGTTACCAACTACTATAAAACTCTAGGTCAAAATACAATTTAGGCCAGACTCATTCATATAACTAGTTTATCTTTTAGTTATTACCCAATTAACAAATTTCGTATAAATCTTGATCTCACACCCAATTAATCTCGTATCTAAATTTCAATTTATTTCAAAATAATAGGTTCCATCAATAGATTTTAGTTACTCAATTATTAACATATATCTATCAATTATTAGAATTAAACGAGCTAGTCTATACTAGTTTTAATTCGATTACATTAATCACTCTTAACTCATATCTAGATCTACAAATCAACTATCAAAATTAGAAAGTGAACACGACTACAATTAGATATAGGTTGAATAAATAAAACATTCCTTATTTAATATTGATTCTCTTTTCTCAAATATTAGCGAATATTATTATCATATCTGTTCTGATCAAATATTAACATTGATAGAAAACAAACTAGGTGAGTTAACTAATTTAAATTTAATTAAGTCACGTACATCTTAACACAATTACATACCCTAACTTAAACGAAACTCAAAATCTGAATTCAATTAAACCCTACATTTGAACTTAATCACATCCTCAATCTGAAAATAATCACCTTCAAGATCTGAGAATAATCAATTCTAAATTAGGAATTTAATCAACTCCAAATATGAATTTATTCTAATCCTAAAACTGAGATTAATTAATTGTAATATGAAATTAATTAATGTAAAATCTAAAATTAATTAACACTAAAATCTTTATTTAATTAAATTTTAGTTTGAAGTTACTTAAGTCAAAACTGGCTAAACCCGAAACCCAACAACCCAATTGCTAACCTAATCCAAAACTACATCTTAATTCAATTAAAACTAAACCAATACTTAATCCAAATTAAACCAAGCCATGACTTAATCAAACTACCCCCTGCCTTCAATCACAAACAAATCAACAAGCCGAAACTTAACCAGGCTCAACTTGAGCCTCACTGTAACCCCCATTCCCGACAATAGGTATTTTCTGTGTATTTTCTATAATTTAGTTTTTATAAATTTATTTTGTGCTAAATTCGTTTTGGATCTTTTATTAAAGTATTTTCTAATCGAAAATCTTATTCATTTCGAATAATGGTGTATTTTGATCTTTTTCCTGTATCTTATTGATCGGCTATTTATATTTGAGTCCAAAATCAAATATATTATTATTATTGAATTATTTTAATAAAATTGTTAAACCCGGATACTATTTTATTGTATGATTTTATTATTGTTATGATTATAATTATTAATTGTTATTTCTTGATTATTTAATAAAAATTCATCTATTGAAATATTTTATTATTGTACCGAATCTGATTTTCTTGGCAAATTTCAATTTATTTTGAAGCTCAATTGATATTCTGTTCATTTGTATTATTTATTTATTTAATTAGATTTAAATTTTTGTTCACGAACTAGTCTCATTATTCTCGTTGGACTGTTTTCTTGTTGATCCTATTTTATTTATTTATTGTGGATATTTTATTTGAACCCTATTATCTTCAAACCTATCTCTTATTGAACCCTAAACCCCAATTGCAGTTTGTTCTTAACCCAAACCCACTATTATTGGATCCTAACCCATGAACCCAATAATTTACTTGTATTCTATAAATACAATCCTATTGCAAGCCTTAAAAGTTGCACAATACAAACCGTAAGAGCCGTCTACCCTCTCTCCTATTCTCTCTCCTCCCATTTTCTCTCTCCCCGATCAATTCCTGCCCAACTTAGAAACCCCCTTTACTTTGCATCTTCTCCGACCATCTCCCCGACCTCCGGCGACCCCATCGCTGCTACCTCCCTTCCCGATCATCGACGCCCACCAGACCCCGACCTTTCCTCCCTTGTTCTCCCCACTTCTCTCTGTGTCACGCCCCGCTTCCCAAAAATGAATACGGAATACGGATACGGGACCAAATTCCAGCGAATGGCTTTCATCATTCATAAACTGTCAGGATCTTTACAACAAGTCACAAGAAATAGCAAGAAGTAAGTAAGAAGGATTAATCATCCACGCATGCATGAGACAAATTAATATGATCAACAGAAATACTTGAAATAAATACAAGATTCTCAAATATTCAGATCTGGAACAAACAAGTCATATGTTCTGGAACAAACAAGTCATATGTTCTGGGACAAAAATAGTCAATACAAGATTCAAGTGGCAATTACAATTTATTTAAAACAAGAAATAAACTCATACAAGAAACTCTAGCCAGCCTAAAATACTTGGTCACTTACTCCCTCAGGCAGCTGGTCACCAAAGTCTACAAGTTTAACAAATTGCAGGAAGAAAAAAAGAAACAAATTGCCCGTCAATGCAAGTTACGGGCCGCATATAGTGCAGACAACAAGTACTAAAATACATAAAGGAAATACAGAGAAGCAACAAGAAAAAGTACTGAAGTAAGCATGGAATGGATGTGACAGCAAAGTAGAGCAACTAACTCTAATCATGACTAGGATCAAGTGACATGGCAAGATAGTAAAGTGCAAGTGACGTGTAACAAAAATTAGGTAGCATGCAAGCAAGTATCAAGTAACAAGTGTCAAGTAGCATGCACAAATATGTAACAAGGATGAGCAAGTGATCATGTTATTTTCAAGTCTTGTATCTAGTCCTATCTAGGTAGTACTTCATGCATCCAAAATTTTACTATATGGTTGCTACATTCAGACAAGTTGCATTTAGATTTCTTAGTGGGCCATAGAGGGCAGTGTACTCAGGTACAAGTATCAAGTATCAAGTAATCACGTGTCAAGTATAAGGTATCAAGTATCATGTATCAAGTAATCACTTGTCAAGTATCGAGTATCAAGTAGGATCTATGGATCCCCTCCGAGTACACCTCTCCTGTGGGAAAGCTTGTAGCCGGGTAAGCAAGTGGGAAACACAGGTCCCCTTCCATGTATACATTTCTGTATTTTCCAGTACTAGATCTTTTCCATTAACCCCGGCTTGATTTCTTGTTATTATTATTCAAGAAAGCATGGAAGTGCACAAACAAGGAAAGATACCATGACAAGAAACAAGGGACAAGTTCAAGTTGGATAGAAGGCATGAACGGATGACAAACAACTCATAATAGACTAAGATAATGAGACTTTCAATTCTGGACAATTAGATAGTACTGCACCAAAACCAAGATTCCCGTTGCCACAAGAATGCAAACCTGGATCCGTCAGAAAAAACAAAAACTAGACTCTCTGCTGAATCCAACGCATATACACAAGTCATATAACAACTACAGCAACATGGTTTAAAACATCATTTCACACAGAATTCATGTTCAGCAAAAAAATCGCAAAGTTGTACTCATAAGCATGAAAATGGCAAAAATGCTTACTGATTAAATCTAAGAAAAATCTGGAAGATTCCCTAGTATGTCTAGTATCAACAAATAAATTTTCATAATATTCCATTTCAGATAGCATAGTCAAATAAATTCGGAAAACAGAAAGATACAGCAAGTTTACGAATCTGATATTTTAGACACAACAGTACTAAAACAGTGATAGATCACAAGGTATAACTCAAAATCCAAATCCGTCAAAAGTTTAGTAAAATAGACAAATTAGTCTACATTTCATTTTCACAAAGTTATAATTAAAAACGACTGGAATCAGGTGGAAAATAGATTTCTTTATTGAACAACATGCAATTTGGAAATATATTGATTTGTTCACATGCATGGAATAAATTATAACATTCATTAAATAAATCCAAAAAAATTAGGGGTTAATCCCAGTCATGTCTAGTTATACCCAGAAAAATATTGAATCCAAATTTTACTTTTAACACCAGTTTAAAAATAAATAACCATACAACAACCCATAAAACAGAATCTTGAATTTCCGACACAGCTGCAGTAAAACAGAAATAACTCACATATCACAAATCAAAACTGAGATCTATCGAACTTTCTAAAAAGTTGACATCGAGGCCTATGAATCATATTCACAAAATAATTTATTTTACTTACCTTAACAGGGTCTAAAATACTGAACCAAAACAGGGCAGCAGCAAAACAAAATCTCTTCTCATGCATTTCATCAAACAACTTATATGCAGTAGATCCAAATTAAATTATAATACAAAACATGATATATTAGATACTCAAAACAACATGGTATGGGTATTTACCAAGTCTACTACAAGATAACACATCTAATACACCAAGCATGCAACAAATACACAATATATCATAGGTCACAAAGAACATATATATACATGCATCAAGAGTCTATTTAGATCTAGTTTATTTTCATGTCGTGTGTGTGACAACTATGATAATGGATCAAGACTACGAACATATCAAATGAATGGACCAAGATTTAACAAGGGATTATCACGAGAATGAATACAAAACGAAAGCGAGACTACATGCGGTATTTTGTATTTGTATATACAACAAAATTATACAAGTTACTTGCCTTGGGTGTAGACGATGAATCCGACGGAAGAATAACGGGAACGGATCCCGGCACAAGGCGACAATCGGCACGGATCTTGATGATGATGAAGATGATAATCACGATCACGATCGTTCGATCGGACGGCTCAGATTTCAAGATCAAGCTGATGATCAAGATCAGATCAAACGGACAGTCCAGAACAAGGTGATCAAGTTCAGTTCTGATGATGATCACAATCCCTATGAAAGATCAGATGACCCAGATCTCCCTGATGATTAAGATGATAATCATGGATTTGACGGCCAAGATGGCTTGATCACCCACACAGAGCCAGGGGGTGTGCTCTGCGACAGCAAGGGCGACTGTCGACGGAGGCAGAGCTCAGGGCGGTGCATGGGAGGTACGGCGAGAGACTCGACGGCGGGAAGCAGTGGTCGTCGATTGACTGCCGGAGGAGCAGTCGAAGACAACAACAACACCGGCAATGGCGGCTGGCGATGGGCTGCAACGTCGAGGGTAGCTCGATTGCGGGACGGAGAGGCACAGGCGGCAATGGCAGGCGGTGGTGGTGTCAGGATGCGAGGAGGAACAACTCTCCCAGGAGGCGATGGTGAGTCACCCCAGCGTCGTCAAAGGGGAAGCCGCCCTCCAGTCGGTCGACCTGCCCCTCAGGGACCATCTAGAGCAGGAGGCCCCTATCACGAGGACAGAGTTCCAGCAATTTCAAGAGGCAGTCCTGAGGGCCTTCAATGTTGATTGACCACGGTCAGCGGGCGCCCAGTCCTAAGCCTGCCCCAGACCATAGGTGTTGTACGCCCAGTCCTCAACTTGCCCCGAGCTATCGTCGTCGCACTCCCAGTCCCCTTCCGCGCGAGGATGAATCCCGGGCCACAGCAAGGTATGAATGGAGGGAAGATTCGGTCTATAGCCATCTCCACGAGATGGAGAGGCGCCTTGGCCTACTGGACAAAAAGGAAAAGCAACGGGCGAGGAATTTCTACCCCAGTAGGCCTCCATTCTCCCGGACAATAATGGAGCACCGGTCCCAGATAACTTCAAGCCTCCTCATTTTGAATAATACAACAGGGAGTCCTACCCTGCTGACCACATCGAGAGTTTTAAAACTCTCATGATGATACACTAAGCATCGGACGCGCTTCTCTACAAAACTTTTTCGGCCACGCTGAAGGGGCCTGCAAGGGAACGGTACTTATGTCTTGCCATGGCCTCCATCTTCTCTTTCGATCAGCTCGAAGGCCTCTTCCTGACTCACTTCGTGAGTAGCCGCCGAGCTGAAAAAACGAGCACCTCTCTGCTATTGCTTCATCAAAGGAAGGGCGAGCGGCTAAGAGACTATGTCAAATGTTTCACCGCGGGGGCCAGATCCATCACCTCTTTGGACCAGTCCGTGGCCTCTACCGCCTTCCAATCCAACGTCGCTAACGACAGCCTCAGAACATCCCTTGCCAAGAAGCCTCCTCGGAATTTCTCAGAACCCTTGCCCAGGAGTGAGAAATTCATCTGAGCGAAAGAAGCTCTCTCCTGCCCCGCTCTTGAGGGATCGTCCTTCGGGAAAAAATAGAAGGGCGCTGAAGAAGAAGGAGCTAAGAAGCTCTAGAAAGACAACAGAGGCCAGCGTCACCCTCCTCCCCGCTTCGAGAAGTTCACTCCGCTCAACGCGAGTGTCTCAGCCATCCTGATGGAGGTTGGGAAAGAGGGTCTTCTCCCGCCACCTCTGAAGATGAACACCCCGGGTAAGAAGAGGAATAGGGACAAGTAGTGCCGCTTCCACAAGGACCACGGCTACGACACGGATGACTGTCGGGCCTTAAAAGACGAGATTGAGAGCCTTATTCAGAGAGGGAAACTCTTCAGGTTCATGAGGAAGGACAGGGCGGATCCTCTTCCACCCCCCTGGGGGGCTAATAAGCGACCCGAGCGGAATGCGGAGACCTCGGACTCCGAACGAGAGGCCGTCTTGCATCTTATCCACGGAGGCCCAATGGGGAGAGATTCCAACTCCTCCTGAAAAGCATTCGGGAGGTAAATTATGTGCAGAACCGTCCTCCACCCACGAGCCTTGGGGTCCCTGTCACTTTTTCAGATAGAGATCTAGGGGGCGTCCTGTAATATTCCGGACGGATATTACCGTGTATAAATTATTATTTTATTATTATTTATTATTATTTTGTTTTAATTTCAAAATTAAAATATTTTGGTAATTTTCACCCGGTTTGTTCATAGACAATATCTGTACCCAGATACTGGTCAGTATACATCCGTATTGTATCAAATTGATACCGTGATCTTCCGAACTAATAATAGAATTTATCTTATTATTATTTCCGAGATTAAATAATTTTTATACGGATTATGCGAGGATTTTCGGTATACATACATATATGCGCACATACGTGTAGTATGTCGATTAGTACATTGTACAAAGTATGTGGTATGTATTTTATGGATAAAATTGTTCCCCTTGTCATGACAATCCAAATTAAATAGTTAGGATTGTAGGGGAATTAAACATAGGATTAAGAATGTGCATGAGAGAATTAGGAGAAAGAAGCTCCCTCACATAACACCTCCACCACATAGCACCATAGCACCATACCTCCACCTCATCCCTACCACCCTAGGAGCATGGCCGGCCTCCATTTTGTGGGAGGTCCTTTTTGCAAATGTGTGTGTGCACATTTGCACTCTCCACCCTTCTCTCCACCTATAAATACCCCCTTCCTCCACCTTTGTCTCATTTTAGAAAGATCAAAAAGAAAGAAAGAAAGAAAGGAAAAGAAAGAGAGAACACCATACTAATTTGAGAGTTTTCCCATTGTAGGTATTCCATAGAGATTTCTAAAAGCTAAGGGAAGGAGAAGTTTTAGCTAGCAAGTTCTTCCAACAAAGAAAACTAGGTGGGGGTTTCTCTTTTGTTTGTTTGTTTGATTGTATTGATTGTTTTGATGTTCTTCTTCTTCTTATCCTCCTTGTTTTGTTTCTTTTGTTCTTTGAGAATGGTTATTGTGATAGTGTTGTGGTGTAGTTCTTTTTGTAGGGTTATGGATGGTTAAAGATAATAACCACATGAAAAGAAAAGAAATGAATAGTAGTAGTAATAAACATAAAGATCAAATCTTTATAGTTGTAGTTGTTGTTGTGTTTGTTAATTGGACTAAAATGACATAAGGCATATGGACTTGTACATACAACCATTTGGGGTTGTAGGACTTGATGTGAACACATGAACAAAGCATATGAACCTTTTATACAACCATTTTTGGTTGTAGGACTTGTATTGAACTTGAACTAAAAAGATAAGCATATGTTGGTTGAACCAAATAAAGGTTCTTACCTTATTTTTATTATTGTTGTTTCTTTTAAAAAGAACCTAAATTAGATGTTAGTTTTAATTATGAAAAAGAAAGTAATCTAAATCACTAGTTGTAGAATGAATAAAAAGACCTCTTTTTATGATCACTAGTAATAATAAGAAATCAATGCTAATAAAGATCTAAGTAGTAGTAGTATGTTCATATTAAAATAAAGTAGTAGTAGTAGTAATAGATAATTAAAAGAAGTAGTTGTAGATGTTTTATGTTCATATTAAAAGTAAAGTAGTAGTATTATGTTTAAATAAAGTAGTAGTAATATGTTTAAATAAAGTAGTAGTAGTATGTTTAAATAAAGTAGTAGTAGTAGATATTAAAATGAAGTAGTTATAGATATCATGTAAATTTTGGTAGACACTTATGGTTAAATAAAGTAGTAGTAGTAGATGTGTATGTTCCAAATAAAATGGTTGTAGTAGATATCTACATAAATTTGTAGAAAAGGTTTATGTTTTTATGGAAGTAGTAGTAGATGCTTGTTATGACTAGATAAAGATTTTTGGTAGAAATTTTGGTAGTAGATGTTATGTTGTAGGATTTATTCTAAAATTTCCTATCATGTTTAGGGATGATATTCATGCTTAGGATGTTGTAGGATTCATTCTAAAATTATCTATCATGTTTAGGAATGATATATATGTTGTAGGATAAATGCTAAAATTACTTATCATGTTTAGAAGTATATATATATATATATATATATATACTTGGGAATGTTGTATGTTCATACTAGTAGTTATTCATACTTAGTAAGATATTCACACTAGTAGTTATCCATGCTTAGTAAGATATTCATACTAGTAGTTATCCATGCTTAGTAAGATATTCATGCTAGTAGTTATTCATGCTAATAAGATTCATGCTTAGATGATTGTAGGAAAGCATATACCATGCTAGATTAATTTATCTATACTTAGATGATTGCAGGAAAGCATATACCATGCTAGATTAATTTATCTATGCTTAGATAATTGTAGGAAAGTAGTATACCATGCTAGATTAATTTATCTATGTTTAGATGATTGTAGGAAAGCATATACCATGCTAGATTAATTTATCTATGCTTAGATAATTGTAGGAAAGCATATACCATGCTAGATTAATTTATCTATGCTTAGATGATTGTAGGAAAGCATATACCATGCTAGATTAATTTATCTATGCTTAGATAATTGTAGGAAAGTAGTATACCATGCTAGATTAATTTATCTATGCTTAGATTATTGTAGGAAAGCATATACCATGCTAGATTAATTTATCTATGCTTAGATAATTGTAGGAAAGTAGTATACCATGCTAGATTAATTTATCAATGCTTAGATGATTGTAGGAAAGCATATACCATGCTAGATTAATTTATCTATGCTTAGATGATTGTAGGAAAGCATATACCATGCTAGATTAATTTATCTATGCTTAGATAATTGTAGGAAAGTAGTATACCATGCTAGATTAATTTATCTATGCTTAGATGATTGTAGGAAAGCATATACCATGCTAGATTAATTTATCTATGCTTAGATGATTGTAGGAAAGCATATACCATGCTAGATTAATTTATCTATGCTTAGATGATTGTAGGAAAGCATATACCATGCTAGATTAATTTATCTATGCTTAGATAAGTATATGTTCATGTTATGTTAGTAGGTGATCTTGCCTAATCATTATTCATGCTAAGTTAGGAGATGTCATGCTAATTATTGTTATGTTAAGTTAGTAGATGACCATGCTAATGATGGTTTATGTTAAGTTAATGGTATCCATGCTAATGATATTCATGCTTAAAATATAGTAGATACTCATGCCTAAATTAAGGGAACTATCCATGATTAGTTGTGGTGATTTTTATGTTATGTTCTATCCATGCTAGAATTGTTGATGAAACTCATGCTATGTTGTAGGTTGATACTTAACTAGTATACATGACTAGAATGTCACTAAAATGTACACCATGCTATATGTTAATGTTAAAGTAGCATACCATGTCTAGGAATGAGGCATACCATGCTAAAGTTTAAATACATGCCTAGAATGTTGTAGGATTAATGTTAGAATACCTACCATGCCATGGAATGTTGTATGTTCATACTAGTTATATATCCATGCTTGGGTTGCGGTAATTAGTCATGATAAGTAGTAAGCATTCACGCTCAAGTTATAACCTATGCTTGACCGTAGTGGACTTCATGTCTAAATCATAGTGATTTTCATGCTAAGATTGATATAAGCACATGCTTAATCATATTCCTACTTAGGAGTATTGTGGTGAGTGGTTATGTTATATAATTAGATTGTCATGGATAGATGCTTGCAATTGTATGCCGTGCTTTAAGTGCTATAGGTTGAAGTAATAAGGATTGGGAAGACCACTAGTGGTAGTCAGTTGATAATGGTTGTTATGTCGCCTTCGGTTCTTCCTTAGTAGAATACCGATCATAGACTATTAGTAGATTCTTCTGTTGCTTCTAATAATAGAAGATCGAGTTTGCTAGTAAGCACTTGTGGTTGCTTCTAGGATTAATTACCTGTATGGTTGTTTGCATATGGTTGTGCTCGTACGTGGCTCGACTGGCCCGTATGTAGCTGTGGGTCTCATACGTAGTTTAATTGGCTCGTATGTAGGTTGTTGTCTCGTACGCGGCTCGACCGGCCCGTGCGTAGCTGTTGGTCTCATACGCGGCTTATTTGGCTGGTATGTACTTGGTTATCTCCTACGAGGCCCGCCTGGCTCGTAGGTAGTTATTGTTTCATACGTAGCTTATCAGCTCGTATGTGGTTGTTACTCGTGTATAGCTTGTTAGCTAGTACACTGTTCGTTGTGCTCGTCTAGGGTGATATTACCACCCTAAGGGCTATCGACCATCAAGACATATGTTTTCTTACCCTAAGGAACTGTGGAGGAGTCACTCCTTGTGTACCGTCGAATCTTAACCAGGTAGGTTGATCGAGGACCGGAGTATAGACGGAATCCAAGTTTAGGGCAGCGGCATGCATGTATATTCGCACGGCCGAGGTCTTGGATCGATGGGCCAGGAACTGGATCCCGAAGGGTTCTGGTGAGTCTAGGTTGAGCAGCCTAGTAGAGTTGTCTTGCGAAGCCTAATTTAAGACCTAGCATGTTATGTTTATAATATTATCGTCCCTAGGATTGTCGAGTCAGGGACATCATTAAGGTAGTGATTTATAAAGATCATTTTGCTCAGACCCTTGCCGAAAAGAGAGGATTTGGTTGTAGGGGGCGCCTTATGACCAACTTGTCCTTTGAAGCAGGCCTTAGGTGGTGATAGTGGGTTGTACCTTCCCGTCAAAGGGATACGTACGGTGTCGTCTCAAAAGTTGAGGACACGGGTTGCGTATCTCGCGCTGTTAATTCCTGAAGTGCCGTGGCTGAGGGTGCCACAGGGTAGGCTTCGCGCTACCCTGCGCTTGCGAGACCCCAGAGGGTGCCACAGGGTAGGCTTCGCGCTACCCTGCGTTTGCAAAACCCTATGATTTGGATTTTGGAATGACGATCGTCTGTTTTTTGAGTGAGGTCCGGTTAGCCGGGTAGCAGTGGCAAACATAGACACCATTGGCGTACTGCATCAGTGGGACATGACCACGTCTGCAACCTCATCGATCACGTGTAGGTGTCAGGAACAGGTTATGTACAATTAGAAGTTCATAACGCGGGTTCAAATCCCTATATATGGAGAAACGGCTTGAGATGGGGTCGCATGTAGTATGGGCTGCATGTTGCTTCAAAGACTTGCTGACATTAGAATAGGAAGCATCATAGTTCTATTTAAATATCGCATTAGAGTCTAGTCATAGCACTCACGAACACTTAAACTACACCAACACCATTGCCATGTTTTGTATGCTGTTTGGGAGATTCGTTGCTTTGATATCAGCCTTTAAGCGTCAGTGAATACTGACGTCCCCACTTCCATAGGTACTGGATCGCCAAAGTACAAGGGCGAGATTCAGGAGGACTCAAGGCGAGGAAAGCAAGGAGTCAGTGTTATGTTTAGTTCCGCTGCAGTATATGTATTGATTATCTATTAGTTGAGAAGTACTCAAGTGAGAGTTACCAAGTGTTGTTCTTCATTCCTTGTACTCTGATGTAATTTGTTGAAGGTTATAATACTTGGGATTGTAAAGGTATTATTGTAACACTATTGTAATGCATTGCAGTTGTATAATGTTCAGACTTGTAATGTATTGAGTGTTGAATAAAAAGTTTTAAATTCTCCTGTTTTTCTGTGTATTGTGACTAATTGAAGAAAAGGTCTTGGCTTGTGTCACGGTTTCCCAGTGTATGGAAATCGGGGCGCTACACGTCCGAACCCCCCATTGTGACGCGTTGGTAATAAACCTCCACATGGCCAACTTTGACGTGCGCCGGGTCCTAGTTGACAACGGCAGTTCGATCAACACTCTTTCTAGAGGCCTTCTAGGGACTCAAGCTATCAAGGGATCGACTCAAGCCCACCGGCTACACTCTCCACGGGTTCATAGGGGTGCCAGTGACGATCGAGGGTGTCATAACTTTCGACGTAACCGCTAGCAAAACTCCCATCACCCGAACCGAGCCGATGGAATTCATGGTGGTAGACGTAAAGACTGCTTACAACGTCATCCTGGGCCGACCAGGCCTAGATGCTCTCCAGGCTGAACCCTCGGCCTACCATATGAAGATGAAATTCCCCACCACAGCGAGCATGGGAGAAGTCAGAGGGAGCCAGGAGGCGGCCCGCAAATGCTACATGACCTCGGTGGGAGGACCGGTCCTCTCCCTTGAAGCTCTTGAACTCCCCCAAGGGAGTAGCCCACCTATATCGGAGCCGGTCGATGAGCTGGAAGAGGTGGCCTTCTCAGAAGGAGATCCAACCCGAAAATTCCTGATTAGCAAAGTCCTTCCCTCTCCCGTTCGCTCCGAAATTATCCAGTGGATAAGGGGAAATCGAGACCTCTTCGCCTGGACTGCGCTGATATGCCGGGAATCTCCGAGGAGCTCCTCATGCATCACCTTAGTGTCGCTTCGGGGGCCAGACCTGTTCAGCAAAAGCGACGCAAATTTGCCCCCGAGCGCTAGCAGGCTATCAAGGAGGAGGTTGAGAAACTCATTAGGGCTCGGTACATACAGGAGGTCAACTATCTGGAATGGCTGTCCAATGCCGTGATGGTCAAGAAAGCCAACGGGAGCTGGAGGATCTGCATTGACTTCACGGATCTAAACAAAGCCTGCCCCAACAATCCATTCCCGCTCCCGAGCATCAACGCCCTGATTGATGCAACCTCGGGCTACGAACTCTTAAGCTTCATGGATGCGTTCTCTGGGCACAATCAGATAAGAATGTTCCCTCCTGATATTCCGAAGTCCTTTTTCGTCATCGATCAGGGCATATATTGCTATCGGGTCATGCCCTTCGAGCTTAAGAATGCCGGTGCCAGCTATCAATGCCTTGTGAACAAGGTCTTCAAGGAACAGATTGGGCAGAACATGGAGGTCTATGTAGATGACATGTTGGTGAAGAGCGTCAGCAAATCAGATCATGTCTCTGATCTCCAAGAAGCCTTTAACGTGTTGAGAAGACACAATATGAGACTGAACCCGAACAAGTGTGTGTTCGGCATCTCATCCGGAAAATTCTTGGGGTTCATGGTCAGCCAAAGGGGCATAGAGGCCAGCCCCGAGAAGATTCAGGCCATACTCAACATGGCTCCCCCACCAGCGTTAAAGATGTGTAGAGACTCACCGGGCGCCCCGCGGCGATAGGGCATTTTTCCTCCAAATCCGGAGAAAAATGCCTCCCGTTCTTCATGGCCCCCAGGGGAGCTAAAGGCTTTGAGTTGGGGCAACAACAACAAGAGTCCTTTGACCAGCTCAAGGCCTACTTAGTCAACCCCCCACTCTTGAGCAAGCTAAAACCCGGGGAAGTCCTCTACTTATACCTCGCCGCTTCGGAGCAGACCCTCAGCGCTGTTTTAGTAAGAGAAGAAGACAAGATGCAGAGGCCTATCTGCTACGTGAGTAAAGTCCTTAGGGATGCTGAAATCTATTATCCGAAGCTAGAGAAGATGTCCTATGCCTTGGTCATGGCGGCCCGAAAGCTCTGCCCCTACTTCCAGTCTCACTCGGTGGTCATTCTTACTGATCAGCCGCTCAAACAAGTCCCCCAAGCTCGAAACCTCAGGGCGCCTTATGAAGTGGTCCATCGAGTTGAGTCAGCATGATGTCAGCTATCAGCCTCGAACCGCTATCAAGGCTCAAGCCCTAGCGGAGTTCATAATAAAGAGCACAATTCCCAATGCCAACAAAGCGATAGCGGAACCCCCGTTCAGGACAGTGTATGTTGATGGGTCCTCGTGCGTCGATGGGAGTGGAGCCGGAGTCATACTGGCCGGTCTAGACTATTTCATCCTCCAATACTTAATCTGTATCAACTTTCAGGCGTCCAACAACGAGGCTAAGTATGAAGCCCTTATAGCTAGCCTGTGCTTAGCTCGCAAGGCCGGGGCTAAACGTGTCAAGATATTTAGCGACTCGTAGCTGGTGGTGAACCAGGTATCAGAGGAATACGAAGCACGAGATAGTCGCATGGCCAAGTACTTGACAAAAGTCAAGGAACTGATGGTCTCTTTCGAGGATGCACAACTCCAGGGAATTCCCCGAATAGAGAATGCGCAGGCGGACTCCCTCTCAAAGCTAGCTTCCCCTTCCCTCCAAGGGTTTGAACAAAATATTTTATAGAAGTTCTACTGAGGCCCAACATCGAGGAAGAAGGCCCCGAGCCAGTGGAGACGCTGCCTTTACAACTCGGGGAGAATGGGATGAGGCCTCTGCTCGAGTTCCTTAGAGATGGGATCCTTCCCTTAGACCCTAAAGAGGCCCGAAAGATCCAAGCCAGAGCCGAGCCGTACACACTCATCAAGGGAGTCTTGTACAAATGCTCCTACACCCAAATAGACGGCAGACCCTACTTGAGATGTCTCTCCCCCGACGATACCTAGTATATTTTGAAAGAAATACATGAAGGGATATGTGGCACTCACTCAAGGGCAAGGTCCCTCGCCTAAAAAATCTTGAACTATGGATACTTCTGGCCTACTCTCCTTCGCAATGCCGAACAACACGTTCGTCAATGCGGCCCTTGCCAAAAATTCTCAACAATCCGCCGCCTACCTCAAGCTTAGCTCTCCTCTCTATCCAGTCCAACCCCTTTTGTAATGTAGGGAACGGACCTGCTTGGGCCGTTCCCTCTAGCACCAGGCCAGCTAAAGTTCCTTGTTTTGGCGATCGACTATTTCTCTAAATGGATCGAAGTCGAGCCCCTAGCAACGATCACTGAGAATAGAGTGCAGCGCTTCTTTTGAAAAAACGTTGTCTGCAGATTCGGCGTGCCCCGAATCTTGATAGTGGACAACGAAACTCAGTTTACGGGGGTGGCCTTCTGCACTTTTTCTGTAGACCTGGGCATTCAGCAACGATTCTGCTTGGTCTCCCACCCCTAGTCCAACGGTCAGGCAGTGAACGCTAATTGGCAAATTCTCTTCGGCCTGAAAAAGAGACTGAGTAGGTCGGCAATGGGATTATGGGTAGAGCAGCTCCCCAATGTTCTATGGAACTATCGCACTACGAAGAGGACCCCCACGGGAGAATCTCCCTTCAACCTCACTTATGGCTCCGAAGTCGTTATCCCTTTGGAGGTGGGTCTACCTTCCCCCCGCTTAATAGCTTACAACGAAGAGCAAAATGCGAACGAGCTTCGCGGTAACTTGGATCTCATCAACGAGATTCGTGAGAGATCCTCTATCCGGCAAGAAATCTATCGGCATTGGATCGAGAAATCTTACAACAAGAGAGTCCGCCCTACTAATCTCAAAGAAGGAGATCTGGTGCTCAGAAAGCTGTCAATTTCTTTCCCCAGCAAGAAAGGCAAGTTGGAACCCAGTTGGGAAGGACCAAATAGAATCTCCAAAGTTGTCCGCCCAGGCACTTATCAACTTGAAGACCCGAGGGGCAAGAGAGTGCTGAGGACATGGAATGCAGAGCACTTGTTGAAGTACCAAGAGGGTGTTTGAACACCGCTCCAAGCAACTTCTCCTAGAGCATTCTTCTCAAATCATTTTAAAAGCTTGTTTCTTTTTCTTTATTAAGTGTAATACTGGCTCGCAACTCAGAAGCAGCCACTTAGTAGTTGTTTTTAATAAAGAGCAGTTCTCTCTCTCAGAAAAACTATTGTCTTAATATTCTTTCACCAAGCACATACTCTCTAAACGAAAAGTTCGGAGTCCAACACTTGGTTCGATGCAACTTTTGCTACTTGCGAACGAGCGAGTACTAAGTAGCTCACCATTCAGAATTGCTCCTACAACTGTTGAAAACTCTTCTAACGACAAGTTCGGAGTCCAACACTTGGTTCGATGCAACTATTGCTCCTACAACTGTTGAAAACTCTTCTAACGACAAGTTCAGAGTCCAACACTTGGTTCGATGCAACTTTTGCTACTTGCGAACGAGCAAGTACTAAGTAGCTCACTACTCGCAATTGCTCCTACAATTGTTGAAAACTCTTCTAACGACAAGTTCGGAGTCCAACACTTGGTTCGATGCAACTTTTGCTACTTGCGAACGAGTGAGTACAAAGTAGCTCGCCATTCGGAATTGCTCCTACAACTGTTGAAAAATCTTCTAATGACAAGTTTAGAGTCCAACACATGATTAGATGCAACTTTTGCTACTTGCGAACAAGTAAGTACAAAGTAGCTTGCCATTCGGAATTGCTCCTACAACTATTGAAAACTCTTCTAATGACAAGTATGGAGTCCAGCACTTAGTTCGATGCCGCTTTAGCTACTTGTGAATGAGCGAGTACAAAGTAGCTCACCATTCGGAATTGCTCCTACAACTATTGATACTCTCTAGACGACAATTTCGGAGTCCAACACTTGGTTCGATGCAACTTTTGCTAATCACGAACGAGCAAGTACAAAGCAGCTCGCCATTCGGAATTGCTCCCATAACTGTTGATACTCTTGCGAACATTAACGAAACACAAATTCTCACAAGAAGCTCGAGAAATGGGAATATTATTTCATCAAAATTTGAGGTACAAGTTTAATTCTAGACTAAAAACTCACATTATTTCATCAAGATTTAGGATTGAAGACTCATATGACATGAAGACTACAAGATTACAAAATTTCGCCCTAGCCCCTCCTAAGGAACGGGATGCTTCTATTAAGCAATACTCGGGGTCGGCAATCGCCATGTTGCTGTCGCCTCATTTCCATAGAAGTCTCCAAGCCGGCGAGCCGAGTAGCATTGTCAGCACCTAGGAGCCTAACAGTCACCCCGACAGATGCTCCGCTCGATGAGCTGGCCACTCCGCTTTGCGCATCCCTAGGGTGTCTCACGACGAGGGGCGAATGAAGCGCCAACTCGTGGAACGGCCTTCCTTGGGTATACTCACCCCGAGGGCAGGAAGTTCTTCTGACGTTACTCCCCTGAGAAAGCCGTCGCAGGTGAAGGTTCTCCACCTCTAGCTCCACGATTTGCTCCTTCAGTGAGTTGTCCGTCACTTTGATCTTCAGGAGAGGCATTCGGCTCGAATTGCCCCTACGAGAAGCCTCGGAGATAGTCCTCCGAAGGTTCGCCGCCTCCAGACTCTTCTCGAGCACCACGTTCATCAACTCGTCTCTCTCAGACCCCACGTCGAATAAAGAGTGACGAAGGAACTTGAGTCTCAGGCCTTGGCTGACGGCCATCGAGGGACATGTCGCCTTACCTTCAGGGGGAGCTTCGTGAAACCTCTCCTCGAGGCGCCTCATCTCGATTTCTCGACGAGCCAAGATCAGCTTCAGATGACCCAGCTCTCGCTCAGCTCTATAGAGCATCTCTCGAGACCGAGCTAGCCCCAACTTGGCAACACGCAGATTAGACCGGAGACGAGGCACCTCACTGATCTGTGAAAGTCAAACAAAAAAAAGGGAGTGTGAATTTTTACGTCCGAAGAACCAACATGACAATACTATGCCTAAACAAAGCTACTGAGACAGCTCGGAAGTAGAACAAACCCACTAAAGTTTTGAAGCCTCACAACACTTGTCAAAGAAGAAAGGGGTGGGGAAGAAAAGCTTTTCATTAAAATTCAACGAGTACAAGAAGCGGTGGCCAGTCCGCAATTAGGCTACAGTTCATAACATTCAAAACAGAAGTATGAAGTACAACAAGGTCAAGGGCAGACCTCTTTATAGTGATCCCCGGTCGCCAAGGGCTCCAACCCTTGTATGGCGGCGACGATCGCTAGGGGCGTGGCCTCTGCATCGGCCTCTACCTCTGCCTCGTCGACCCCTACATCGACCAACTCAACCTCGTCATCTTCTTCATCCTCCTCGGAGGTGTCGTCGAACCTAGGGACAGGGTCGGGAAACAAGCACCATCCGGCACAGTCTACCTCCGGGTAGGCCTCCTTTACCTACTCGATTGCACGAGCACAGGCCTTCACCATATTGATGGTAAGGTACCCTCTCACCCTCTCTACATCGATTCGGCCTCGACCTCCTTAGCCGCGGTGACCCTAGCGGCGGCAATGGCATCCTCGTTGTCCTTCACAACCCGCTCTTTTTGTTGGAGCAGCAGAGCATTGTCAGCCTCGAGCTTCGCCACAACATTCTCGAGATGCTCCAATCTTGAAGCCTTCGCCTCGGTTTCAACCCTCAACTGCTCAAGGTCCTTGGTAATCCGAGCCTTTTCTGCCCAAGCACGGTCGGTCTCCTATTTCAGATCTTTCTTTAATTCGGTCATCTTCTCCATCAGATGACTGAAGTGGCAAGTTATCTGCGATAAGAAAGACAAAGCACCATGACAAACTTGGAAAGAGTAGTTTATAAAAGGTGAAAACCACAAGTCAATGCTATACTTACCGACACCACCGCTCGTGCGATCTCGAGCACGTCGTCACCAACACCGCTAGCGTCCATGGCGGCCTTGTCCTTCGGCATAGTGAGGTGCCGAACGGCTTGCATGCAGGACGACGAGTCACCAAGAAACCCAGCGAGCTTGCGAACTTGCCAGTCTGGGACGAAAATCTTCTTGTGCTCCTCGGTCAGGAACACCTCAGCCTCGGCCGTCAACAACGGGGGGGGGGGGGGGCTCCAAACCCAAGGCCGTTGCTAAGGGGACGGCCCCAGTCTCAGCCGAAGCTGACGTCGCTGCGGGGGTCAACGGCCGCTGAACAACTGTGGCCTGCACCGCCGCCTGCTCCACGGCAGCAGTGACATTCCTCACTCTCAGCGAGGATACCTTGGAGATCACCCTCTTCCTCTTCCTCGGGGCCTTGCTGCCCAAGACCCCATGTTGCGCTAGCATGTCCTCGAAGTCCATAGCTTCTACAATAAAAAAGAAAGAAAAGAAGTTAAGCACAAGTAAAGCCAGACTTAAGAAGAAGGGGAACATGAGGCTAAAAATAAACCGCATACTAGGATTTATAAGACTGAGACCCCCCCTGAAGAGCACCTCCTTGGTCAGATCCCTCCAATCAAACTTTGGCCGATCGAGGAGCGTCCGAACTATCTCGTCTTCTTCGGGGCTGAGCACCGGGCTCTCTTTCACTCTCTTCGAGACTTCTTCGACCCAAGTCACCGGGATAACCCATGGCTCTCGACTCCGAACAAGGAACTACTTGTCCCTCCAATGCTTTATCGAATCGGGGCAACTAACGAGCTTGGTGCCATGCCTCGGAGCTAGGTAAAACCTAAACTCCGACTTCTGTTGTTGATGAACCCGATATACAGTCTGCAGCACCCTCAACTCCGGCTTGATTCCCGCTGCTTGGCAGTGAAGGATGAATCCATTGATCAGCCTCCACATGTTCGGCATGTACTGGACGGGACTGTTCCTAAACGATCGCAATACTTCGATGACAAAGGGATGAAGAGGGAGCCGTGCACTGGCTATGAAGGCGTCGACAGGCTAGAAGCACATGTCCACTGGCATCTGAGAATTGGCTTTCACCCCAGGTCTAGGAAACATCAAGTCATACTCTTTCGGGATCTGAAAACATTCCCGAATTGACGCCAGATCCACCTCGTTAAGTATGGAGATCGTCTTGTCGACCTCCGAGGTCTCTCTGGCGGCATTCTAAGCGAAGCTCCACCCCATGTCATACATAATACGCTCGGCCTATTCGTCCGAAAGTTCTCGAACGCTCTGAAGTTCGGTTAGCTCCCCTGGCAGTCTGCCGAACTCCCCTATCCTCCACTGGCTCTCAACCACGGTCTCCCCTACGACCGAAGAAGACCCTACCATGGCCTTGCCTTTGTCGATTGGAGGAACTTGGCTTGAGGTCGGCTCATGGGCGAGAGCAGGGGAGGTCTCCTGCCTCGAAGGAACGCTAGACATTCTCTAAAAATAAACTAAGTATGAAATTACCTTGATTTGACAATGACTGCCAGAAAAGATCGCCGGAAGAAGAAGATTCTCGCTTGAAGCTCCAGTAAGAGAGAAATCACCTGAGTAAAAAACTAGAGTGAGAAAATGAGAAGGGGGGGTAGATTTTTATAGAGAGGGGCACGTTAACCGAGATTAAAAGGCCCTTCAAAGCGCGAAGGCCCGGCCCATTTACCACAAAACGACAGAAAATATGAAAACTCAACAGACCTATAACTGGTCAACGGTCAGCATGCCACGTGTCTCTCCTGGACTTCGGCAACCTGTTCCGAGCATTCTTACCACCGACGTCCAAATGCGAGAAAAAAATTCTCCTGGATTTAGGACCTGTGCCGAGCACTCTTGCCACCGATGTCCAAATGCGAGAAAAAAATTCTCCTGGATTTAGGCAACCTGTGCCGAGCACTCTTGCCACCGACGTCCAAATGCGAGAAAAATATTCTCCTGGACTTCGGTAACGTGTGCCGAGCACTCTTGCCACCGACATCCAAATGCGAGAAAAAATTCTCCTGGACTTCGGCAACCTGTGTCGAGCGCTCTTGCCACCGACGTCCAAATGCGAAAAAAAATTCTCCTGGACTTCGGCAACCTATGCCGAGCACTCTTGCCACCGACGTCCAAATGCAAGAAAAAAAATTCTCTTGGACTTCGGCAATGTGCACCGAGCACTCTTGCCACCGACATCCAAATGCGAGAAAAAAAATCTCCTGGACTTCGACAACCTGTGCCAAGCGCTCTTGCCACCGACGTCCAAACGCGAGAAAAAAAATTTCCTGGAGTTCGGCAACCTATGCCGAGCGCTCTTTCCACCGACGTCCAAATGCGAGAAAAAAATTCTCCTCGACTTCGGCAACCTGTGCCGAACACTCTTGCTACCGACGTCCAAATGTGAGAAAAAAATTTCTCCTAGACTTCGGCAATGTGTGCCGAGCACTCTTGCCACCGACGTCCAAATGCGAGAAAAAAATTCTCCTAGACTTCCGTAACCTGTGCCGAGCGCTCTTTCCACCGACGTCCAAATGCAAAAAAAAAAAATCTCCTGGACTTCAGCAACCTGTGCCGAGCACTCTTGCCACCGATGTCCAAATGTGAGAAAAATTCTCCTGGAGTTCGGCAACCAATGCCGAGCACTCTTGCCACTGACGTCCAAATACGAGAAAAAATTCTTCTGAACTTCGACAACGTGTGCCGAGCACTCTTGCCACCGACGTCCAAATGCGAGAAAAAAATTCTCCTGGACTTCGGCAACGTGTGCCGAGCACTCTTGCCACCGACGTCCAAGTGCAAGAAAAAAAATAATCTCCTGGACTTCGGCAACGTGTGCCGATCACTTGCCACCGACGTCCAAATGCGAGAAAAAATTCTCCTAGACTTCGGCAACATGTGCCAGGAACTCTTGCCACCGACATCCAAATGCACTAATTTTTTTGTCTTGGACTTTGGCAACGTGTGCCGAGCACTCTTGCCACTGACATCCAAATGTGAGAATATGCGTTGACTGGTCAATGGTCAACATGCCACGTGTCTCTCTCTTGGACCACGGCAACGGGTGCCGAGTGCTCTTGCCACCAACCCCTAATGGCAAAAAAATGCTTGCCTCCCGATGCGCGTTCATGATCGGAGCGCTCAGATTGCGCCACATCATCAGGCGGCGGATCTACCATTTGATCATCCAGGAAATCGCGCCAGAGCTCCAATGGATGCTCCAGATCGCGCCACGTCGATAATTAGCCGATTAATTTTTTTATATTAATTCGAATTAATTATTTAAAAAATTGCAAAAAATAATTAAAAATTCAAAAAATTTAATTAAAAATTCTAAAAAATAATTATAAATTCGAGAGAATATTTTGCGCTCCTAGAAAAATAATTATTGATTAGAATAATTAATTGGTGCTTTTTGAAATTCGATTGTTACTTCGCAAAATTATATAAATAATTCGAAAAATAGTTAAAAAATCTGGAAAAATCACAAAAAATCAAGAAAAATCTAAGAATAATTTTGGGCATTTTTCTAGCTCAGAAAAACACCGTTATACCTAAAGTAAGATCCAAACTCCTTTAAGAACTCCGATAAAATCCCATACGCCATTGAAACAGTAAAACTACTCCCCAAAGGCTGTAAAACACAGTCTTTAGAAGTGGGGGGCTCATGATATGGCTAAAAATAGGATTAAATCGGGACCGTTCAAATCGGACACAAATCTTAAATCTCTCAGGGGTAAAACGGTAATTTTACCTACAAATGGGTCCAAAATAGGAACTGGGTCTCTTCTTCAAAACCCAATAATCCATAAACGGATCTGTCCTATTGGATACGAGTACCAACCCGTTACAAACCAATTCAGAAGGATAAAGAGTAATTCAAATTCGTGATTATCCCTAAGAGGCGGTTTTAACCACTTCTTATCATGAAATGAATTTAAACTCCCCAGCTTATCCATCAACACCGGAAAGTAGAGATTTAGCCTTATCTTGAAATGGGTCCCTAAGGCGACTATAAATACTCCTCTCCCCCTGCCGTAATAAGGTAATGAATCTTTTGCTATCTAAAGCTCTTTCTTAATCTTTGAGATTACTGACAAGAGATTCGGAGGGTTCGTCGCCGGGATCCATCCCTGCGTATCGAACTTTGTGCAGGTTTGTGACAGCGGCAAGAAACAAGTCAACGCGTAGGTGAAGATCAATAGGTTCGCTTTACTGTTTTCCTAAAAAAATCCACAAATTCATCTGTTTGCTCCCACACCCGAAATCAGCAGCAACAGGTACAAAGACGGATTTGTTCCTAAGAGCTTGCAAAAATAAAAAAAATGTTTTATTGTTGCAAACGTTGCAAGTAAAAACAAAATGCTCTGAAATCTGTGTCGTGTTGTATATAATTTTATGTTGATGAATGGATCTCACTCTAGACAATGACGTGTGTTATTTTATGATAAATTGCATTTTGGGATTTGATGAGGCTGGCTCTCCCTTATGGATGAAGACTTGAATTCGCTGGTTGCATGTGGTTGTGGCAATGTGGGTAATCTTTTGGGTGTTGTTTATTTGATGATGTAACTATATTTGAGGGACCTAAGTGAGACCAATTTTATTGTGGAAGCAAAAGAGAGAAGGTGTAATTTTCAATTTATTTATTTATTTTTGCTCCAAGAAATTTGGGAAAGAGTGTGTTTACCACAATGCCCTACATGCAAAATAAGCGAATTCCTTGGCCGAATATAATAATTTATCTTTATTTACAAATTTATTATTTTTCCTGTAATTGATGATTTTGAAAATTTGAAAAATAATTAGGTTTTAGAGCAACAACGTAGAAATTTATAATAGTATTGTTCTCCTACTACGACCATATTGTTAACATAGAAGTTTAAAGCTAGTACTTTTGACTTTTATGGAGAAATTAGAAGCGAGAAATTTATAGTAGTATTTTTATGGGGTTGTTATGCAATCTAGACAAGAGCACCCGCGGACTTTTGCCGTGGCTATGGGACTTGGTCTAGTGATAGGGTTGTTAAAGTAAGGGTATTTTCTATCAGGAATTCTGTAGGTGTAACATGATGTGAAAAACCAAACGGTCAACTGATAAAAATTGAGTCATGGAATGTGATGTTCATTAGAAATGAATATCTTAGTAAGCAATAAGTAAGGAATGATTACAAACTCTGATTGTTTGATCCAAAAGAGGAAAGTATGGAGGCTCTCGGCAAAGGGGGGCATATCTCTCCGCCTCTAATAGGCAAGAACCACACACTTGATCGCATGTATGCGATTCTCCATTTTTCAAAATTAGGTAAGTTGCTCTCAATAGTGGGGGCACTCATATAAAGACTGTGCACTCCCAGAGTAACTGTCACGCCCCGCTTCCCAAAAGAAAACAGAATACGAGTACGTGACAAAGCCCAGCGAATAATTTTCATCATTCATAAGCTGTAAGGATCAACTCAACAGTACAATAGAAAGATACAACCACGCATGCATGAAAACAAATCACATAATCAAAAGAATTATTTGAAAACAAATGCAAAATTCTCAAATAAAACAAGATCTGGAAAAATAGTAAAACTCAGGGACAACATGCCCAATACAAAGTATCAAGTAGTAACAAGGAAACTGATAACTCAATACAGGAATAAACTAAAGCATGAAAGGTTCTAGCCATGCTTACAACACTTGATCACTCACTCCTGCAGGTAACTGGTCTTCAAAGCCTTTATATTTAGCAATTGGAAGAAACAGAGAAACAGGAAAACAGTATGCCCGTTAGTGTAAGATACGGGTCGCAAGTAGTACAAGCAAAAAGGGTACATGAATAGGGTAACTAAGAACATAGAGCAGGAAACAGGAAACAAGAGCATTTAACATAGTAGGGAAGGAAAGCAACATGTAAACAGAGTCCAATAAACTAGCAATTGAGTAAACAGGCTCAGGTGATAAGTAGACATGCAGGTATCGGGTATCAGATAAACACGTAAACTGGTAACATGTATCAGGTAACAGGTAGCATGTAACATGTAATAGGTAACAAGTAACAGGTAATAGATAATAGGAAACCGGAATGTGCAGGTGAAACATATTATTCTTAAGTCTTTTATTTAATGCTATCTAATGCATCACTCATGCGTCCTATACCACATGGTAGCTTTTATTTAATCCTATCTAATGCATCACTCATGCGACCCATACCAGATGGTAGCTGCATACAAACAAGTTGCGTTTATATTTCGTGGTGGATTCCATAGGGCCATGTACTCAGGCTAAACAGATAAACCGGATTGGATAAACAAACTCATGAATCATGTAATCATGTATTCATGGAAACAGATGAGACCTATGGGCCCCCTTCCGAGTACACCTTCCTTTAGGGAAGAATGCATTCAGGAAAAATAGATAAACTGAAATGGATAAACAGTCTCATGAATCATGTAATCATGATTCATGCAAACATGTGGAAAACACGGGCCCCCTTCCGAGTACACTTGCCTATGTTGTCCACCACCAGATCTTTGTCGTAAACCCCGGCTTGATTACTTATTCTTTTTACCCACACAGACATGAAGGTGCACAATTAGGGGCAGGTAAACATGACAGGGATAGAAAATAGGTTCAGACTGGGCGAAAACATGTTCAGGTGCCAAAAATTTTTATAAATATTGAAATAACAAGAACTCCAATTATGGACAACAGGACATTGTTGCACCAAAACTGGAATTCCTGCTGCTACAGAAAAGCAAATCGGGATCCATCAGAAGTTTTAGAAACTAGAATCCCTGCCGGTTCTAGCGCATATACACACGATATATAAAAGTCACAAAAACTAGGTTCAAATTCTTATTCTTTACATATTACATGTTCAGGCAGCAGGTAAGAGTTAAATACTTATAAACAAAAGCAACTTGCAAAATCATTTAAAATTTTCATAAGAATCATATTTAAACTCCTAACAGTGTTAAATATCAATATAATTAATCTCAGGTTTTATTACATAAATTAATCTACTGTTTCAGTAAATTTAGCAGGGTGATGTATATTTTAGACTGCATTCTAGAATTCAGACTTCACTGTACAAAAATTTGAATATCTTACAATTGTAAATCGAATTGCAAAACTGTCGGATGTTCTGGATTCCAGATGCACAGAGCTACAATTCCTATTCAATAAATTTTTATCAATGATAAATAGAATCAGGTCAAAACTGAGGTTCTTTACTGAACTTACATGCATGCAGCAATTTATAATCATGTTTGTATAAATATATTAGGTCAAAAAAATTATCAAATAATTCTACAAAAAATTTAGAGTGACCCTAATCATGTCTAGTTATGTCCAGATTAATACCAAGTCTAAATTTTACTGTTAGCATCTATTTTAATCAATAATTCATGCCAATATTCTTGTAATCAGTAATCTGCAAATATGCGACACATAGTATTAAAAGTGTGATATCTCTCAAGTTACAGATCGGATTTCAGATCTGTCAGAAGTTCTGGAAACTAGAAACATGGGCCTATGTTTCATATTTACAAATTAATCACTATTCTGACATTAACAGGGTTTAAATCATCATGCCAAATCAGGACAGCAGTAAATGAGATTTCTTTTGCATGAATAATAACATTAATAGCAACAACAATGGATCCAAGTTGATGTATAATACCAATCAGAATTAAATAGGTATTCAAATCAGCATGGCATGTTTATTCTTAAACTCATTAAGAGGGAAGCATTATTAACATGTCTAACATACAAACAAAACATCTATCTCATAGTGATTCATGGACATGCATTCATACAGACACACATCTAGATCCAGTTCATGTTTATGTGATGGGTGAAATGACGAAATGTTTGTGACCACTTACGATTATGGAATTGATAGAAACAAATCGAACGGGTACAAGATCTTCAATGGGCAAAATATGAAGAACGAGTCACAACAAATATCTACTTGCGGTATTTCAAAAAAAGTGCTTGTACAAGGAAACAAAAGAGATTCGTACAAGATACTTTCCTAAAGGATGATGAACGGAAGCGAGACAAACGACGGCGAAAACATGTGCAAGAACGAACAACAAAAAGTGGTAGCACGTGCACACTACGTGCACAAGAATAGCAAGAATAGCAACACAGGCAGACAACAAGAACACGTGCATGCACGTGCACAACAAGGCAAAGCAAAAGCAAGAGTAACCCAAATGGCACGTGCACAACAACAACAACAAAGAGCAGCAAGGATAGCAGCTAGGGATGCTCTCGGATAAGGATATATCTGATTTGATCCGCACTCGAATCCGATTTTTTGGCAGATACAGATACGAATTCGGATATCCAAATCCAAAAATGTTCGGATATGGATACAGATACGGATATACCTAAAAAAGCAAATTCGGATACGGATATCCGCTTAATTTAATATATATTTATTTAATAAATATACTTAATAGTTATACTTATACTTATGCAATGAAATATACTTAACAGTTATTCCTAATTTCCTATTCTTAACCCACTCTAGCAACCCTAAGTTCCTAATCCCCATCGACCCATCGACCATCGATCCATCGATCATCGACCATCGGCCATCGTCATCCCCTGGCTACCCATCATCATCGACCCATCATTTAGCAGAAACCTCTGATCCCTGGCTATTTTTGATCCCCATCGACCCAATAATATTACCCACCCGGCTACCGCTGATCCCCATCGACCCATCGACCATCGTCATCGACCAATCATCTAGCAGCCCTAAGTTCCTAACCCATTCTAGCAGAAACCCATCGTCATCGACCCATCGTCTAGCAGAAGCCCATCCCTATCCCAAATCTGAAACCCTATTTTCCCAAATCTGAAACCCTATCATTCCTTTTGTCGAAACCCTATCATTCCCTTCAATCGAAACCCTATCATACCAAATCTGATTTTATAAATTATTGTTATGGTTTATCATCTTCTGAAGGCAATGGTTTATCATCTTATGTTAGAGCTTCTCAATGGGAAGATGAGGAGAGGATCAAGAGCTGTTTAAGGTATGTAGATTGAACTGAGACAATGCGAATGCTTAATGTCGTATGATTTTAATTTGAGATTTATTATATTTTTCAGATATCAGAGACAGGAGGCAAAGATGAGATCAAAGTTAAAAGAGAAAGCGAGTTTCCAGATTCATGGCCAAAATTGATGAATGTAAGTACCAAAGAACATATTATGCAGTTTAAACATATTGTGGCAAACTTTAGTCCATGCACATATAGCGCATGTTCTCTAATTGATCGAAGTGTTTCTATAGACCAGTCAATATGAAATTATATGCTTATCGTGAAATTTATACATGGATTAGAGAGGGAAGAAAAGCACCTTAAGGAGCCAGTTGCTGATTATATTGGCTCAACTTTGCACTTGGAAGATAAGATAGCTTGAAAAAAAAGGCAAAGTTAAAAGAAAAGAGAGAGATGTAGAGATTGATGAAGGTGAGATTTTTTACTTGTCAATTTTTATATATACACTTGCGTAGATTGACTAGTTCAATTTCATAAAACTAGAGAGTGAGAGAGAGGGGGACATGAAAAAGATACATTAAATGATAGAAACAGAGTGAAATTAGAGAAGCATTCACATATTTTGACTTCACAGTTTAATTTAATTGATGATTAATGAAAGACAGATTATATTCAGATTATTTAGTGTTCATTTTTTTATTTTGTGAATCTTTGGATAGATCATCTAAGGAATTGATTTGTATTTGGTTTTGTTGGCAAGTCTCTTTCAGGTCATCATCATATCAACTGCCTTGTTAATTAGTTTAAAGATTTTCTAAACTAGTTTAAAGTTTAAAGATTTTCTAAACTAGTGCTTTGTGTATCTTTTATAAATTATTGTTGTGGTTTATCATCTTCTGAAGGCAATGGTTTATCATCTTATGTTAGAGCTTCTCAATGGGAAGATGAGGAGAGGATCAAGGGCTATCTAAGGTATGTAGATTGAACTGAGACAATGCGAATGCTTAATGTTGTATGTTTTTAATTTGAGATTTATTAGATTTTCATATATCAGAGAGAGGAGGCAAAGATGAGATCAAAGTTAGAAGAGAAAGCGAGTTTCCAGAACACAGCAGCAACACAAGGCAGCAGCACTGTTAAAAACATAAATATGAGCACTCTAAAGTTATTCCTTGTGAGAAATTTAATTGTAGTATGAGACTACTTACCATCCTTTCCAGAATCCTTCACCTCTTGCCTTTGTTTTTACAGGAACCTGTTGAGGTGATTCCGCAGCGTTATTGATGGGATACCCTTGTGAAGGGAGTGGTGCAGCGGAAGCGTGGGGAGGAGCCGGGTTGGCTGTTCATGATTCATGGCCAAAATTGATGAAAGTAAGTACCAAAAACATATTATGCAGTTTAAACATAGTATGGAAAACTTTAGTCCATGCACATATAGTGCAGGTTCTCTTTCAGGTCATCATCATATCAACTTCATATCAACTACCTTGTTAATTAGTTTAAAGATTTTCTAAACTAGTTTAAAGTTTAAAGATTTTCTAAACTAGTGCTTTGTGTATCTTTTATAAATTACTTTTATGGTTTATCATCTTCTAAAGGCAATGGTTTATCATCTTATGTTAGAGCCTCTCAATGAGGAATAAGCTGAGTGCATACTGAAAAGTACAAAAAATGATTTGAAGTTCTTCCTTAGGAAAACCCCAAAGGTAAAGTGTGTTCTTTCAGATATCATCTATTCCAAAATTCTAACATTAAGCTGTACATGCTCTTATCCGTTTTTTTCCAAAAATGTTTGCAGGGGCTCAAGTCGCCATTTCGTCACTTGTGAAAGTAGAACCTCCAACTTCCTTTGACGGGAAGCTCTGCCAAAAAGGAAACTTTTCTCCATTACTGCTGTTCTTCCGAAGTGTTGTCTTTTTCAATGACGCCACATCGTCCTGGTGAAAGAGGTTAAGAGTCAGATTTAAACCAATGCAAAATAGACAAGTAAGTGCATACTGTATTTATTTTTATAAGAGTTGTATATATTTGAAATAAATTTTCATTCACCTCTTTTGTTCTATTGATTTCCATTTTGTGAATAGATAGGAAAATCAATATCCACAATTCAGTGATATACATGTCTTAAGTACTAGTTAAGAAAAATAAATTGCAAAATATCCGGATTCGTATCTGTTATCCGGTAGACCGTATCTGATTTGCATCCGTATCCGAAAATTACGGATACTGATATGATTTTTATTTTCCGAGTCATATCCATATCCGTATCTGAATCCGTCTTTGGAATGCAGATACAGATACTGGTATAGCCAATATCCGATTCATATCTGATCCGAAAGCATCCCTAACAGTAGCAGTACTGGCGAAATCGATGGAGGCCGCCTCAGTGGTGGTCGGCAGCAAGGTAGGAGCTTGCTATGATGGGGCTCGACAGCAATGGCGGTCGGGATGCTGAACAAGCGGCAGGAGTTGAGGAGGGTTATCGGGCTGCAAAAGTGGTGGACTAGAGGAGCAGAGGTGGGCGATGGTCGACGGGATGGTGAAGGACGGAAGTGGTGGAGCTTCGATGGGTTCTCGGGGTGCTGCAGGCAAGCGGAAGGTCGACGGAGTTACGAGGTTGGCCGGGGAATTGCGGTGGCGGCGCAACCCAGAGGAAGAGAAAGAGGATCGATAATGGGGGAATGGCAGTGGCAGAGCAGCAAAGATGAATGACAGTGGATGGTTGGAAGGCAGGGGATGAGGGAGTGAGCGGGATGGTGATGGTGGAAGGAGAGCAACGGGGAAGACGATGAGGGGATGGTGAGGCTGGAGGAAGGGGTCGACGGTGGTAGAAGCGAGGTGAAGAGGAGGCAGGAGGAGCAGGGCGAAGCAAGGCAGGGGCGTCGGGAGGTTGAAGAAGACGAACAGGGGACTTGGGGTTGCACGGTAGATCGGGGGTTAGGGTTACACGGGAAGAAGGAGGGTTGAGGTTATGGCGGCTGGGTTTTGGAGAGATTAGGTTAGATGATAATTAGGTTTAGGGTGTTAATGAGTATTTGTAGGGTAGATTAGGATACTGGGTTATTGGTTTAGGATCCAATAGGAGGCGGGTTGAAGGGTCTGGGTTTTAGATCCAAAAGAAGGAAGAATAACCAAATAAAAATAGGATTTATAAAATAGATTAAATGCACAAACTCTGTCATGCCCCGCTTCCCAAAAAGAATACGGAATACGGATATGCGACAAAAGCCCAGCGAATGATTTTCATCATCCATAAGGTGTTCAGGAATCTTTACAATATCTCACAAAATAATCAGAGTCGGAAGCCAGAAAAGTCAACCACATGCACATATGAATAAAATACCAGCAAGAATACTTGAAATAAAATATATTAATCTCAAATAGTCATGATCTGAATAACACAAATTCCTGGGTCACATTGCCCAAATACAAGAATAAATCCAAGTACATAAATACAGTTATTGTTCAAGTAAACTACAAGAAATAATAATAACAAGATCCAGCACTAATACTTCATGTCACCGATACCATCTGGAACCTGTTCTCCAAAATCTGCACTTCAACGAATGCAGGAAAGAGGGAAAGAGAAAAAAGAATACCCGTCAATTGCAAATTACGGGGCACTTATAATGTAGGATACAAGCACATGGGGAAACTAACTAGCAACATGGTATAAGCATACTGTCAAAATAAACAACTAGCATGGCAAAGTGAACAAGTGTAAATGGCATGAATTAAGTGTTAAGTAATCAAATAAACAGGTAAACATGTAACGGGTATGAGGTAACAGGTATACAGGTAAACAGGTAATCATGTAATTATGTATCAAGTATCAAATCTCATGTATCATGTAGTCAAGTATCAAGTGGGCATGTATCATGTGATCAAGTAGCATGTTCAGGTCTCATGTGTCAAGTCTTGTAGCGAATTACTATCTAGGTAGCACTTCATTCATCCCATACTGTATGGTTGCTACAACAAACAGTTTCGCTTTAGATTTGATAGTGGACCATAGAGGGTAGTGTACTCAGGGACAAGTAATCCAAATCATATTTTATAGTGGACCATAGAGGGCAGTGTACTCAGGGATAAGTAATTCAAATCATATACCAAATTTCAAATTAACCAAATCATATACAAAATTCCAAATAATCCAAATCATATACCTAATTCAAATAATCCAAATCATATACCAAATTCCAAATATGCGAAACACGGGCCCCCTTCCGAGTACATGTTTCTGAATTATCCACTACTAGATCTTTCCCATTAACCCCGGCTTGGTTATTTATTATTATAATCAGCCATGCATGTATATGTCGCAAAACAAAGCAAGGATAACTGGGTATAAGCATGTATCAGGTTCAGGGTGCAAGATAAACAAGTACAGGTACAAGATAACACATAACAGGGTAAAACAACTAGTTTTCTAATTCAGGATAGCAAGACAGTATTGTACTAAAACAGTGATTCCCGATACTACAAACATCCAAATCTGGATCCATCGAAGGATCTAGAAAATAGACTTCCACACGAATCCAGAGAATATAAATAAGTCATATAGTAATTCACAACATCATAACTCAAAATAGGTTCGAAAACAGAAAACATGTTCAGTCAGAAATTAGGAAACCAAATTCTCAGTCAGGAAAACTGCATCGAAACCTCTCAAATAAATTCAGGAAAAATCTGGGGTATTCCCCTATATGTCTAGAATCAAAATAAAAATTTTCATAACATTCCAATAAAATTAGTTTAGTCATCAAAAATAAGAAAACATCAAGAATCGACGCTTTGGAAAATCTGGAATTCCGAACACTGCTGTACGAAAACTGAAGTATCTCGCAACCAGTGAAACGAAATCTGAATCCACCAAAGGGACATGAAAATAGATAAAATATACTAACTTTCTTATTTCACAAACATTTTTCATAAAGCAAAAGGAATCATATTGAAATTATGGTTCTTTACAGAACAGCGAGCAAAATACAGCAAGTATATATTTCATAAACGAGCATGAAACAACACATAAAACTCATCAATAAAATTCACCAAAATTTTGGGTAATCCCTAGATATGTATAGAAAGACTGACCAAAGTTTTAGATCAGAATAATATACGTAGCATAGTTCTTTAAAATAATTTATCATCAAAATTACCGAAAAACAGAATCTGGAAAAGGTCGACACCTCTGTACTAAAACAGCCATAACTAAGTCATACAAAAACAAAATCAAGCAAGGTCAGAGGGGTTTGAAAATAGACAAAATTCTCTAAAATGCATGTTTTATACCGAAATTAAGATACTGACTTTAAAATAGTCCAAAATAGCAACCAAAACATAACAGCGACAAACTGCAGATTTTTCCCTTGAAAACAAAATCGATATAGATTCAAGAAAATTGATCCAAACACGACCAAACATGAAATCAAGTCTACCAAGTATCTAAACATCATGAATTAGGGTATCTAACATGTCCACGCCAAGTATTTCACCTGGGTCTCAACCAAATCACGAATTCTCACAAGAATCTCACATACATGATCAAAATCAAGAACGGGCCAATTCTAAGTTAATTCATGTCCATATTGTCTCGTGAGTCATCTATGGTCAAATTTTCACAATAGAGACAAAATTTATCATGAAAAACACAAACAAGAGTTGTCTCTAGACCCAACTACACTATAGGTGAACTTTTTGACTTGTATCAAACAAATGAATTTGAGTACAAGTTACTTGCCTGGAGGATGGCGATGAATCCAATGAAAGAAAGAGAATAACGGGAACAGATTCTCGGCATGAACCAAGATCGAACAAACACGAACCAAGAACGAGAGCCAACGATCAAGGATAACGAACGAACGAACAACCAAAAACACGTGCACAGAGAACCCAAGTGCACACCACAAACCAACAACCAAACAACGGCAAGAACGGCGAGAGCACACACTCCAACGGTAAGAGCACAACCCACGGACCAAGAACAAGAACACGACGAAACGAAACACGAATACAACCCACGAACAAATAACGAGCATGCGAACTCAATACCCACAACCCAACGAACATAATGCCCCCGAACCAACCCACGCACTTCAAGAGAGAGCGAGGGGTAACGGGGAGACGACGGTGGCGTCGGGCGGGGGGGGGGGGTACCGCAGGTGGCTGCAGGTGGTCGGGAGACAGCACAGTCGCGCAGGAGGGGGGTTGTTGTCGCTGCACTGGGGCGACAGCTCCTGGGGTGATGTAGGCCGGGGAAAGGGAGGGAGACTGCAGCAGTTGCTAGTGGAACTGTGGCGCGTCGATGCTGTTGTCCACAATAGGGAGAAGGGGGCAGTTGCAGGCACTGGCTGGTCTGGTGCTTGCAGTCGCAACTGCAATCGAGAGGAGTAGGCAGGGCTGACGAGGGCTAGGGGTGACGCGGCACAGCCGGAGACGGGGGTCAGAGAGGAGGAGAGCGGTGCACGGGAAGTAGAGGATGAGAGCGGAAGACGAAACGGTGGAAGGGGTGCAGAGGGTGAGAAGTCGGGGAGGGGGGGATGGGTGACAGGGATAATATATAGTCGGGTTTATTAGGGTTAGGTTGGTTTCGGGTCAGAGGTTAAAACTGGGTATTGGGTAGTTAGGATTTGGGCTATTGAGTTAGATTAGGTTAAACAGGTATGAGGTAGGTGTTTAGCGTATAGGTTGTAGGATGTTTAGAAGTGGGCTATTGGGTAGGATATAAATGGGTATGGGTATAATAAATTGGTATTTGGGTTTAAATGGGTTTAATAGATAGATGGGTATTTAAAAAAATCCGATAAGGAAAAATGGGTATATAAATTCAATAAAATAACAAATAAAAGTATTGTCTCTAATAAAATGCAATTTGCATTACAAAATATAATTTATACAATTAGTAGATAAAATGGATTTTTAATAACTAGTCAAAAACAACAATAATAACAATAATACTAATAACAACAACAACAATAATAATAAGAGTAATAGTAACAAAAATAAGAATTTTTATTATAATATAAAAAAATCATTGAAAATAGTTGCAAATAAATTTATTGATCGAAAACAGATTTTAATAGGAGATCCAAGAATATATTTTGACAAAAGAATTTGAAAGCGGAAAAAAAACTAATTTAGAAAAATTTTAAATACAGGGAAATACACTGAAAATACGGATTTGGGGAAAATAGGTCTTACAAACTCGAATAGGATGAACAACCAAATTTGCAGCAGAAGAATTATATTAAATAGATTGGTTGACGAAAATTGAGTTTGAAGCAAAATAATAATTTTTTAATAAATAAACAATCAAAGGTAATAATACTAATACTAATAATGATAATAATATAAATATCAAAATAGAATTTGAGTTTAACAAATTCATTAAATCCAAATAGTAATAACATATTGGATTTGGGCTAAAATATTAGTAGAAGATCCAAATCGAATTTAAAACAAAAATAAATTTATAAATAATCAAAATACAGAAAATATTCAGGAATATGTATTTGCAGGAACGGGGGTTACAGTAACTCTACAGGAACACACTATAACGGAGAGTGGCCTTATGGAAGATGGACCAATCAGTGGGAGAAATATCCAAATACATGAAAATAAACAATAAGGGAACATAAGTTTCCTAAGGATAAAACCTCTACTGTAATTATTCCTTCACTTAGAATTAGCCAAAGAAAGGCTGCACCTAGAAAACACTGGGTGATCAGGGAGGAGACTCTTGTGTGTGCTTCTATGGAAGACGATGTGCCGAACGCTATCGCTTCAACTGCTGCGAACAAGTAGAAAAAGTTACCAAGAAGGAAAAGATTGTTTTAATGGGAAATAATCACATTAATGATTCTTCCACTAGACGCACGATTGGTGGGAACATAGTTCAAGATCATGCACATAACAAATGTTCAATTATAAGCGTTCACCCTATGAACCATGATGGCATGTTCTCCTTAATGGTGAGAATTGCATCTACTCGCCTAAACCTACTTTTTGTTACTCGATTTGAAACTCCATTAGATGCTCATAATAGTGAGAGCACTTCTAAAGAGAATTAGGATGAGTAAGCTACTCTCGTAGCACTCTTGCAACAACTCAGTGAAATTGAGGCTACATTTCTCAATAGAGAACTTGACAAATTGATCCATACGGGTCATCCACAGTCTTTAAACAAGATAATTTTAAGCGCAATGTGTGCTAGCTTGATCAATGAATATATGACCACAAAGAACTGTCTATGTAGTGGTATCCTTTTTCGTGCCAATTTGGAATTGGCATTGCGATTATGAGATGTGCCATCTTAGATATTGGTTTGTGTCCTTTGCTTTGCCACCATTGGGGTTGGCTTTGCAATAACTAAGGAAAACCTTATAATTGGTTTCGTGGAGAACTTCTTTATAGTCCGGGCGCCACTGGCTTCCATGTACAAGAGAGTATCCAATCATGAGTACGACAAAGAAATGGTATTGGAGACTTTCACCACTTAGAGTGGTGGTCTTTCGAATTGGAGATGAAGGACTGTGCCATCGCAAGTCTCCATTGGAGAAATCAAAGCCATTGGATGCCCTTTCTAAAACGAGTTGCCTAAGCTATGATAAATTAACTGAGAAATAGAACGATCTAGTGAGGAGATAATCAAATTCCATGTTCTAAGAAAGCGATTGAAAGTCTAGTGCTTGCACTTGATTGGATATCTACTTGAAGTAATGGGAGTTGTGGTAGTTATTAAATTGTCAGGGATGCCAAGGGAACTAAAGTTGTGAAGCACAATCTATGGTATTTGCGAGAGGCTATTCATTACCGATTGTGCTCTCAAAAAAGAGGAACTGCACCTTACGAGTGGTGATGCTTCCTATATAGTGACTTATGTGAACACATTGTTGGTGTATTCCGTAGAGACCAGTTGTGTATTGACCTTACTAGTTTACATTGTATCATGACTTATTTTATATATGAGGCATTTTATTTATTGTGTTGTTTATTGTGATTAAATGAACATAGTAAAGTCCTTAGAATAGCAAGTTCAATACCATAGGACATCAAGTGCATGACTTGATTGTGAGATCCTATTCGCTGAAATCAGAATGCTATTCTTAAATGTCCCTAGTCAAGTATTATTGTGAATTAGGACAACAATAATACATAGAGACTAGTATGTGTATATCAAATCTTCATATGGGTACATATTAGAGTAATAATGTACTGAACTGACCCACCAAGAGAATGCTGCATGGATCGTTATGTGAGTGTCATAAGCGGTTCTCACAGTGACCATGGTGTACGTGGTCCTTTGACTTGAAGTCATTACGGTTCCCTACATGAGAAGTTATATGTTTTAATACCGTCAAACATCGCATGTAATAAGGTGATTATAAAGGCGACTATTTGACATACTACATTTCATGGGGAGGGATGTGAGTGATTTAGAGAGGATTTATCCCTTCTACATAACATGAGCGATATCTACGGACTACTTAATTGAGTGAGACTGCAAAAATGCATGGTCGTGCTCAAATGAGTCAATATGAGATATTGAACTCATTTATTTTAGTGTGTCTACTCGGACATCAAGAAACCAAAGATTGAACTATACAAAGGTGACACGCTTTTGCCTTGTGGTCAATTAAGATATCTGGATAAAAGAACTAGATTACATAGTGACATTGGTCACGGATAGGTTATGTCAAATCGCTGACATTCTCGTTGCTTGAGTAGTAGTGATGTATTGTTAGATATCGTCATTGTTTGTAACACTAAAATATGATTTTAGTATGACTGTTAACATAATGGGAACCTATAGGGTCACACACATAGAATAGATAGAATTGAGATTTAAATTCATTAGATGAATTTAATTCGAATTCCATGTAAGACTTGGGCTCATAAAATTGGTTGGACAATTAATTAGATTAATTGGGCCAACCTAAATCATAAGGCATTTCACTATTCAGGGTTTGCTGCACACACACACACACACACACACACACATAGACACATATATATGATATGTATTTGTGTGTAGAATTGTGAAGAGAAAACTCGAGCCGTCACAGAAAGTGAGAAAGATAGAGAGATCGTGAGGAACATCCCTTTCCTGCAACTAGCACTGCAGCGTAAGGGAGAGCCCAATTTGAACCGTTCGTGTGGATACCGTAGAGGCACCAGAATGTTGCAATGTTCGTGATTGGCATACTGTAGAGACAGCAGATTCATCGTTGAGGTAAAACTCTTAACACGTTTTATGGTTTTCGCATGGATCCATGGTTGGGTTTCAAAATTGTTTTTTTATTTAATTCCTCTGCATATTTACTCTGTGATTGACTTTGAAACCCAACACACATGTCCACTTTGGGATGTGATCGCCCTTGCTAAATATGCCATTTTTGTATAGCAAAGCAGAGTCCTATGTTGCACAATATTCCATAAAGGCTAAGTACATAGCTCGTGCAACTATAACTTGTGTGCCTTTTGAATTGGAGAAGTTTCGTTGAGCACCTGTATTGAGATATTTTGGAAGTACCCTGTCATAACCATCTCCTTTTGGACAGTATGTGGCTTAGAACTCCAAGAATCAAGGCAAGCCAAAGCTAGTAGAGACATTGCTTGTAAAACACTCCAGTGAGAAGGTTGATCCGGTTTCTTTTTCGACTAAGAAGATGGTTGCACATTCGCTCTAGAAACTATTAGATTGGATCACATTTGAACACCACGTGCCAGCCATGGGGATTCATGGGCTGCATCATGACTTATCTTACCGTGGCTTGGTGGATGTATTGGATACTTTGATATCTTCTAGACATATATTTTGAGTTTTGATATAGATTTGGTTTTTTGCAAACATGTTTTCTGCCTTTTCTTTTTCTTCCCTAAGTATTGAAAATCTAAGCGAATTTTTGAACTAGTGAGTTACACATAAAGCATGTTGCAAGGTAAATGGTGTGATTTACTCTCGGGTACACCTCTGAAGCAAGCAAGTTAAGACTAAGTCTTTCATCAAAAAAATGGACATGCAATGAATCAAGAAATATGGGATTGACTCGGTGAGACTAAAGATGCCTTGAAGGGGCCAAGAAGAAGATCTCACAGTGCAATCACGCTCAGGTGAGATCCAAACCTAATGCATGACATACTGCCTTGAACTGTTAATATCTGAATGTGCATTCTAAACCTATAGGGCACTTTGTAGCGATGCAGTTGTGGATGTGCATGTAGAAATGGTAGCCGACATGTATCCTCCCCTAGAGAATTGATAATGCTCCTCCATAACATGTTATCCATGCTAGTGTGCGATAGTCGACCTAGTGTATTGTGTATCAGTCTAACCAAAAAGGACAAGGCTTCGAATATAGATGAGCTCTACATGCCAGTCAATTGGGACTGAGGTATTGTCTTCATCCTTTTGGGGAAGTTAGTTGGGTTCTTAATTTCGTGCTTGCTATTTTGATTGGAAATCCAAAGGTTGCCAACTTGTAAGAGCAGACTGTAGGTGCTAGTTAGGAAAGCAGTGAGACGGAAGACTCAGTTGTTCTTTCTATAGGATAGGATTCTCTGATCATATCATCATATTATGTTTATTTGCGGCCGCACGCGAAAAATATGTTGCAACATTGTAGATGGTTTTTTAAGAGCACTTTGAGCTGTGCTGATACTCGAGATATAAGGTAGTTGCTTGACTCGATGTGAACATGGAATATTCCAGAAAAAGATTATGACGATGACCTAGTTAACTTTACATACTTGGTGCTGTGGCTTTCTTCACGCAGTACAAAATATTTTACTCATTATGCTCACAATGCAAGTTTTCGCTCGTACGGTCGTTGTAACACTCCGCAAAATAGCGTATAGCTATTTTGCATCGTAATTCGTGCACAGTTGAGAATTTTACACGATTATATATTTTTTTAATAATAATAATTAATTTTAATTGAGAAATTTTAGATATATTAGTTATTCTGAACCCGATGAGATGTACTCGGGATATCTTTTCAATTAAATTGTGGTTTTGTCCCGATTGTTTTAACAAGACAATCTTCAGAAAAATAATAATTTTTATAAATATATATTTTTATAAATTCAAATGATCTTATTTTTAAGTATATAGATAGATATCTATATAATAAAACACAAAGAGAGCTATCAAGTAGCTCTCCTTCAATCCCCCCAAAATCAAAGGCCCAGATCTTATCTCACAAAACACATTACCCCCCCCCCACAACTTTCTCCCTAAAACACAAATTCAAATCCCCCCAAAACAACTCCTTTATTTATTTAATTATTTCTCTCTCTCTCTATCTATATCTCTCTCTCTCTATATATATATATATATATATATATATATATATATATATATATATGGTCCCTTCTGTTGTGCACTATCCTCCGTGTGCACGCCGTGTGAACTTTTTATACGGAGTGCACATGGATGATCCGAATGGTTCACATTGATCTACACGTCTAAATTAGTCTAAATATGTAAAATTAAGTCATCTGGAATTTATTTGCCAATACATTGAAGTGTTACAAAATTGTATGGCTGAATATCATTTATTTTTATACTGACTTGATGGATGGGCAAATGAATTCCAAATGACTTGATTTTACATATTTAGACTAATTTAGATACGTAGATCAATATGAACTGTTCGGATCATCCATGTGCACTCTGTGTAAAAAGTTCACACGGAGTGCACACGGAGGGTAGTGCACAACGGAAGGGCTATATATATATATTTGGAAGTCTTCCGTTGTACACCACCTATGGTGCACACGGCGTGTGCACTCAGACTTCCTGCCTTCGTACCGATGATCCGAACCGTTCACATTGATATACACATCTAAATTATTCTAAATATGTAAAATAATATCATTTGAAATTCATTTGCTCATCCATTGAAGTGTTACAAAATTGTATGGCTGAAAATCATTGTTTTTTATAGTCACATGATGGATGGACAAATGAATTTCAAATGATTTGATTTTACATATTTAGACTAATTTAGATGTGTAGATCAATGCGAACGGTTCAGATCGTCGATACAAAGGCGGAAAGGCCGAGTGCACACGAGTGTACACGGAGGGGTGGTGCACAATGGCTGATTATCATATATATATATATATATATATATATATATATATATATATATATATATGGAAAAATGGACTTTTATATCCCAATTTATAATTATTTTTCAACATATACCAATGAAACATGGACTTTTATTTACAACTAATTATTGTCATACTATTCAAACATGAGTTATATAATTGTTGATTTACTGTTTACAAGGCTTTTCATATGCTGTATCGTTCTGTAGACGTGCCGTAGGCACGTACCCATGGGAAAATATAGTCTATATATATATTTGATTGGATCGTATATGATATACGATCTATAATTGTTTTGAATATGAGTATGTCCATATATATTCTATAAATATTAGAATATATTTGCTATTGATATCAATATATTAATTTGAATTGTAATTAACCATACATTATTTTTCAGTGGGTTATAGTTTGTTTAACCTAGGGTTCAGGTTCCTTGACCCAACCTAGGGTTAGAAAACCCTGGCCATCATGATGATCCTGATGAGATCCAAGGGTTGGGATTTAACCATGTGATGAGTTCATGAAAGAGTGAGAATTTGCTTGAAGCTTCTAATGCTTTTGTGTTGGCTTCCATCCATCCATCCATTTCCATTCACCCACCCACCCTCCATCCCCACCCTCCACCTCATCACCCCCACCACCACCCATCCAGTTCTGAAAATCAGTCACCCCCCCATCTCTCCCATTTTTTCATTCTTTCAAGCTCATCTTGTTCTTCATTCCTTCATCTTTTCTTCATCTTCTAGTCCAAAAAAATTTAAAAAAAGAAAGTGAGAAGAAAAGAAAGAGCGTGAGAAAGAGAGCTATTCATTTGTTTTGTAGGTTAATGCTTCGAGTTCTTGAAGGTGAAGAAGAGGCAAGATAAGAAGGAGAAGATGAACTTGAAGACCAAAGGCTTGTTCTCATTTCAACTCAATTTGGTGGGTATTCTCTAATTCTAAAATTAGTATTTTTTTGTGTGAATTGGTATGTAGGAGTAGATAAGGGATGCATGAATATCATTCCTGAGAATTTGATAAGTTAAGTAACTTGAGTTTGTATGATAGTGCAATTTGTATTCCATGAATTCATGTTAGAACTCATGTGTATGTAATGTAGACTTAGAAATTTCTAATTTTCAAATGGCTCTGAATATAGGCATAAACTTTTTACGGCATGTTCTAGGATGAGTTTATAGCATTCTAAAAAAAAAATTCATATTTTTCTGGGTTCATTTAGTAGCTCAACAAAGTTATTCTTTTCGAAACAGAGTGCAGTAGAAAAACTGATGTGAATGTTAAAAATTGTGTGTTTTCCAAAAATCATAACTTGGAATTGGCAATATATCTTGAGCTTAAATTTTTACTGGAGGTACTTAGATATGTTAGCAACAATCGTTCCAAATTTTAGATTTTTCTGAATTTATTAGCTATATTTAAGAATTATGTTTTGTGAATTGGTCTAGAGCCAATAACTGGCTCTAATCTGTTTCAAAGATAAATTTTAATAAATCATAACTAATTTATGGTATATAATCTTGTAGTGAAATTTTTATTGTGGCATTTATTATGTATCTAGATCATGTATCTAAAATTTTAGATAATCTGGACAACATTTGACGGGGTTTCAAACTTAGTTTGTAACCAGAGGTTTTACACACTGCTAAGAACAGAAGAAATTTTCTACTATATTCAAAAGGCTATAACTCTGCATATTTTGAATCTTGGTTCAATTTTTGGATATATTAGACTCATATATGTCTAATTACTGAATTCCAAATTTTATAAGTATTGGATTTATGGTTGAATTGATATTGAATTTTGAATAGACCATATTCAGTTAAGTACAGATTTAGCTAGTCTATGAACTTGAGATTTTCTGGAATTATAGGTTGAGAATATGGAAGAATGATCAACTAGAAACTTGTATTAGAGAGTTTTTTAGCTTTTCATAACATCTTGAATCATGCAATTTCAGTTTGTGGTTTGAAAGATATAATTTTCCTAAGTTCTAGACAGAACCAGTCTTAGTAGAAGAACATGTTTTGTTAAATGAGTTAATTTTCCTGTGTGTACACTGATGAAAATAGGGGTTTTAGAGTGCTTTAATGGATGAATTTGATGATGTGTTCAATTAGAGAGTTTTAGTAGACACACATAGTATTGCCGACGTCGAGCAGCAAGGCCGAGCCCCCTTGGTTTCTGCCAGTTGCTTGCTGACTATTGCTTTTACTGTTGTTGGCTTGTTCTCTTGTACGTGTAGTTCGCACGTGTTAATTTGTAAGTTCGTGGGTTCGTTGCTCCGGGATCCTTATCCCGTTATTCTTGGTATTGAATTTTGTCGTTCATAAGGCAAGTCACTTCCTCTTGAATTGTTAATTGTATCAAATTCAAGTTTTGTTGAAACCCTTGCAAGTAGATCCCTTTGTTTATCATATGATACTTTGTTCATCTCTTTCGTTGGGTATATTGAAGGTTTACACGAGCTAACCCCAATTTACTTGACATCGTGCAACTTTTGACTCCAAAGATTGAATCTTTCATGCATTTCATGTAGAATTGTTAATAGGGTTAATCATATAATCATAACACAATTGATTTATTATAGAAAGAATTGCTAGGTTGTATGTGGTTGATCGATTGATGTTTGTTGATGATATATTGATGTATGTGTGTATTCTAATTTTATTCATCTTGTTATTGCACTCATCATGCTGATTATATAATTTATTGACTATAGAATTGATACCCATCATGTTTAATTAACTTATTTCATGAAAAATACATTAAAACCTGTAACTTGCTTGCTGTCTGTATGTTGTCTGCTATTTTTGACTCAGTAAATGATCTTAAAATAAATTACTCTGAATAAGAATTGTAGCCTTACCATTCTAGTTTCCATAACATTTTTAATTTTTGAATTTCGAGTTGTGTAGCAAAAGTTATGCCTGTTTTACTACAACTGTGTTTTTATTTTCAGACTTTCAGATTCTTGTATATTTGATGTTTAAACTGTAAAAAGGTTGATCAAATGATAAAATTTTGCTCTGATAATTTCCAGATTGTTAGTGATCATGTTTAGGAGTCTAATAAATATTTTTAATGAATTTAATAGTGAGTTGTTGCTGATTCTAAGAAAAAAAATAACATGATGTCGAAATTCTGCCTGAACATGAAATTTGTAAAGAATGGTGTGTTTGACCTAGCTACTGTTGTTGGATTTTGAACTTTAAATATGAGTTGGAACCGTGTGGAAGTCTAGTTTATAGAATTTCTGACAGTTTTAGTTTTAATTTCTGAAACAACGGTAAACTCACTTTTGTACAGACTACTCTTGCTATCCAGAATTTCACTTTTTAGTTTTCTTAATTTAATTATTCCTATATCGTAGTATTGCATGAATCGAAGTGTGTATGATGTATTGCATGATCCTAATGAGTTATTTCATTATTTACCATCCTATTGTTTCCCTATTGTTAGTATCGTTCAACTTATGTCTCATATTTGCATATTGTATTGTTGCATTAATAAAATAATTAATAAGTCGGGGTTTAAGGGATTGACTGGAGTAGTTGATGATATAGTGACTGTACACTGAAGTATGGGTCATGTTTCCCAAAATATTGTGTGTTGGCTATTGTTATTGTTATCGATTTAATTGTTGGATTACTAACACAGTATCCCAATTGATCGTGTATTGTTTTATTGTTATTGAGCTAACCAGTGTGCACCAATGCTGCAAATAATGTAACCCCTGTTTTTTATTTTGTGTATTTTTGAGTGTATTTTTCGTTTTGGTGTATTTTCTCTTGTATTTTTCTGAATCGTATGTTGGAGTTGTTTTCAATATATATTCGTTTTATTTCATTTTGAGCTCTTTGTGTTTGATTGTTGTCTCTTTTGTTTCGTGCTTCTATTATTTGATCTTTCTTTCATTTGGTCTCGTTCTCTTTATTTTTATTTTTTTGGGTGTTTGTGGTGGTGGTGGTTGGTTGTATCCTATTCCCAATCCTATTGTTTGATCCCTAATAAGATTACCAAAGCCAAATTAAATCCCCAATCCTATTTGATATCCTATACAATTTGTATCCTAATTAAAGCCCAATTAAACAAATCCTATTACTACTCCTCATTACCCACAACCCAATTACCCATTAACCCTAATCCCCTTATATATATATATCTAATCTCTCTCCCTAAACCCTAATCCGAAACCCTAGCCTGCATACAAACCCCCGGCCTCTCCCCCTCCTTGCATGTGCCACCCGCACTCCAGCCCGACGCCCAGACCCCAGGCCGAGCCCCTCCCTCCGGCTTGTGCACCCTCCGACGCTGCAACACCCCAACATCCGAGCCCCATCATCCCCTTGGTCCGATCTCTCCCTTGGCCGACCATCTCCTACACCGCCATACAATCCCTAGTCTCTCTTATCCTCTCCGGCATTGATCTCTCTTGTGGCCGCAAGCCACTATTGTCATCATCCCTCTTGGATCATCTCTCTTTTGGTGGAGTTTGTTCGTGTGGAGATTTTCGCTCAAGTTTGCTTGGATTCATTAGTTCATGGATTTTCGTTCGTGGGATTTTGCTCGTTATCAGGAATACATTCCCGTTACTTTTGATTTTCGTCGTTCTTCATCTTCGGTTAAGGCAAGTAACTTGTACTCAAATTTCTTTGTATGATACAAGTCAAAAATACCACCTATAGTGTAGTTGGGTCGGGAGACGACTCTTGTTTGTGTTATTCTTGATGGGTTTTGTCTCTATAGTGCTATTTGACCATAGATGACTCACGACATAAAATTTGACATGAAATAACTTAGGTTTTACCGGTTCTTGATTTGATCATGTATGTGAGACATTTGTGAGAATTCGTGATTTTATTGAGACTCATGTGATATACTTGGTGTGGACATGCTATATACCCTAATTCATGATGTTTGGACACTTGGTAGACTCGATTTCATATTTGGTTGTGTTTTGAACAAGTTTTGTATGATATATATTGAGTTGTCGTTAAAGGAAAAAATCTGTATTTTGTCGCTGATCTGTCTTGTTTGCTGTTTTGGAATGTCTTGAAGTCAGTATCTTAATTTCGGTATAAAACATGAGTTTTAGAGAATTTCATCTATTTTCTAATCCCTCTAACCTTGCTCGATTTCATTTTCGTATGTGTGAGATATGACTATTTTGCTACAGAGGTGTAGACCCTTTCCAGATTTCGTTTCTCGGTGATTTTGATGACTAAATTATTTTGATTCTTGTGCTACACATCATTTTGATCTAGAACTTTGGTCAATTTTCTATATCTACTTAGGGATTACCCAGAATTTTTGGTGGATTTTATTGATGAGTTTGATATGCTGTTTCATGCTCGCTTGTGAAAACTATACTTGCTGTATTTTGCTCGCTGTTCTGTAAAGAATCGTATTTTCACCCTGATTCCTTTTACTGTATGAAAAATGTTTGTAAAGTATGAAAGTTAGTATATTTTATCTATTCTCATATTCCTTTGGCGGAATTGGATTTCGTTTCACTGGTTGCGAGATATCATAGTTTTCGTACAGAAGTGTTGGGAATTCCAGATTTGCCATACTCTCGTTTATTGATATTTTCTTATTTTTGATGACTGGTCTAATTTTACTAAAAAATTATGAAACTTTATATTTAGATACTGGACATATAGGGGAATACCTCAGATTTTTTGTGGATTTATTTAACGTGTTTTCATGCTGTTTTCCTGTTCTTGAATTTGTCTTCCTGATTTTTGGCTGAACCTATTTTCTGTATTCAAATCAGTTTTGAGCTATATTTTTGTGAATTAATATATGACTTATTTATACTCGCTCAATTTGGTTGGGATTATATTTTCTAGACGTTTCGACGGATTCAGATTTGCATGCTTGTAACACTGGAAATCACTGTTTTACTACAGTATGGTCTTGCTGTCCTGAACTAGAGACATGGTTATTTTATTCTTTTATGAGTTCTCTTGTACTCGTACATGTTTATCTTGCAACTTGAACTTGTCACATGATCATGCCATATTATTCTTGATATATTTTGCACATATACATGCTTGTTTGACAATAATAATAAATAACCAGGCCGGGGTTTAAGGGACAGATCTAATAGTGGATAATTCAGAAATGTGTACTCGGAAGGGGATCCACTGATCCTACGTGATTACCTGTGACATGATTCTTGACACGTGATTACTTGATACTTGCACGCAAGACACGATACTTGCCACTTGCACAACTTGACATGTGATTACATGATACATGATACATGATACTTGGAGTTTGGAGCTCGATTACTTGACTTGTCGCCGAGTATACTTCCCTCTATGGTCCACTATGAAATCTAAATTGAAACTGTTTGTTGTAGAAACCATGTAAGGTGGGCTGCATGAAGTGCTACCTAGATAGTAATCACTACAAGACTTGATACATGATACTTGAACGTGGTACTTGAACATGATACTTGAACATGATACATGCTTGCTTGATACTTGACTACATGATACATGAGAATTGATACATGATTACATGATACTTGACACTTGATGCATGTTTATAGGATATTTGATTACTTGACACTTGATTCATGCCATTTACACTTGTTCACTTTGCCATGCTAGTTGTTATTTTGACATCATGCTTATACCATGTTGCTAGTTAGTTTTCCCATGTACTTGTATCCTACATTATAAGTGGCCCGTAACTTGCAATTGATGGGTACTTGTTTTTCTCTTTCCCTCTTCCTTGCATTCGTTGAATTACAGATTTTGGAGAACATGTTCCAGACGGTATTGGTGACAAGAAGTATTAGTGCTGGATTTTATTATTATTATTTCTTGTTGCTTGCTTGAACAATATTGTATTTTGAGACTTGGATTTATTCTTGTATTTGGGCAATGTGACCCAAGATATTTGTTTTATTCAGATCATGACTATTTGAGATTTATAGAATTGGTTTCAAGTATTCTTGTTGGTATTTTGGTTCATATGTACTTGTTGGTTGATACTTTTGCTTCCGACTATAATGATTCTTGTGAATGTTGTAAAGATTCTTGAATAGCTTATGGATGATCAAAATCATTCGCTGGGCTTTTGTCTCTTATCTGTATTCCGTATTCTTTTTGGGAAGCAGGGCGTGACAGGATTTTTAGTGGTATCAGAACCCAGGTTTGGCTAATGTATTAGTTGCCTAATGTATTAGACAAGCTTGGCTCGAACTGGGATCTGCTCAACATTTCACCAACTATGCATGCATAAATGAATCAATTATTATCAATATTGATCTGGATGCTAACTGTTTTGGTTTTGTGCAGACTATGGCTCGCAGGAGTTCTACTTCTCAGTCGCAGGTTGACCCGATTGAGGCTGTCACTGCTGTGCTTGAGCGCTTGATTAATCAGCAGTAGAACCATAGTGATTTGGTGATGGCTGCTTTGGAAGCTGCTCGAGTTCCTCCGCCTGTTGCGACCAGGCAGAATGTTCTTCCTTCCCATCCGGGAACAGTCACAGACTTTATGAGGCTGCATCCGGACAGGTTTTCAGGCACTGAGACACCTTTGGAGGCTGAACAATGGTTGATTCGGACATAGCAACTCCTTTTGGCAACTAGAGTTGCAGATGCAGATCGTGTGGATGTGGTTACCATCCAGCTGGTGGACTTGGCTCATATCTGGTGGAGGTCCGAGTCTGAAAGGCTCGAAAGACCGATCACTTGGGCCGTGTGGTGGGGTAAAAATGGCCTGGGGCCCAGCCAAGGCCCAGGATGGCGCACTCGAAAAGAAAAAACAATCAGGCTCGGCCCCGGACCACTATAGCCTCGGCACCGAGCCGTAAATTCACCCCCACAGAACTGGTCTCCTAGTATTTGACGAGCCTCGATGGCCCTCGGCCTCCGATCCACGACAGCCCCCCGGGCCGTCCGCCCAGCCTGGCAAGGAATGAGGATGACCTGGCACAACCTAGGCCATCCGATTCTCCCAGAGGCATAGGAGCCCCATGATCAGCCATGTCAGCTCCAAATACCACCTAGGGCTTTGCCACGTCAGCCCTATACCACTCTTGGCACTGCCACGTCCGCCCTAAACCCCCTGGGCCTCCTGCCACGTCAGGCCCATGGGCTTTCGGGTCCAGACCCGGCCCCCAAGCGGATCCAAACCCGGTTGGGATTCCCTATAAATACCAGACCCTCACCCACCTTTTTAGGTAATCAATCTTTGCCACCTAAATTCCCCTAGTTATTGCTACTCTCTTACAGAGACTGACTAGATCGTCGGAGGGTCCGCCACCGGGATAAACCCCGGTGTTTCAGGACCGTCTGCAGGTACTCGAGGCGAGGCCATCCGAGCCGATCCTCAAGCGCCGAAGAGAGCCTCTCGCTCACCGTTCGGCACCGTACTCTTCCCTCATTACAAATTGAGTCCGAACTCACACCTAGTGCACCCACACTACGACCAAAAACAAGCAGCATCAGGTTGGCGCCGTCTGTGGGAAACCTTTATCCGGTACGGACGACAGTCCGAGCCTCGCCACCGACGCTCTCCCTCGACCCGATCTCCCATGGCTCCCCGAGCCCGAAGATCAGCCCGTTCCGCCCGACCAGACAGGCCTCCTCCCGAGGGGGCCCTCGACGGAGGGCAAGCATCCAATAATCCGGGTGGAAACCCCGAACCCCAACAAAGCGCTTCACGCGTCGCCGAACCCGACCTTCGTCGGGTCATTCAGAATAGAAGGGCTAGCCAGGCTAGGGCAGGGACCGCTTCCAACTCGGCCCCGAACCATTCCAGGCCCGCGCAAGGAGACAGGCCGTCGGTACTCAGCCGCATCGGCCAAATTCCTATGCCCCGACCCGACCCTTCCGACCATGGAGCGGTCACCAGGGCCAAGTTCAGAAGCTTCAGAGATGAAATCATGGAGGCCCTCCATGGAGCGCCAAGGTCCGCGACCTATAGCCGACCCCTTCAAATGAGCGAAGGGAGGAGTCACACTCGCGCGCTGACCCCCCTCCTGAGCGCACAGACGAGGTGCTCCGACGCCTCCTAGAGATGGAGAATCGCCTCGAGCGCATCGGCGACGGGAATCCCACCTAGTCCAAGGTCGTGGACCTTCTCGACCTCCATTTTCCGTCAACATCATAGAAGCGGAGATCCCCCGGAACTTCCGACCTCCGCAGTTCGAGACTTACAACGGCGAGGGTGATCCAGCTGATCACATGGAGGGCTTCAAAACCCTCATGATGATTCACAGCGCTTCGGATCTCCTGCTGTGCCGAGCCTTCCCAGCCACCCTCCGGGGTCCGGCCAGGGATTGGTTCTCCAAACTCTCCCCTGGCTCGATCTTCTCGTTCGACCAGCTGGAAGCTAGCTTCCTGGCCCACTTCATCACTAGCCAAAAGACCGAAAAGACGAGCGCTTCCCTGCTCGACCTCAGTCAGAGGGAGGGGGAGTCGCTCTGTAACTTCATCAAGAGGTTCACGACCGAGGCAAGATCCGTCTCTGCCCTTGACGCCGGGGTCGCCTCAGCTGCCTTCCGACACAATGTCCGGCATAACCAGCTGAAGGTCTCCCTGGCGAAGAAGCCACCTCTGGACTTCCCCGACCTTCTCAACCGAGTCGAGAAGTACATACGAGCTGAAGAAGCTCTGAACCCAGAGGGCAGCAAAGAAGTCGCGGGGAAGGGCAAGCGCAGGGCCGATGACGTCGAGCCTGCCAGGAAAATGGCAAAGGAAGGAGTCGCCACGAAGAGGGAACCTCCGGTCCCTCGCTTCGAGAGGTACACTCCCCTGACACACAACGTGTTCGCTATTCTCTTAGAAATCAAAGACAAAGGCCTTGTCCGACTACCTCCCCGACCAAGTAACAACAAGAAGCGAGATAGCGCTTCTACTGCCGATTCCACAGAGACCATGGACACGAAACCGACCAATGTCGGGCCCTGAAAGACGAGATTGAGGCCCTCATCTCACGAGGGTACCTCCGAGAATTCACCAGAGAAGGCCCACGGGATCGGCGAGATGCTAGGAACCGGAGGCCTTCGCCTCCGAACCCTACTCCGAACCGCATCCAGGATCGGGACCCCGAACCCGAGGGAGCCACAGGCACGCCGGCCATTCTACACTGTGTCCATGGAGGACCAATGGGGGGAGAGTCAAATACCTCTCGGAGAGCCTTCATCCGAGAGGTGAACGCTGTCCAAGACAACCCCTCACCCAGGTTGCAATCGGTGCCTGTCTCCTTCTCCGGAGAAGACCTCGAAGGCGTTCGCCTCCCTCATTGCGACGCCCTCGTCATTGGCCTCCACATGGCTAATTGTGAGGTTCGCCGAATCCTCGTCGACAACGGCAGCTCGGTAAATATTCTTTTCCTCGAAGCCTTCGAGAATCTCAAGCTGCCCAGAGGCAAGCTCAAGCCAGCCGGATACACTTTGCATGGGTTCTCCGGTGTCCCCGTCGTGATAGAAGGGATTGTTACTCTCGACGTTACCGCAGGATCGGCTCCTATCAATAGGACCAAGTCCATGGACTTCATGGTGGTAAACGTCAAAGCGGCTTACAACGCCATACTCGGCCCACCCGGATTGTGCTCCCTTCAAGCGGTACTTTCAGCTTACCATCTGAAACTTAAATTTCCTACCCCGCAGGGGGTCGGCATAGTCCGAGGTAGCCAAGAAGCAGCGCGGTCGTGCTACATGACCGCCGTCGGAGGGGGTGTGTTCCCCCTCGACGCCGTTGAGCTCGAACCCGAGAGGGACGGCCCCGCTCCCGAGCCTGTCGACGAGATGGAGGAGGTCCCGTTCGGCGCCAAGGATGAATCGAAATGGTTCCGGGTGAGCCGCTCGCTCCCCAAGGACTTGAAGCCAGGCATAATCGCCTGCATCCGCCGCAACGTTGACCTCTTCACCTGGAAGCCCTCCGACATGCCCGGGAACTCTGAAGACTTGATTATGCATCGGCTGAGCATCATCCCGGACTCTAAGCCGGTCGTCCAGACGAGGCGCAAGTTTGCCCCGGAGAGACAGCAAATTGTGAAGACAGAGGTCGATAAACTCTTGTCCGCTCGACTTATTCAGGAAGTCAGCTACCCCGAGTGGTTGGCTAATGTCGTCATGGTGAAGAAGGCAACCGGGGGCTGGCGGATCTGTATCGACTTCACGGATCTAAATAAGACATGTCCGAAAGATCCTTTCCCCTCCCCCGCATCGACGCCTTAATTGACGCAACCTCGGGGCATGAGCTACTGTCCTTCATGGACGCATTCTCGGGGTACAATCAGATCCGGATCTTTCCACCGGACATCTCCAAGACCTCGTTCGTCACCGACCAGGGTCTTTTTTGTTACCGCGTTATGCCCTTCGGGCTGAAAAACGCCGGAGCCACATACCAACGGCTCGTCAACAGAATCTTCAAAGACCTGATCGGCCGCAACGTGGAAGTCTATGTCGACGACATGCTCGTCAAGAGCCGGGCCGGGCCGGACCACGTCGCCGACCTCGAGGAAGCCTTCGGAGTCCTCCGGCATCACAACATGAGGCTCAACCCGGCTAAATGCGCCTTCGGCGTCTCCACTGGGAAATTCCTGGGGTTCATCGTCAGCCAGCGCGGCATCGAGGCAAACCCCGAGAAAATCCAAGCTATTATTGACATGGCCCCGCCCCGGAATGTCAAGGAGGTTCAGAGGCTCACAGGCCGGTTGGCTGCAATCGGTCGTTTCCTTTCCAAGTCAGGGGAGAAGTCTCTCCCCTTCTTCAAGGCCCTACGCGGAAAAAGGGGCTTCGAGCGGGGTACCCATCAACAAGAAGCCTTCGAATAGCTGAAGCAGTACCTCACCAACCCTCCTCTCCTCAGCAAGCCCGAGCCGGGTGAACCACTATGGCTCTACCTGTCCGCCTCGGATAGCGCCCTCAGCGCCGTCCTCGTCCGAGAAGAAGATGGAGTTCAGAGACCATTGTATTATGTGAGCAAAGTCCTGCTCCCCGCCGAGACGAGGTATGCAAAGATAGAGAAGGTGGCCTATGCTTTGGTCATGGCAGCCCGGAAACTTCGTCCTTACTTCCAGGCCCGCTCCGTCCAAGTACCGACCGACCAGCCACTGAAGACTATCTTCCACAAGCCCGAAAACTCCGGCCGCTTAGTCAAGTGGTCAATTGAGCTGAGTCAGTTCGACATCAGCTATCAGCCGAGGATGACCATCAAAGGGCAGGCCCTCGCCGAGTTCATAACTGAGTGCACCGTTTTCGAGCAGCCCAACATCGAGGGCTCGGATCCGACCTGGGAGGTCTTTGTCGACGGATCATCCTGCGAAACGGGTAGTGGGGTTGGCATCATCCTTCGTGGCCCCGACCAATTCCTACTTCAATACTCCCTCTGCCTCAACTTTTCGGCCTCCAACAACGAGGCAGAATACGAGGCCATGATCGCCAGATTGACCCTAGCACACCGAGCCGGAGCCAAGCAAATCCAGGCCTTCAGCGATTCTCAGCTCGTGGTCAATCAGATCACCGGAGAATACGAAGCCCGCGATGATCGCATGATGAGGTATTTGGCGGTGGTCCGACGTCTCCTAGCGTCCTTCTGCCACTCCACAGTCATTCGAGTCCCTAGGGAGCAGAATGCTCAAGCAGACGCGTTGTCCAAACTCGCATCTTCCTCCTTCGAGGGTCTCGATCAGACGGTACTCATAGAAATCCTCCTAAAGCCAAGTATTAATGACCAAGGCCAGGAGGCGATGTGTGTGCAAGGCGTTGCCAGTCCAGACGACTGGACCACCCCCATCCGGAGATTCTTAATTAATGCCGAGCTTCCGGAAGACCGGGCCGAGGCCAGACGGGTCAGGGTCCGAGCTGAAAGGTTCGTCATGATTGATGACATCCTCTTCAAACGCTCATACACCTTGGCCGACGGCAAACCATACCTCCGCTGTCTCACCAGCGATGAGGCCAGCTATGCGCTAAAAGATCTTCATGAGGGGATCGACGGATGCCACATGGGGAGCAGGACACTCGCTCGGAAGGCCCTGAATCAGGGGTACTATTGGCCGACCATGCTCCAAGACTCGCAAGACCTATTCAAGAGGTGCGGCCCATGCCAAAGGTTCTCCCCTATCAAGAGGCTTCCTCAAGCCAATCTCCGATCCCTGGCTAGTCCTACGCCATTCGCCATGTGGGGCATGGACCTTGTGGGCCCCTTCCCCGTAGCGGTAGGGCAAAAGAAATTCTTGATAGTCGCCATCGACTACTTCACCAAGTGGCTCGAAGCCGAGCCTCTGCCGAGCATCACCGAGCGCCAAGTACAACAATTCTTTTGGAAGAACATCATTTGCCGGTTCGCAATCCCTCGGTTCCTCATCACGGACAAGGGAATGCAATTCTAAGGTCAGAACTTCCAAACTTTCTGCGCAGACATCGGCGTCCAGCAACGTTTCTCCGCTATTTGCCACCCTCAGTCCAACGGCCAAGCGGAGAACGCGAACAGGCAGATCCTCGACGGCCTCAAAAAGTGCCTCGACAGTTCCCCCAAAGGGCTGTGGGTCGAATAACTACCTAGCGTGCTATGGGCGCACCGAACCACCAAGAGGATCCCCATGGGGGAGACGTCGTTCAGTCTGACCTATGGGACAGAAGCAGTTATCCCCGTCGAGGTCGGCCTACCTTCTCCCCGTATCATGGCCTTCGACGAAGCTGACAATTCTTCCGGCCTGAGGGCCAACCTAGACCTCGTCGCCGAGGTCAGAGAGAAGTCTTCGATCCGAAGAAGCATCTACCAACAACGGATCGAGAAGTTTTACAACAAGAAGGTCCGCCCCACAAACATCAAGGCAGGGGACCTCGTGTTATGAAAACTGTCTGTCTCCGACCCAACCAAGAAGAGGAAATTGGCTCCCAACTGGGAAGGCCCATACCGGGTAGTCGAGGCCGTACGCCCTGGTACGTACCGACTAGCGGATATGGACGGCCGGCCAATCAGCCGACCCTGGAACGCCGAGCACCTAATGAAGTTCCTGGAAGAGCGAACATAGGTTCTCGCTCGGCTAATGTAAATGATAATTTTTGTAAGCTCTCATATGTAAAAGGGCCTTTTGCGCCCCTCTCAACATATATACAAGAGATCTTTTTTTGTCAAACTCCAAATGTCTCAGCAGGTCCGACCTAACACCGGACAACGGGATCGCTTTCTCAAAAGCTTCGGCACCCGAGTCCTCACTCCGGTGTCGTCCCCCAACGTCTCGATAGGAAGGAACCGGCTTCAGGGCAGGGAGTCGCCCTAACACCTCTCGGCCTCCAAGGAACCTCACCCGGCGCCGATCCCTCACGGATCGGCCGTGCCAAACCTCATTTCCACAATCAATCAAGAAGCTATCGACTAGCACAAAGAATGAAAAAGAAACTCCTTATTCATACTCCCTTATTAGTTCTAAAACACAAATCAAGACCGTTACAGGACCACTCCACTCATCTCCAATAGAAGGAAATCACTCTTAGGGCCCCTCGGATCCAACGGATGGCAATCCCACACCGATCGAACGACATGGATCTCTCTCCTCGTCAAGATGGTCCTTGGGGGCTGCCACGGTCGACCCACCGGCCACGGAGCTCTGGGCATCCCCCGGTCGAACACGCTCCAGCAGCAGCAACGCCGAGGGAACCCCCTCCATTTGCAGGCTTCCCGAGCAAGAGGCCGTCCTCGTCCCTGACACGCCGAGCATCGTCTTGTAACGGTGTATCTCCATCTCCTTCTCAACTATGACGTCACGGAGGAGCCTCTCAGAGGAGGGCCTCTGCACCGATGCACTAGACATGGTGTATCCAAGACCGGCGCCTCCGAGGTCCCGATCCACCATCGCTCTCTTCAGCCGGTTCGCTTCTGCACTTAGGGCTTCAGACTTGTCCCGATAATAGTTGAAGGCGGCATCCTGGTCGCGAGCCCCTTTGCGATAGCAAACCAGCGTGGCCTCCAGGGCCTTAATCTTACTCCGGAGCCACGCCACATCTGAGCGACAGGGGTCCGCCTCGGGAAGGGGAGCCGTAATCTACAAGAGAACCAGCCATCACTCAAGATGCATATGCAAAGAGGTTCGGAAATATCCGATGTCAAAACACTTGGCCAGTAAAAAAATCCTCTTTTATAAATTAAGTTTGACGTACAAAAAGGCGGTGGCCAGTCCGCGTTCGGCAAATACAATGGGAAGAAAAGAAAAAAACAAAAACAAAGCTAAACATCTTGTTTCCCCACCTCAAACTCGGCCGGGTTCACTTGAGGGTCGACTGCCGATCCCTCGACTTGGGGCCCCTCCTCATTAGGGGTCTTCGGTGTCCCCTCGACCTCCATGTCGTAGTCGAAATTGGACAGGTCGATGGTCGGGTAGAAGTGCCTCACGTGACTGAGGGCCTTCGCATAGCACTCGTCCTGGGCTTTGATCACCAGGTTCTGACCCACCTCCGTCAACTCCTCCTTCTCCTTTGCGAACCTCTTCTTCAGAGCCGCCATCTTCTTCCCCCATTCCGCCTCCTTGGCGTCGAACTCGGTCTTCATCTTCTGCTCCTTTTTATGCGAGCCTTCGAGCTCTATCTTCATCTCCTTCATCTCCTGCAAGGCCTTGTCAGCCCGGTCTCGCTCCCGCTCCAAGGTCGCCTCATAAAGGCCTCTCACGTGGGCCCCTTGCACGGTCGCCTACAGTAACCAAGCACTACTAAGAAAACCTCCTTTACGACATAATCACAAGGCAAGCGAGGTCGGCAGACTTACCAGCACATTGGCCTGCGTGAGGCGCGTGTACGCATCCTCCAGGGTCTCGACCCTCATCTCCGCGCGGTCCCGGGGGGTCGCTAGCTTAACCGCCACCTCGACGGCCTGGCGCCCTCGGGTTAAGCTGTCGCCCTCACGGATCGACCAAGCCGGCACCCACGGTCGCCGCAACCTCTCCTCTTCCTCTGACCCCACCAGGGGACCCTTCCCCTTATCAAGATCAGCAGCCTTGCCCTGGTCCGAGCTCTTCAGAGCAACCACCACCTTGTCTGTCTCCGAGCGTGTCCTCTTGGCCGGAGGCTCGTCTTGGGCCTCGGAGACCACCTGGGACGACCCCCTCATCCTCATCGCGTCCCCCTTCGCCTCGGACTTCTGCTTCTTCATGGCGAGCTTCTTTGCCTTGATAGATTCTGGATCCATACTTGCGAAAAGATCCATTAAGAACAATGAGCACAAAAGAACAATAAGACCGAGAGAAAGAAACAACTACATACAAAGCACGGCCGGGCTCAGTCCAACGCTCGCCAAGTGACCCTCCGTCACCTTCGGCCAGCTGATGCTATGCGACAGCCGCAGACGCCCGACAAACCCCCTGTAATATCCCGGACGGATATTACCGTATATAAATTATTATTTTATTATTATTTTATTATTATTCTGTTTTAATTCCAAAATTAGAACATTTTGGTGATTTTTACCCGGTTTGTTCCTAGACATTATCTGTATCCAGATATCGGCCAGTATATATCCGTATTGTATCAAATTGATACCGTGATCTTCCGAACTAATAATAAAATTTATTTTATTATTATTTCCAAGATTTAATTATTTTTATGTGGATTATAAGAAGATTTTCCAGTATACGGACATATACGCGCACATACGAGTAGTATGTCGATTAGTGCATTATACGAATTATGTGTTGTATATTTTGGACAACACTTATTTTGCTATAACCTAGTAGGATGGTTAGGGTTTGATTAGGGATTTTTGGTAGCTAAACCTAGGGTTACAAGACAAAAGAGGGTTAAGAATCCTTCTAGAAAATTTCTCCCCCACATCAAACCTTCCCTCACATACCACCTCCCCCACATCATCTCCTTCTCCCCTAGATGAGGCCGGCCCAAATTTAGGGAAGGGCTTAGGTGCAAATGTGTGTGTGTGCACATTTGCATTCTCCCCCTTTTTTCCCACCTATAAATACCCCCTCCTTTCATCACTTTTCTCATTTTGGAAAGATCAAAAAGAAAAGAAAGAAAGAAAGAAAGGAAAAGAAAGAGAGAACAAAAATAATAACTTGAGAGTTTTGTTTTGTAGGTTGATTAGAAGCTTTCTAAAAGCTAGGGGAAGGAGAAGGAGCATAGCAAGTCCTTCCTACAAGAAAGGAAGGTGGGGGTTTCTTCACTACTTGTTTTCTTTCTTTGTTTGTTTGTTTGTTTGGTTGTTGGTTGTTGTTGGACTTCTTCTTCTTCTTCTACCTTCTTGTTTTATTTTGTTTTTTGGGTTGAGTGTGTGGTATGTTGTAGTAAGTAAAAGAGGAAAAAGGAAAAGTAGTAGTAGTAAGTACTAAAGATCATAACTTTAGTATTGTAATCTTTTGTTTGTATGTTATTGGACTAAAAACTCACATATTGCATAATGTTGGACATACAACCATGGTTGGTTGTAGGACTTGATTCACATAAGCATATGAACATTTATTTTACAACCATTGTGGGTTGTAGGACTCTTTATGAAACTTGGACTAATAAGAACATAAGTTCTAAAAAAAAGATATTTTCTTGTAAACACTAGTTGTAGAATTAACTAAAAAGATCTTTCTTTTATTTTAATCACTAGTTGTAATTAACTAAAAAGATCTTTCTTTTATTTTTAATCACTAGTTGTAATTAATTAAAAAGACCTTTCTTTTTATTTTAAGCACTAGTTGTAGCTTAAAAAGATCTTTTCTTTTATTTGATCACTAGTTGTAGATATTAAAAAGATCTTCTTTTTATTTTGATCACTAGTTGTAGCTATCTTTTCTTTTTACTAGATGTAAAGTAAAATAAATAAAAATGATCTTTTCTTTATCACTAGTAATAATAAGATTAGTAAGAAACTAAGTAGTAGTAAGCTAAAATAAGTAGTAGTATGTAATAAATGAAGTAGTAGTAGCATGTATGTAATTAATAAGGTAGTAGTATGTTTATGTCCATAAAGTAGTAGTAGTAATAGATAGTTGTATGTGGTGATTTTGTTGTGAATGAAGTAGTAGTAGTAGTAGATAATTGTGTGTTATGTTTTGATTAAAGTAGGAGTAGTAGTAGTAGTAAAATGTTGTAGGATTGCTTCTAAAAATATTTAGGAGCCATAACCCATGCTTAGTTAGTGTAGGATTGCTTGTAAAAATATCCTACCATGTTTACCATGCTTAGTTAGTGGTAGCCTTGCTTCTAAAAATATTTAGAAGCCATAATCCATACTTAGTTAGTTGTAGGATTGCTTGTAAAATATCCTACCATGTTTACCAGGCTTAGTTAGTTGTAGCTTTGCTTCTAAAAATATTTAGAAGCCATATTCATGCTTTACATGTTGTAGGATCACTTCTAAAAATATTAGAAACCATATTCATGCTTTACATGTTGTAGGATCACTTCTAAAACTATTAGAAGCCATATCCATGCTTTACATGTTGTAGGATCACTTCTAAAAATATTTAGAAACCATGTTTTCATGCTTAATTAGTTGTAGGATTTCTTCTAAAATATCCTACCATGTTTTCATTAGTTGTAGGATTATTTCTAAGAATATCCTATCATGCTTCATGTTTAGAATGTTGTAGGATTCACTCTAAAAATATCTAGCATGCTTAATGATGTTAGAATGTTGTGGGACAAATTCTAGGGTTTCCTACCATGCTTAGATTCACTCATTTGTGCTTAGAATTCGTAAGATTCATTCCTAAAGTTTCCTATCATGTTTAATAATTTATTAGAATGTTGTAGGATTCATCCTAGGAATTTCCTACCATGTCTAGTGGTTATTTATGCTTAATAAAGATTCACGCTAGATAAGTAGTAGAAAGTAGCATATACCATGCTAGATTAATTTATCTATGCTTAGAAAATTGTAGGAAAGCATATACCATGCTAGGTAAATTATCTATGCTTAGATGATGATAGGAAGGTAGTATACCATGCTAGAATAACTTATCTATGCTTGGATAATTGTAGGAAAGCGTATACCATACTGGATTAATCAATGTTCATGCTTGAGTTGGTAGATGCTCATGTATAATGATGTGCATGCTTAGTTAGTAGACATTCATGCTTAGATGATGTCCATGCGTAAGTAGTGTATGTTCGTGACCAAATATTGTTCAAGATCGGGTTAGAAGACACTCATGTTTAACAAATGCCATGTTAGATTAAGACAAAAATTAACCTACCATGTTTAGAACATTGTAGGAGTGTTATGGTTGGTGGTTAGGTTATGCACATTGTATGTCATGCTTAAAGCGCTAAAGGTTATTAAGTCGCTTCGGGCTTCTCATTAGTAGAATGCCTATCGTAGACTATTAGGAGATTCTTCTGTTGCTTCTAATTATAGAAGATCAAGTTGTTAGTAAGCACGTTGGTTGCTTCTAGGTTTGATTACCTGTATGGTTGTTTTGTATGTAGTCGTCCTATACGTGGCTGACCTGGGCTGCATGTAACGATTGGTCTTATACGTAGCTCATTTGGCTCGTACGTGGGTATTGTAGGCTATGAGTAGATCCGATAAGATCTTGTGAAGTCTAAGTTAAGGCGGGTTAATTGTTGCACTCTCTAGAAGAAGGACACGTACAGTGCTTTTTCATGTCGAGTTGGAAGCACAGTGTCGTGTCTCGCTTGTTTGGTTAGAAAATGGACACATACGGTGCTTTTCATGTCTAGTTGGAAGCACAGTGTCGTGTCTCGCTTGTTTGGTTAGAAAAGGGACACATACGGTGCTTTTTCATGTCTAGTTGGAAGCACAGTGGCAGGCATATATATTTGCATTGCCAAGGTCTTGGATCGATAAGCCACGAACCGGATCCCGAAGGGTTCTGGTAAATCTAGGTTGAGCAGCCTAGTAGAGTTGTCTTGCAGAGTCTAAATTAAGGCCTAGCATATTGTGGTTATAATACTGTCCCCCCGAGGAGTGTTCAGGGTTAGGGACATTATTAGGGTAGTGACTTATAAAGATCATTACTTAAACCCTTTGCCGGAAGAGAGGAGTCGGTTGTAAGGGGCACCTTACGACTCACTCGTCCCTGGAGGCAGACCAGGTGGTGTTATTGGGTTATACCTTCCTGTCAAAAGGGATACGTACGATGCCTTCTCACTAGTTGGGGACATGGGTTGCGTATCCTGATTGTTAATTCATGAATATGCCATGATAAGAACGAGAGGGTTCCTAGGGAATAGACCCTTCGACCCTGTCAGGTTCTATGCTTTCTCATGACCAGTTGAGGGCACGGAAGAAGGTTGCGAGTACCTTGTAGTTCGTGTTAGCTTTTGAGCGGGGTCCGGTGCGGCCGGGCAATAGTGGCAAACAAGGACACCACTATTGACTGCAGTAACGGGAATAGACCGTACCTGCAACTTCGCCAGTCATGTAGTATTATGTCAGGAACAGGTTGCGTATAATTAGAATTCATAACGCGGGTTCAAATCCCTATATGGAGAAACGGCTTGAGATGGGGCGCATGTAGTATGGGATGCATGTTGCTTCGGAGACTTGCTGATATTAGAATAGGAGCATCCTAGTTCTATGTAAACATCGCATTAGAGTCTAGTCATAGCACTCACAAACACTTAAACTACACTAACACCATTGCTGTATTTTGTATATTGTTTGGAAGATTCGCTGCTATATGATCAGCCTTTAAGCGTCAGTGAATACTGACGTCCCCACTTCCATAGGTACTGGATTGCAGAAGTACAGGTGCGAGATTCAGGAGGACTCAAGTTAAGGAAAGCAAGGAGTCAGTATCATGTATAGTTCCGCTGCATTATATGTATTGATTATCTATTAGTTGAGAAGTACTCAAGTGAGAGTTACCAAGTGTTATTCTTCATTCCTTGTACTCGGATGTAAATTGTTGAAGATTGTAATACTTGGAAATGTGAAGGCACTATTGTAACACTGTTGTAATGTATTGCAGTTGCATGACATTCAGACTTGTAATCATTGGATGTTGAATAAAAGTTTTAAATTCTCCTGTTTTTCTGTGTATTGTGACTAATTGAAGAAAAAGTCCTGGCTCGTGTCACGGTTTCCCAATATATGGAAATCGGGGCGCTACACCCCCAATCTTCAGCAGACATATCCCTCGGCCTCGGCGCTTTAAACTGAGGCTTGTAATAATTCCACCGAGTGGTCCCTCGCTCCGGATCACAAGGTATTTCTGCTTCCACTCTTTAATTGAGTCCGGATGGCCGTGAACCACCTTCCCCTTACCCCGATGGGAGATATAGTATATCCCCTCCGACTCTCCCGACGAGCTGATCCCCAACATCGCTCGGAACACATTCAGCCGGAGGGGTACCTTCTGCTTCTCGCAGAGCAGCACAAAGCAGATGATCTGCTTCCACGAATTCGGCCCGTACTGCATCGGGGCCAGCTTCGCCCAGTTGAGCACCTCCTTGATGAACGGATGCATCGGCAGCCTCAGTCCGGAGCCGAAGGCGTCTACAGGGAAGACGCAGTACCAGTCCGGCAGAGGATCGGTGGGACGAAGGGTCGGGCTTGGCAGCATCAATTCATACTCCGACCCGATGTGGAAATGCGACCGTGCAACATCCAAGTCACCATCTTCTAGTATCGTCGAAATCGAATCCATCTTTACAATCTTCCGACTTGGCGAAGAAGGTTGGACCCCAAAGAGCACCGTGTCAGAAAGATCATCGGGGTACCGCCGGAAGTGGTCCGGCTGCGCTGGAGACCACGTCGCCAAGTTCCTAACAACGGGCGCCTTGCTCGAACCCTCGGCCTTGATCCCTTTCTTTCTCGGCACCCTCTTCTTCCGAGCCTTCTCTGGCGAGGGGGTGGACAAACGCTCAAGGCCGGCCGGCGTGGAGGACGAACCTACCCCCCGAACCTTAGGGCCCCTCCTTGCGCCTCTAGTCCGAGCCTTGGCTGCTTCACCTTCTCCTTCACTATCTTCCCCCTCGGAATCCGTACTCACTATCTCCACAACATCAGAGCTGTCACTTGCCTCCTCAGATTCGCTACTCTCCACCACGAAAGGGTTCCGAGAGCGTAACGGCCTCACATTGTATACCGGCTCCTCCTCGCATATTGGCTCCTCCCACGAAGTCGAATCGGAAGGCTTCACATCATGTACCGACTCCTCCTCGAGCACTGGCTCCTCCCACGAAGTTGATTTTGAGGCAGGGTTCCCTTCCCCCCTCGACGTCGACGCAGACGAGCCAGACTGAGCCCTATACATCTGTGCCTAACAAAAGAAACTTACAAACTAACCTTTGGGTTGCCTCGGACTGACGAGCCGGTGCAGCTAAACAGTCAAGCCGAGCGCTGAAGTGTTTGATTTCTTTTTAAGAAGACAGCAGGAGGGAACTGAACAGAATGGGGAAGAGGGGGGGGGGGGATATTTATAGAGGGAGAGGTGACGCCTCGATTTTCGCATTACTGTTCCTTGAATACTGCGCATCTGCCACCAATAGAATCGCGCCACGTCATCCTCGAAACTGGCGCTGCTGACGTCACCTAGCACCGGTTGGAGACCCCACAGAGGTCAGTTTGGATGAAGTGTTCAGCGGAGAAAATTTTTTGCTTAAGATTTAAGGCGCCGTCTTTAGACAGGCGCCCCGGGCTCCAGGGCTCGGTCGGCTCTCCTCTCACCCACGAACAACTCAGGGCTTACGGCCTCGGCAGCCGAAACCCCGAACTGTTCGAGGGTGGGAGAAAAGCCACCATCGCCTAGAACCCTATCGGAAAGCAGATCGGCCCACCTCCCATCTCTAACTCCTTTGGGCTGACAACCATCAGAAACCGTCAGCACCAGAAGGAAGACAGAGATTGGAGACGACCCATCTATCCGAGGCTCGTTAGCCCCAGGTCCGGAATTCGGTTGATACCCCTCCCGTCCGGATCTTTCTCGGGCAAACAGCCGTGTCAGAGCCGTCTGACCCGAAAAAGGATCCGGACGGCAAAGTCACCACCAGTCCGAGGTTCCCAGGGTTAAAACCTTTCAGCACCTTATCCCCCGAGCACCGGACTACGGCCGCCATCTCTTCTGCCTTGTTCTCCCCCGACCCTGACACTCACATCGAGGCCATCAGGAACAGGAGAAGAACAAGGCAATAAAGTGACCACCCGTCCAACGCTCTCAGGATCAAAATTTTGCAAGAGACAGACGTCCGCCAAAGCAGACACCTCTGGTGGCCGATGGACCACCCTTGCTGTTATCAAACCCGCTGTGGGGAAAGGGGTATTTATAACCTCCCCCATAGACCGGCCATTATGACATTGGGAAATCCAAATGACGGAAGCCTAAGCGCCATGCATTTATTAGGCGGCGCCATTAATGTCCCTAGGAAATTGGAACATTGTACAGATCTCGGAGCGCCTTCAATGCTCCGCGGAGACAGCAGGCCGCCCCGCTCAAACCTTCTAAGGCACAACAGTTCGCCATCACCCTTGCCGACCCATAATCCCTCGCCAGCTCGAGGTTCGGTCTAGCACCAGGGTAGTCTTCTCAGGAAGGCTCAACGGTTCGCCATCACCCTTGCCGACCCATAACCCCTCGCCAGCTCGAGGTTCGGTCTAGCACCAGGGTAGTCTTCTCAGGAAGGCACAACGGTTCGCCATCACCCTTGCCGACCCAAAATCCCTCGCCAGCTCGAGGTTCAGTCTAGCACCAGGGTAGTCTTCTCAGGAAGGCTCAACGGTTCGCCATCACCCTTGCCGACCCATAATCCCTCGCCAGCTCGAGGTTTGGTCTAGCACCAGGGTATTCTTCTCAGGAAGGCACAGCGGTTCGCCATCACCCTTGCCGACCCATAATCCCTCGCCAGCTCGAGGTTCAGTCTAGCACTAGGGTAGTCTTCTCAGGAAGGCTTAACGGTTCGCCATCACCCTTGCCGACCCATAATCCCTCGCCAGCTCGAGGTTCGGTCTAGCACCAGGGTAGTCTTCTCAGGAAGGCACAACGGTTCGCCATCACCCTTGCTGACCCATAACCCCTCGCCAGCTCGAGGTTCGGTCTAGCACCAGGGTAGTCTTCTCAGGAAGGCACAACGGTTCGCCATCACCCTTTCCAACCCATAATCCCTCGCCAGCTCGAGGTTCAGTCTAGCACCAGGGTAGTCTTCTCAGAAAGGCTCAATGGTTTGCCATCACCCTTGCCGACCCATAATCCCTCGCCAGCTCGAGGTTCGGTCTAGCACCAGGGTAGCCTTCTCACCAAGGCCCAACGATTCGCCATCCCATTTCCACGACCATGAAACACTCCTCCACGGCTAACTCCCGCATCCCCGCAGGAGTGGGGGGCTTGTGTGGTGGGGTAAAAATGGCCTGGGGCCTAGCCAAGGCCCAGGAGGGCTCACTCGAAAAGAAAAAACAATCAAGCTCGGCCCCGGACCACTATAGCCTCGGCACCGAGCCGTACATTCACCCCCACAGAACTGGTCTCCTAGTATTCGACGAGCCTCGATGGCCCTCGGCCTCCGATCCACGACAGCCCCCCGGGCCGTCTGCCCAGCCTGGCAAGGAATGAGGATGACCTGGCACAGCCTAGGCCATCCGATTCTCCCAGAGGCACAGGAGCCCCATGATCAGCCATATCAGCTCCAAATACCACCTAGGGCTTTGCCACGTCAGCCCTATACCACTCTTGGCACTGCCACGTCCGCCCTAAACCCCCTGGGCCTCCTGCCACGGCAGGCCCAAGGACTTTCGGGTCCAGACCCGGCCCCCAAGCGGATCCAAACCCGGTTGGGATTCCCTATAAATACCAGACCCTCACCCACCTTTTCAGGTAATCAATCTTTGCCACCTAAATTCCCCTAGTTATTGCTACTCTCTCACAAAGACTGACTAGATTGTCGGAGGGTCCGCCACCGGGATAAACCCCGGTGTTTCAGGACCGTCTGCAGGTACTCGAGGCGAGGCCATCCGAGCCGATCCTCAAGCGCCGAAGCGAGCCTCTCGCTCACCGTCCGGCACCGTGCTCTTCCCTCATTAGAAATTGAGTCCGAACTCACACCTGGTGCACCCACACTACGACCAAAAACAAGCAGCATCAGGCCATTTTCACTAGGAGCTTCTTAGAGAAGTTCTTTCCTAGCAGCACCAGAGTTGAGATGGAGCAACAATTCTTAGCCCTGAAGTAGGTTGGTCGTTATTTCTAGTAATGGAATTTTGTTACATATTGTTCATGCAATGTTGTAACATAAGACTTTCTTGAAACAAGGCTCCAGGTCTGTGGACGAGTATGCAACCGAATTTACGATACTTAGCCGCTTCGTAGCCATTCTTGTGGCGAACGAAGAGGATAGGGCTCGTAGGTTCATTTTGGGGCTTGAGCGAGACATCAAGGTACAGCTTGTCTCTCTTTGCTTGCGTACCTATGCTGAAGCTCTTGAGGCAACTAGGGCCCAGGAGCAGGCTCGTGCTGGTTTGGCTCCTTCTCAGCGGACTGTTCCGCACTCAGTTGCTAAGTGTTCTGGTGGGCCTATTCGGAGACCTGTTCCAGCCCCTCCGGTCAGGGCAGCTCCTTAGTCATTTGTTGGGTATGAGATACCCTCCCTTTTGGCGTCGTGTACTGCTCGCTGAGAGTCACAACCAGGGATATTGGTCATGGACCTACAGAGGTGTTGGCAATCGATGAATGTCGATTGCCGTAATTAGTTACTATTTTGACAGACCAGTCAGGCTCAATCGTTGTTTTAAAAGCACTGTGCATATTTCGAATATACAACATTTTTCTGTAACACTAATAATTAAGTATTTTTCCTTTCTGGTTGAGGATCGATTTGGTATTAGGGGTGATACCCTATAATCCGAGTTGTTCTAAGGGCCAGCACTAGGCGGTGATAACCGGGGTTGGCTCTTCCTGTCGTAAGGATACGTGCTGAGTTTGCGTACCTCGCTCTGTTAATTCCCAAGACACCGATGGTAAGAATGAGATGTTTTCTGTTCTATGTTGTAGACGGACGGACCATGGGTAAGGTCCCCCATGAGTATCGGTGTCAACTTGGTACGTGGTGTACCTTATAGTTCATCACGACTTTTGGTGAGATGATCACTACTATTCATTCATAGTAACGGGATTGGACCCAAACTGTATGTCTCACTAGCCACGTTATGACAGGAACAGGAAGTGTACAATAGTAGAATGCAATGCATGACGAGGGTTCCAAACCCTGAAACTAGAGAAGATGTCATGATTTAAAGCATATGTAGTATGGGATGCATGTGTCTCCAAAGTCTTGCTGACATAGACTAAGTGCATCTGTTTCATGTAAATTGTGTACTGTGCATTAGACTTAAGGTCATGGCATACACTGACACTAGGAAATTAGGATGCACGTTTCTGTTTTCATTAAAGGCTAGTTGTGCTTGCTAGTTGGAGATCGCTGTTTTCTTATCAGCATTGCGTCAGTATATGTACCGACGTGCCATCTCAAATAGGTGTTGGATACCGGGTCGCGAGTGCAGGAGGGCTCAAGACAAGTAAGGCATCCAAGTGGAGTAGTTATGTACCTATCTACCATTCGAGTAGGTGCAGGAATATCAGTGTCATGCCTCGCTTCCCAAAAAGGGATACAGAATACGGATACGTGACTAAGCCTAGCGAATGATTTTCATCATCCATAAGCTATCAGGATCTTTACAACAAGCACAAGAATAATCAACAGATAACAAGGAGAAATCAACCATGCATGCATATATGAATCAATATACCAACAGGAATTTACTTGAAACAAAATTTAATAATCTCAAATAAACCAGATCTGAACAAGTTAATAATTCTGGGTCACATTGCCCCAATACAAAATAATCCAAGTAACCAAGTACAATTATTCAAGATAAGCAACAAGAAATAAATAGATATAGCAAGAACTCCAGCCAACTAGAATCTTAAATCACCTACTCCACTAGGCAGCTGATCACCATAATCTGGAATTTAACAAATTGCAGAAAAAAGGAAAAAAGAAACAAAATGCCCGTCAATGCAAGTTACGGGCCGCTTGTAGTGCAGGCACAAGTACAGGAAAAGAATAACAAACATTGAGTAACAACAGAAACAAACATATCATGGATTAGACATGGCAACAAAATAGAACAACTAGTATGGCAAGATAAACGAGTGCAAGTAGCATGTAACAAGTGTCAAGTGAACAAGTATCATGTAAACGAGTAACGAGTAACAAGTGTCAAGTATCAAGTATCATGTACAAGTAACAAATAACAAGTGTAAGTATCAAGTATCATGTTGGTCCAAGTCTGGTATCTAGTCCTATCTAAGTAGAACTTCAAGCGTCCCAGGTTTTACCACATGGTTGCTACATTCAAACAAATTACGTTTAGGCCTAGTGGTGGGTTTCTATAGGGCCGTGTACTCAGGCATAAAGTCAAGTAACAAGTACAAGCACGAATCACGCATCGTAAACTCGTGGCATTATATAGTTATAACAAGCATGAATCATGTAGTCATGAAACATGGCAGCATATAGTAATAACAAACATGAATCATGTAGTCATGAAACGTGGCAACAAGTAATAACAAGCATGAATCATGTAATCATGAAACATGACGGCATATAATGGAAACACGGGCCCTCTTCTGATTACACATACCTATATTGTCCACTACCAAGGTCTTTCCTTTAATCCCAGCTTGGTTATTTGTTATTATTATCAAACAGGCATGTATGTGTATAAAACATGGCAAGAATAACATGGCATGAACTAGTAACAAGTTTAGGTTGGAAGATAAACATGCACGGGTGAAAGACAACTCATAAAAGATTAAGACAACGAAAATTCTAGTTCAGAACAGTAAGACAGTACTGCACCAAATCTGGGATTCTCGTTGCCACAAACATCCAAACCTGGATCCGTCAGAAAATCTGGAAAATAGACTGTCGGGCGAATCCAGCAAATATGTATGTCATATGGTATTTCAAAAAAACAGGACTCAAAACAGAATTGTATCCAGAAAACATGTTCAGCCAGAAATCAGAAATTTGTATTCATAAATGGGAAAACAGCATAAAAGCTCACTAATTAAATCCACAAAAAATCTGGGGTATTTCCTAGTATGTTTAGTAACAGAAAATAAAGTTTCATAATTTTCTAACATAGATAGAATAGTCAATTAAAATCAGCAAGCAGCAAGATATAGCAGTTTTGTAAATCTGGAATCATAAACACAGCAGCACTAAAACAGCAATATTTTACAAAATATAAATCAAAATCCAGATTCGTCAAAAGGGTGATAAAGTAGATACAGCAAGCTACAATTCATAGTAGCAAAGTTTTTATAAACAGCAAATAGAATCAGGTCGAAATTAAGTATCTTTACTGAACAGTATGAAAATTCTTTCAATATAGTAGTTGTTTGCAAGTATAGAGCAGTTCATAAAAGTTATCAACTAAATCCAAAAAATTAGGGGTTAATCCCCATTAGGTCTAGTTGTACTAAGCAAAATGTTGGATCAAAATATTATCTTTAGCATCCGTAGAAAAATAGTTAACCATACAGAATTCAAATAAAATAGAATCTGGAATTTTTAAACTTATCTGTAGTAAAATAGTCATAACTTGCAACTCATAAATCGAAACTGAGATTTGTTAGAAATTCTGGTAAGTAGATAGAATTCTCTATAATTCATATTCACAAATAATTTTCATATACTGACCTTAATAGGGCCTAAAATACAGAACAAAAACGGGGCACAACACAAAAACAGAATCTTCTTTATTCATAAAATCAACATAGATCATATGAAACTCATCAAAATCATAAAAAACGTGAAATATGGTTTACTAGATGTCCAAGCAACATGGTATAGGGTATTTAGCAAGTCTACAACAAGTTATACTATATTGAACACATCATGCACTCAAGATCATACAATACCTCATAATCACGAACACATGCATGTATAAACGAATTAATTATCTCTAACCTTATATTTATGTCGTGTGTGTAATGAGATAACTATGGAAAACCAACACATAGAGGCAAGATATGACAGCGGTTTTGAACAAGAATTGTCTCTAGAACAAACCTACACTACATGCGGTATTTAGTACTTGTATATGCAAAGAGAAATTATACAAGTTACTTGCCTTATAGAGGACGATGCAAACGATGAGGCAAGAGAAAGACTAACGGGAATGGATTCCCGGCACGAACAAAACAAACAAACGTACCCACGAACCACGAACAAAATAACGAGCACACGAATACAACGATATCAACATGCACACCAAGAGAGAAAAAGAGAGACGGCTGACGGGGAGCGGCGCTGCTGAACGGGGGAACAGAGCACAGGGGTGCAGGCTGTATGACGTCGCTGGCTGCAGGAAAGGAGATAGGAACAAAAATGAATAAATAAAAGAAAATAGGGCATGAACAATTGAATCAAGAAGAATAAATAAAGGCGAAAATCAAATAGATGAATATATAAAGATAAAGAAGATCCAAAACAAGGTTCAAAAAGAGATACAAGCTGAATAAATATCCAAAAAAAAGTACACCCAAAATACATAAAATTAAAAACAGGGGATACAAATCCTACCCACCTAACAAGAAGAATTTCGTCCTCGAAATTCAAACAAGTGGTACATAGGGTAACCCCGAAAAGAAAGGAAGAACAAAACAAAAAGCTACTCAAACAGATGAGGAAACTTATACTGAATCTCCTCCTCCAGCTCCCAAGTCGACTCACCCGGCGAGTGAGGATTCCAAGAAATACGAACCAGTTTGATGACCTTGTTCTTAAGCACTTTCTCCCGCCGATCCAAAATAGCAACTGGCAGAATCTCACAAGTCAAATCCGGCCGAACGGTTAACTAAGAATAGTCGATCACGTGGCTCTCATCTCGGATATATCTCCTGAACTGTGAGACATGAAAAACATCGTGCACTCCTGATAAAGCTGGAGGCATTGCAAGGCGATAGACCACCTTGCCTACTCACTCCACAATGTCGAACGGTCCAATAAACCTAGGGATGAGCTTACCCCACCGCCAAATCGAATGACACCACGCCAAGACAATACCTTTAGGAAAACATGGTCACCAACCTCAAACTCCAAAGCTCTCAGATGGACATCAGCCCATCGCCTCTGCCTATCCTAGGCTGCCTGCAAGTGCTTCCAAATCTAAGTCACTGCATCAACTATCCTGGTGATCAACTCTGGACCAACAACTTCCTCTCACCAATGTCATCCCAGCACATTGGTGATCTGCACTTCTGCCCATAAAGAGCCTCGAACGGTGCAGCTTTAAGACTAGCCGGACAGCTGTTATTGTACGACAACTCTACGATGTGCAAATGGTCCTCCCATGATCCACCAAACTGCAGCATACAAGACCTTAACATGTCCTCAAGAATCTGGATGGTCCTCTCAGACTGTCCATCTGTCTGGGGATGAAAAGCTGTACTGTACTGTACTTCAATTTACTCCCCAAACTACTCTGAAGACTCTCCCAGAATTGAGACCTGAATCTCGTATCCCTGTCGGATACAATACTGATTGGAACCCCTTGAAGTCTGACGATCTCTTGCATGTACTTCTCAGCTAGGCTCTCAGTAGACTGTCCGATACAAAAGGGAATGAAGTGAGCACTCTTCGTCAGTCATTCGACAATCACCCAAATGGCATTATGACCCTTAGGACTCCTCGGCAAAGCGGTCACAAAATCCATAGTGATATGCTCCTACTTCCACTCAGGAATAGGAAGCGGTTGAAGAAGTCTTGCGGTCCTCTGATGCTCTGCCTTCACTTGCTGGCAGATCAAACACTGAGATACAAACCGAGCCAAAGCCCTCTTCATACAATGCCACTAGAAATGAAGCTTCATGTCCTGATACATCTTAGCACCTCCAGGATGAATAGAATACGACGACTAGTGGGCTTCCTCAAGCAACCTCTGACGAACTTCACCCTTTGGGACACACAACCTGGACCCAAAATGATGCGAGGCATGAATAACCATATCCGTTCTGGAACCAGCCTAAACTTCATCTCTGAAACCCTCCAACTGCACAACACTAGCCTGCGCCTCTTTGATTTGATTAACAAACGACGACTGAAGTTGGAGCACCAAACAACTTCGATCAGAACTCGGCAACAACACATCCAACTCCAACCTCTGCATCTGCTCAACCAGATCACTCTACTGATTCAGGAACATAGCTGTCGGTCTCCTGCTCAAAGCATCTGGCACCAAGATCACTCTACCAGGATGGTATTACAAACTGATGTCATAATCGGGCCATAAGCTCCAACCAACGCCTTTGCCGCATGTTCAACTCCTTCTGGGTGAAGACGTACTTGAGACTTTTGTGGTCTGTAAAGATCTCCACTCGATCCCCAAGTAAATAATATCTCCACAGCTTCAAAGAAAAGGTCACTGCTGCTAACTCCGAGTCATGAGTCGAATAGTTCTTCTCATGCAGCCTCAACTGCCTCGATGCATAAGCAACGACTCGGCCCTTCTACATCAGAACTGCTCCAAGACCCCTGCCCGAAGCATCACAGTGAACTACAAATCACCTGAACCATCTGGAATAATCAACAATGGCACCGACGTCAACCTGCTCATCAACTCAACAAAATCCTCACTGAAAGCTTCAGACCAACATAACTTTTGATCCTTCCCAGTCAGCTTAGTCAATGGTCCTGCTATCTTCGAAAAATCTTGGGCGAATTTCCGATAATAGCCTGTTAGACCAAGGAAACTCCTCACCTCTGAAACTGACTAAGGAACTGGCCAATCCTTCACAGCCTCAACCTTGGACGGATCCACAGAAATACCATTGCCCGAGATAATGTGCCCTAAGAAAGTAACCCTGTCGAGCAAAAACTCACACTTGTTGAGTTTCCCATAGAGCTGATTCTCCCACAAGGTCTGCAGAACCAACCTAAGATGCTTAGCATGATCTTCCCGATTCCGAGAATACACCAGAATGTCATCAATGAAGACCACCATAAATCAATCTAGAAACTGGGAAAAGACCCTGTTCATAAGACTCATGAATACAGCTGGCGAATTCGTGACCCCAAACGACATCACAAGATACTCATAATGCCCATATCTGGTCCTGAATGTCATCTTCTGTACATCAGTCACCTTCACCATGACCTGATGGTACCCGGAAGAAGATCCAACTTTGAGAAAATAGTAGCTCCGGTCAACTGATCAGATAAGTCATTGATCTTAGGCAGCGGATACCGATTCTTCACAGTAACACTGTTCAGTTCCCGATAATCCATGCACATTCGACAACTAACATCCTTCTTGTTGACAAAAAGGACTGGAACACCCCAAGGGGAAACACTGGGTCTGATGAACCCCAAATCCAGCAACTCTTGAATCTGCACCTTAAGCTCTGCTAACTCAACCGGTGCCATTCTGTAGGGACTTTTCGATATCGGTGCCATACCAGGCTGAACTTCAATACCGAACTCCACATCCCTATCAGAGGGTAAGCCAGACAACTCCTCTGCAAAAACATCCAGGAAATCCCGCACTACTAGAGGTGAAGCCTCACAGCCTGAATGCAATTCTATCACACAAACTTCCTGATCAGCCGAAGTCTTAGCTCGGCCAAGGGGCATCTCCCCGGCATGGAACTCAAACTCTGCGCGACCTGGGATCCGGAATACAAATTTCTTAGCACAACAATCAATAATGGCATGGGATTCACCCAACCAATCCATACTGAGAATAACTTTGAATCCGGAATTCCCAATTACAATCAGATCGGCCTTGAAATCAGCACCGCCAATAACCACGGGACTCTGCCTGCACTCTCGGGAAGAAATAACAATACCACCACCTGTTACAATGTTCCAAGCCTCTAACATGATGATGCACTCCAAATGATGGCGAGCCACGAACCGAGAAAATACAAAGGAATGGGTTGCCCCGAAATAAAAAAGAACAAGAGCAAGAAAAGAGCAAACAAGGACAATACCTAAGATAGAATCAAAAGCAAGAGAAAACGAATTGATGAACAAGGGTGAGGAAAACACAATGAAGAAAAATAATATGAAAGAATAATGCAAGATAATGAAAAGAAGCAAAAGAGAAACAACAAAACAACAAAGCAATAAAAGCAAAATATACCTGCAACAACACCCTCTACTGACTCAGCATCTGCAGCAGTCAGGTTGAAAGCCTGACCTCTCCTAGGGGCAGCAGTCCTCTGACCGACAATCTGGTGGTGAGGAGGAAGCGGTGGCCTGACTGGAACACAAGCTGGGGCAATCTGCTGAATAGGACCCCCGGTTGGAAGAGCCATCGGCTGCTGCTGCGGATAATCCCGTACTGAATGGTCAGCAACACCACAAAAAAAATAGCAGAGATTGGCAGGCATGTAGTCTTTGCGCACATGCCCGGTCATCTGGAAGAAATCACAGAATCCTTCTCTCCGAGGAGCGACAGAAGGGTAAGGAGCTACCCTGACAGGATGGGCTGGGACAAGCCTCCGAATCGGCCCACTAGAAGGCCTAGCAACAACAGAGTGCAGAACAGTCTACTGGGGAGGAGCCAACCCACCACGAGCCTTCTCTTGAGCTCGATCTGCCTCAAGAGCCTTAGCATAAGTATGCAAGCGAAAAGAGATAAGTTGCACCTTAATATCTCGCTCAAGTTCCAGTGTGAATCTACCAGTCCTGTCCTCTTCGTTCGCCACAAGAACGGCTGAGAAGCGACTAAGTCTTGTAAATTCTGCTGCATACTCATCCACAGACCTGGAGCCCTGTTTTTCAAGAAAGTCTCATGTTACATGATTGCATTGACAATATGTAACAAAATTCCAATAATAGAACAATGCCCAACCTGTTTCAGGGTCAGGAACTGTTGCTCCATTTCAACTCGAGTGCTGCTAGGGAAAAACTTCTCCAAGAAGCTTCTAGTGAATGTAGTCCTAGTAATCGGTCATTCGAGCCTTTCGGACTCGGACCTCCACCAAATGTGAGCTAGGTCCACCAGCTGGATGGCTACCACATCCACTCTGTCAGCATCGACAACCCTTGCTGCCAAAAGCAACTGCTCAGATTGGATCAACCACTGTTCGGCCTCCAAATGCGTCTCAGTTCCGGAGAATCTGTTGGGATGTATCCACATGAAATCTGTGACTGTACCCGGACTGGGATGGAGAGCTGCCTGCATAGGCACAGCTGGAGGCAGAACCCAGACAGCTTCCAAGGCAGCCATCACAAGGTAACTGTGATTTTGCTGCATATTGATCAACCGTTCCAACACATTGGTAACGGCCTCAAGCCCGAGCTGATCTTCCTGAGGACGAGAAGTGGAACCTCTGCGAGCCATTGTTTGCACAAGATCAAAAACAGTCAGCATCTAGATCAAAGTTGATTATAATTCATTCATGTATGCATGGTCTGTGTACTGTTGAGTCAATCCCAGATCGAGCCAAGCTTGTCTAATGTATCAGTTAAACTAATACATTAGCCAAACCCGGGCACTGATACCTCTACAAACCTTGTCACGCCCAACTTCCTAAAAAAGAATACGGAATACGGATACATGACTAAGCTCAGCGAATGATTTTCATCATCCATAAGCTGTCAGGATCTTTACAACAAGCACAAGAATAATCAGCAGATAACAAGGAGAAATCAACCACGCATGCATATACGAATCAATATACCAACAGAAATTTACTTGAAACAAAATTTATTAATCTTAAATAAACCAGATCTGAACAAGTTAATAATTCTGGGTCACATTGCCCCAATACAAAATAATCCAAGTAACCAAGTACAATTATTCAAGATAAGCAACAAGAAATAAATAGATATAGAAAGAACTCTAGCCAACTAGAATCTTAGATCACCTACTCCACTGGGCCGCTGATCACCATAATCTGCAATTTAACAAATTCCAGAAAAAAGGTAAAGAGAAACAAAACGCTTGTCAATGCAAATTACGGGCCGCTTGTAGTGCAGGCACAAGTACAGAAAAAGAATAACAAACATAGAGTAATAGCGGAAACAAACATAGTATGGAATAGACATGGCAACAAAATAGAACAACAAGCATGACAAGGTAAACGAGTGCAAGTAGTAGGTAACAAGTGTCAAGTAAACAATTATCAAGTAAACGAGTAACTAGTAACAAGTAACAAGTGTCAAGTATCAAGTATCATGTACTAGTAACAAGTAATAAGTGTCAAGTATCAAGTATCATGTTGTTTCAAGTCTTGTATCTAGTCCTATCTAAGTAGCACTTCATGCATCCCAGGTTTTTACCACATGGTTGCTACATTCAAACAAATTATGTTTAGGCCTAGGGGTGGGTTTCTATAGGGCTGTGAACTCAGGCATCAAGTCAAGGAACAAGTATAAGCACGACTCACGTAATCATAAACTCGTGGCATCCTATAATAATAACAAGCATGAATCATGTAGTTATGAAACATGACAGCATATAGTAATAACAAGCATGAATCATGTAGTCACGAAACATGGGAACAAGTAATAATAAGCATGAATCATGTAATCGTGAAACATGACCCCATATAGTAATAACAAGCATGAATCAGATAGTCATGAAATATGGCAACAAGTAATGGGAACACGGGCCCCCTTCTGAGTACACATACCTATATTGTCCACTACTAAGGTCTTTCCCTTAACCCTGGCTTAGTTATTTGTTATTATTATCAAACAGGCATGTATGTATACAAAACATGGTAAGAATAACATGGCATGAACAAGTAACAGGTTCAGGTTGGAAGATAAACATGCACGGGTGAAAGACAACTCATAAAAGATTAAGACAACAAAAATTCTAGTTCAGGACAGCAAGACAGTACTGCACCAAATCTGGGATTACCATTGCCACAAAGATGCAAACCTGGATCCGTAAAAAAATATGGAAAATAGACTATCGGTTGAATCCAGCAAATATATATAAGTCATATGATATTTCACAAAAACATGACTTAAAACAGAATTGTATCCAGAAAACATGTTCAGCCAGAAATCAGAAAGTTGTATTCATAAATAAAAAAACAGCCTAAAAGCTCACTAATTAAATCCACAAAAAATCTGGGGTATTCCCTTGTATGTTTAGTAACAGAAAATAAAGTTTCATAATTTTTCAACATAGATAGAATAGTCAATTAAAATAATCAAGCAGCACGATACAGCAGTTCTAGAATCATAAACACAGCAGTAATAAAACAGAAATATCTTACAAAATATAAATCAAAATCGAAATTCGTCAAAATGGTGATAAAGTATATACAGCAGGCTACAATTAATATTCACAAAGTTTTTATAACCAGCAAATAGAATCAGGTCGAAATTAAGTATCTTTACTGAACAGTATGAAAGTTCTGCAAATATATTAGTTGTTTGCAAGTATAGAGTAGTTCATAAAAGTTATCAATTAAATCCACAAAAATTAGGGGCTAATTCCCATCAGGTCTAGTTGTACTCATCAAAATATTGGATCAAAATAGTATCTTTAGCATTAGTAGAAAAATAGTTAACCATACAGAATTCAAATAAAACAGAATCTGGAATTTTTAAACACATCTGTAGTAAAATAGTCATAACTTGCAACTCATAAATCGAAACTAAGATTTGTTAGAAGTTCTAGAATGTAGACAGAATTCTATATAATTCATATTCAGAAATATTTTTCATATACTAACCTTAATAGGGCCTAAAATACAGAAAAAAAACGGGGCACCACACAAAAACAGAATCTTCTTTATGCATAAAATCAACATAGATTATATGAAACTCATCCAAATCATAACAAACGTGAAATATGGTTTACTAGATGTCCAAGCAACATGGTATAGGGTATTTAGCAAGTCTACAACAAGTTATACTACATCGAACACATCATGCACACAAGATCATACAACACCTCATAATCACGAACACATGCATGTATACAAGAATTGATTATCGCTAACCCTAAATTTATGTCATGTGTGTAATGAGATAACTACGGAAAAACAACACATAGAGACAAGATATGAAAGGGGTTTTGCACAAGAATTGTCTCTAGAACAAACCTATACTACAGGCAATATTTAGTACTTGTATATGCAAACAGAAATTATACAAGTTACTTGCCATATAGAGGACGACGCAAAAGACGAAGCAAGAGTAAGAATAATGGGAATGGATTTCCGGCACGAACACAACGAATGAACGAACCCAGAAACCACGAACACAATAATGAGCACACGAACACAACGAGATCAAACACGCACACCAAGAGAGAGAGAAAGAGACGACAGACGGGGAGCGGCGCTGCTGAACGGGGGAACACAGCACAGGGGTGCGGGCTGTGTATCGCCGTTGGCTGCAAGAGAGGAGAAGAGAATGAGGGCTGCCGAGGTGGTGGTCGCTGGCATCGCTGCAGAAGGGGGGAAGGGCGGCACTGGTGCATCGGGGCTGCTGGGTTGCTATGGTGAAGCGACGGGGGCTGCTGCGGGGTTGTCGCTGGCTGAGAGAGACACGAGAGAGTGGTCGGGAGACAGGGAAGAGGAGCGACGGAGAGGAGGTCGGGTGAGGGCACGGGGCGGTGAAGAACGAGCGGTAGGAGAAGAGTAAAAGTGAGCAACTAGGGTTTGGTGAATAGGGTTGAGAAGGGGGATGAATATATATAGGGTACTGGGTAGGGTTTAAGGGGGGTAACGGGTGTGGGTGCTTAACGGGACAGGGTATTGGGTAAAATAGGGTTTTGGGGATCCAATGGTTTAGCGGGTAGTGGATCAAAGATCCAATAGGGATTTAATAGAGTAGGGTTATCTAGGTTTTAATAAATCCATCAAGAAAAATAGAGTAGGAACAAAAATGAATAAATAAAAGAAAATAGGGCATGAACAATTGAATCAAGAAGATTAAATAAAGGCGAAAATCAAATAGATGAATATATAAAGATAAAGAAGATCCAAAACAAGATTCAAAAAGAGATACAAGCTAAATAAATATACAAAAAAAATACACCTAAAATACATAAAATGAAAAACAGGAGTTACAATTAGAGTAGTGCAGCAGAAGATTCGAGCTACAAGGTGCATCTCAGGGAAGCAGATTGACCACTCAATGGAGTTCCTATGAAAGATCAGTTGACTACCGATCTGAAGGGCAGGCAAATGTTTGAGTAGTATTTGTAATACTTTTATGTAATTTGTATTCCATGTTCAAGAACAAGATAATGATTGTAATTGATGATGTAATGATTTTATTTGGCAATAAAAAGTTTTTAAATTTCTGTGTTATTACTGTGTTAAGATGCATTTGAAGAAAAAGATACTGGTTTGTGTCACGGATTTCCGATAATGGGATCCGTGGCGCTACATTCGCACACCCCAAACTCAGCATGGGGCGGACGAAACTTGACTTATATGAAAGGATCTTGAGCAACTATGTGGGACATCTTAGCCTAAGAGTGTGATTGGGAGATGTTAGTCGGTTTGGGCTTAGGGGCCGGGCCCATTAGCCAAACCCAATTTAGTGGCCCACACTAGGAGGGATGGTTAAGCCCTAAGTTAAGTACCTTCTCTCATGTCCTTGGTGAGATACTTTTCTAAGTATTACACCCCCTTATGGCAGGAGATAAATGAGGAGATGAAAGAATATATTCAGAACCTATTTTTACCTTACCATACTCCTCTTATTCTCCCTCTACAAATACATGGGTTGAGCATAGACGAGATGTCATGCCCCGCTTCCCAAAATACGGGAATACGAGTCCGTGACAAAGGCCCAGCGAATGATTACATCATCCATAAGCTGTACCAGTCTTAACTCAACAACATGCATGGAAATAATTACAACCACGCATAAAAACATAATCACATGAACATATACTAGAATAAACATGCAATAGTCCAACATAATAACAAACAACTGGAACTAAACAACAAATACGGGTCAATAAAGCCCGGGATACAAAGTTCAACAAAAGTAACAATTCGATATAAAAATAACATGAAAGAAACAATTTATTTCAAAGCAGCTTATGCTCCAATCCTAGAAGAACTGCTCACCAATGCCTTCTGGCAATTCTCCTTGTACACCTGTGGTTGGATCAACTAGAGTGGGAAAAAATGTCCGTTAGAGCAAATACGGATAGCAAGTAGTGAAAAGCAAAGAGTAAAGGAATATGGCACATCAAGGAATATAAAGCAAGAACAAAGTCCAAAAGCAATAACACTGTCACTAAATAATGGTCAAGTGTACAAGTGTCAACTTAGGTTTATTAGCATTTTATTATCCTATCTAGGGCACATACTACTGTGTCCCATACCACAGGTTTGGTGCATGCAAAACAGTATTTGTTTTATACATAGTGGTGGGATCTACAGAACGTGTACCTGGCATCGATAACAATAATTTACAATCAATAATTGACAGTCAATATTTTACAATCGATACTCCTCCTTCCATAACAATACGATATAACGATAAAGCCTTACCGACTACATTTTCTAATATTATCCACTAATAAATCAACCATTATTACCCCGACTTGTTAATATTTTATTAAATCATTCAAGATCATGAAATGTGTATAAGAGTGTCAAGGAGATGATAAGGATGTAACAAAATGATGCGATGCATGATAAAATACATGTAATTGTGAATCTGAAAAGAGCAGACACAGCGTTACTAAAACAGCAGTAACTCACAAACTATAATTCAGAATTCGATTCCGTCAAAAGGGCTATAAACTAGACATATGGGGCTACAATTCATATTTAGTGAGTTTCAATTGATTCTCACTATAACTTGGTCGATTACCCTAATCGTTACAGCTTAAGTGTTCTGGCAGCAGCTTATAGTCAAAACTCTATAGGTGAAAGCAAGGTGTAAAATCAACATAAAAATCAATAAAAATTAGGAATGGATCCTAAGCATGTCTACTAAGTTTCTGGAGAGTTTCATGTCATTACACTACTATTATCATGGTGTTTCAACTGAAAGTTGTGTCAATGTTTCACTAAATTGCATTTCTAGAAATACAAACCAGTAGTGACTAAAACTGCAATATCTCACAGCTCATAGATTGGAATCTAGATCCGTAAGATTTTCTGGAAACTAGATTCATTAGGCTACAATACCTTTTTATATAGTTTTGGTTGATTCTTATTTTAACAGGGTCGAAATCTCAGTGCAAAACAGAACAGGAAGCAAGAAATAATAAAAAGTCATCATGTACATTCATCAAAATGAACAATCTACTAATTCTTGGATAATGAAATGCATTAACATTAATGTACAACAATTAGGATGGACTTTTACAGTTTGCAAAGCTAAGTTATCATGTCACGATTCGATTCACGAGATCTCGATCAATCAACATGTATTCAATCACTATACATTTCTATATACAAGTTTCTAGTTAATTTGTTCATGTCGAGTGTGCATGCAAGCTTGGGTTTGAATCAATGGATATTGGCACGAAGTCAAAGATATTTCGGGTTAGCTCGTGTAAATCCTCGATATCCCCAACGGAAGGTACACAATGCAATATTACGATAATCGAAAGAGAACTAGTCACGCCCTGTTTCACAAAAAAGAGATATGGAATACGGATACGTGACTAAGTCCTGTGAATAGCTTGCACCATTCATAAGCTGTCATGATCTTTACAACAAGCACAAGTATAAACAAGAGAGATACGAGAAGAATAGTTAACCACGCATGCATAGCTGAATTAATATATTCAACAAGATTACTTGAAAAGAAACAAGAATACTGAATTTCAAATAATCATGTCTGGAACAAAACACAAGTCTGGAACACAAAGCCCAATACAAAATAATTCATGTAACCAACTACAATTATTCAAGATAAGCAACAAGAAATAAATAAATATAGCAAAAACCTCCAGCCAACTAGAATCTCAGATCACCTACTCCATCAGGCAGCTGATCACCATTATCTGCAATTTAACAAATTGCAGGAAGTGGAAAAAGAAACAAAACGTCCGTCAATGCAAGTTACGGGCCGCTTGTATTGCAGGCAACAAGTACAGGAAAAGATAAACAAGAATAGAGTAACAACGGAGCAAGTATAGCTGTAACCCCTGTTTTTTTCACTTTTGGTATTTTTGAGGGTATTTTTCATTTTTGTGAATTATTATTTTCCATTGTATTTTTCAGAATAATAAATTTAATTATTTTTATTCTATAATATTTTTCTGGCAGTTTTGACTTCCTTTTTGCTGTTGTGCGCCGTTTGGCCGTTTCTCGACATTTTGAGCTCTTTTTCTCAATTTCTTGATCTCATTCATGTATAAATGTTATTTTAGGGTCATGGTGGATTTTTAGGAGAGTTTTGACCAATTTGAGATTTTTGGCCTTAAGGAGATTTTTAGGAGCTATAGGATTCATTGTATTTTGTATCCCCATTTGGAATCTACCCAATATCCATTACCCAATTGTATACCCATTGTTTCCTATTGATATCCACTACCCATTAACCCACATTTGATCTCATATATATACCTCTAATACTAAATAATCCCTAACCCTAATCTATTTCTTCCCTCTCCTATTGTGTGCCGGTTACCTCTTTCCCCAAACCAATCCCGGCCTGCCTTCCAAAACCCTAGGCCGACCTCCCCTTGCCTTCTTCTTGCATAGCCGACCACCCATATCCCCCCCTCTCTGCTATTTTATACAACTCCGCTTCAAAAACTCGTCTCTCTCCTCTCCTTCTTGTGTTCGGCCAGCACCCAAGGAGCACCCAACCATCCCAAAATAGCACCTCATCATCCCCCCTCGCTGCGTTGAGTTGTGGGCATCTCCCACTTCGGTTCGTGTGTCAAAGGGATCAATCGTTGGAGCATCTTGTTCGTGGGTTTCGCTCGAAATCGCGCTAGAAGGTGTCTTGCTCGTGGATTCTGTTTGAAAGGCTTGGATTTGTCGCGTTCGTCATCACATAAAGGCCAGTAACTTGTACTTAAATTTCTTAGGTTGATACAAGTAGAAAGTTCACACATAGGATAGTTTGAGACTAGAGACGGACCAAGATTACGTCTTTATTTGTGGATTTTGTCTCTAAGGTTTCAAAGCAGGCCATGGACGAATTAGGACATGAATTTGATAGGTTTATGCCTTAGGATTCACCCGACCGCGATTGTTATCGCGTATGTGACATATTGTATACCCGATGTTTGTTTGAACACCCATATGAGAAATATTGGATTTTGACATGTTAGAAACCCTTAGATATGACATTTAGGTAGTGGGTAGACAGTGTTTTGAATTTGGAAGAGTTTTGATGATTTTTGAGGAAGTTATGATGTTTTGAAACTTAATTGAGAAATCTGGAAATTTGGATTGAACTGGATTGATTACATATTTTACCTAGATTAAAGTCCGAATCTCAACATGACTATTTCTGAGAAATTTGTAGAGAATTGAATCTAATTTCTAATCCCACTGATTTCACCCTGTTTGGAGTTCGTATGGAGTAGTTATGATCATTTTAGTAACTGTGTGTTAGTAGTTTCCAGTTTCAGTTCGGGGTAATTTTTGTGGACAATTTATTTTCAAGATCTAAGTTAGACCTAATTTCATACCACAAGATTTTGTCCTGTGTTTCACTATGATGTTAGGTAGTTCCCTGATTTTTGTGGTAATTTAAGGATGAGTTTTGAGTGATGCCTTACATTCTTTTCTATAGATCGCTTTTGCTGTAAACTGCGTGTGATTGTATGTTGAATGCCGTGTTTACCGTATTTCTAATTACTGTATGAGTATTTGATGTGAGATATGAAAGTTAGGAAATTGTATCTACTTTCACCCTGTTTTGGCGGAAGTGGATTTTGATGCGCTGTTTGCAAGATGTGTTCCATTTTGTACAGCGGTGTTGAAGAATTCCAGATCCATCAAAACGGTGTTATGTGTTATTTTCTATTTTTGAAAACATATCTATACTTTCTGGAAAAATATGAAAATCTATATTTTGAGATTATACATATAGGGGATTACCCCAGAATTTTCGTGGATTTAATTAATGACTTTGTATGCTGTTTTCATGTGGTTTAAGTTATTCCCCTGTTTTCAGATTGTACATGCAAACTGTGTTGAATTGTGTTTTGAGTCGTGATGTTGTGAAATAGCATATGGATTTATTATAACCGTTAGAAGCGTGTGGAAGTCTAGTTTCCAGATCCTTCGACGGATCATTATTTGCATGCCTGTAGATCTGTGGATCACTGTTTATGTACAGACTGGTCTTGCTGACCTGATTATAGACATATACCATTTTGCTCGTATTTGTGAAAGTTTTGCATATATACTTACTGATCTGATGCCCTAAACCTAAACCTGGTCATGTGATGTTAGTTTGACACCCTTTAGATCACATTCATGTCTGTTTAATAACCATAACAAAAGTAATCAAGCCGGGGTATGGGAAAGATCTAGTAGTGGGAAAGCATAGAAATGTGTACTTAGAAGGGGGCCCGTGTTTCCCATATAATTATCTGTCTGTTACTGACCCTGTCTACATTACTTCTTATGTAAGAAGGTGTAGAGTAGAAGAGAACCACCAGGTTCTGTCTGTCTGTTCTGATATCTGTCTGACCCTAAGTACACTGCCCTATAATATCCCCTACGAAATCTAAAGCGAAACTGTTTTGTTGTAGCAACCATGTGATATAATTTGGGGCACATGTCGTGCTACCTAGATAGTAATCACACAAGACTTACATTAATCTGAAATCTGAGATCTGATTATATTTCTGAAGTCTGAATCTGAATCTGATATATGGAAATTTGAATCTGAATCTGAATATCTATTATCTGAAACCTGTTATCTGATTTACCTGACATATCTAAATATCTGTTTACCTGACATTTCTGTTATATGACACTTGACACTTAATATCTGAGACATCTGCTAGGATACTATGTTAGTTGAGTTTACCATACCATATTAGGTCTGTTTTCTGATGATTAGTTAGATCTGTTTAGTTTTTCCCAAGTGCTTGTATCCTATTCTATTTGTGACCCGGACTTGCCATTGACAGGTACTGTGTTTTCTTCTTTTCCTTTTTCCTGCATTCGATGATTGCAGATTACGGTGGACAGATTCAAGAAGGTTCTGGTGGTTCGCAGTACTAGATGCTGTTTATTATTATTTCTGTTTTCTGTTAGAACATTATTCTGTATTTCTGAGACTTGATTATTTCAGTATTTGAGACACGTGTATTATTTATTTTGTATTGGGCGATGTGACCCAGAATGTTTGTTCCAGACTCTGTTGTTTTTATTTGAGAACAACATATTTGATTTCAATTAATTCCTGTTGGTAAAATTATCTCAGTGATGCATGTTGGTTCCACTCTTTGCTTCCGACTGCGATATTTTGACTCTGATATATATTGATTCTGATACACTGCCTGAGATATGTTGTAAGATTTCTGAAACAGCTTAAGGATGATTATATTCATTCGCTGGGCTTGTGTTACGTGCCCGTATTCTGTATTTTTGGGAAGCGGGGCGTACAATAGCATGGGAAAGGATGTAACAACAAAATGGAGAACCAACTCTAATCAAGAACAGAAACATCTAGCATGGCAAGATGAACAAGTGCAAGTGGCATGTAACAAGTGTCAAGTAGCATGTAAACGAGTAACGAGTAACAAGTGTCAAGTGATCAATTATCATGTACAAGTAACAAGTAACAAGTAACAAATGTCAAGTGATCGTGTTGTTTTCAAGTCTTGTATTATATCTATCTAGGTAGTACTTCATGTGTCCCAGATTTTTACCACATGGTTGCTACATTCATACAAATTACGTTTAGATCTAGTGGTGGGTTTCTATAGGGCCGTGTACTCAGGCGTCAAGTAACAAGTAACAAGTAACAAGCACAAATCACGTAATCGTGAACCCGCGGCATCATATAGTAACAAAAAGCATGAATCATGTAATTATGAAATCATGGCATCAACGGGAACACGGCCCCCTTCTGAGTACACATATCTATATTGTCCACTACTAAGGTCTTTTCCTCAACCCCGGCTTGGTTTTTTGTTATTATTATCAAATAGGCATATATGTGCACAAAACAGTGCAAGAATGACATGGCATGAACAATGGAACAAGTTTAGGTCAGACATAAGCATGCACAGGTGAAAGACAACTCATAAAAGGGTAGGACAACGAAAATTCAAGTTCATGACAGCAAGACATTACTGCACCAAATCTGGGATTCCCGTTGCCACAAATATGAAAATCTAGATCGGTCATAAAATATGGAAAATAGACTTTCGGCCGAATCCAGCAAATATATATAAGTCATATGGTATTTCACAAAAAACATGACTCAAAACAGAATTGTATGCAGAAAACATGTTCAGCTAGAAATCAGAAGTTTGCATTCATAAACAGAAAAACGGCATAAAAACTTACAGATTAAATCCAAGAAAAATCTGGGGTATTCCCTAGTATATTTAATAATAGAAAATAAAGTTTCATAACTTTCCAACATAGATAGTATAGTCAAATAAAATTAGAAAGAAGCAAGATACAGTAATTTTGTAAATCTAAAATCATAAACACAACAGTACCAAATCAGCAATAGATTACAAAATATAAATCGAAATCCAGATCTGTCAAAAGGGATATGGAACTCATCCAAATCACAAAAAAATACAAAATATGGTATACTAGATTTTCAAGCAACATGGTATAGGGTATTTTACAATTCTACAACAAGTTATACTACTACTAACACATCAAGCACACAAGATCATACAACACCTCATAAATCATGAACAACATGCATGCATACATCAAGAATTTATTAGATCTAAGTTATTTCATGTCGTGTGTGTGTACGAGACAACTACGGCGGATCAACACATAGAGACAAGATATAACAAGAGTTTCATGGGGATAAATTTTGAAGCAACTATACTACAGGCGGTATTTAGTACTTGTATTATACAACAACAAAAAATACAAGTAACTTGCCTTATAGTCCACGATGGGAACGATGCAAGAACGAGAAGAACGGGAATGGTTTCTCGGGCACGAACTCAAGCGAACGAATCATAATCCAACCACGAACACTCGATCACAACTTTTGCTCGAGATCAACACACGCACAAAACCCAAGCTAAGAACAGCCAGGGGTTTGCACTACGAGAAGGAGATTACGGCTGAATGGGTGACGGCACGGTGGCAAAACGACAGCAGACTGGGACAGCACAATGGTGCTGACTAGCGTCGCTGTTGGCTGTTGATTCTGCTGTCTATTGATGCGTCGTCAGGAGGAGCTCACAGCACAGGGCGGCGCTGCAGGAGGCAGGGCGCCCTGAGGCGTCGCGATGCTGCTGTCATTGCTGTGGTCGCGAGCTGGGAGGAGGAACAGGGCGCACACACAGGGGGTCTGGCGTCTGGTGATGGGGTCGAGCAGCGCAAGGCGAAACTTTGGGTGGCACTGTAGTCGAAGGTGGAGGATCGAGAGATTGGGGGGGGGGGGGGTGCACCGGGATGAAGATGAAAGAGAGCCGGGAGTGGTTTTAAGGGGATAGGGGATGATAGGATCGGAATAAGCTAGGGTTTGGAAGTAATAGGCGGCTAGGTTTGAGAATAGGGTAGATGAACAGGTGAATATATATAGGTAGTATTGATATTATGGTTAGGTGCTTAATGTGTAACAGGTAGGAGTTAATGGGTATGGGTTTATGGAATAATGAAAAGGGATCCAATAGAATTTAGATTAAGGTTATTGGGTTTATAAAGCCATTGGGTTTTACTAATAAAAATCCAATAAGGAGATGGGAACAAAATGAACAATTAAAATAGGGCATGAACAATTATAATGAGGATAAAAGAAAAATAGCTCGATCAAACAGAGATGAAATAATAGACTGACAATTGAATCAAGAAGATCAAATAAAGAAAGGACAAATCAAAATATTGAAAAAGAATATCCAATTCACGGTTTAAAAAGGAGCAGAAGAATACAATATGAATAAATACACGGAAAAAGAAAATATACCCAAAATACAGAAAATAAAGAACATGGGTTACAAATCCTACCCACCTAACAAGAAGAATTTCGTCCTCGAAATTCAAACAAGAAGTACATAGGGTAGCCCCGAAAAGAAAGAACAAACCAAAAACTACCCAAACAGATAAGGAAACTTCTGCTGAATCTTCTCCTCCAACTCCCAAGTTGACTCACCCGGCGAGTGAGGATTCCAAGAAACACAAACCAGCTTGATGACATTGTTCTTAAGCACTTTCTCCCGCCGATCCAAAATAGCAACTGGCGGAATCTCACAAGTCAAATCCGGTCGCACGGTCAACTCAGAATAGTCGATCACGTGGCTCTCATCGTGGATGTATCTCCTAAGTTGTGAGACATGGAAAACATCGTGCACTCCTGATAAAGTTGGCGGCAATGCAAGACGATAGGCCACATTGCCTACTCGTTCCACAATATCAAATGGTTCAATGAATCTAGGACTGAGCTTGTCCCCACACCCAAACCGAATGACACCTCACCAAGGCGATACCTTTAGCATAACATGGTCACCAACCCTAAACTCCAAAGCTCTCCAATGGACATCAGCCCATCGCCTCTGCCTATCCTGAGCTGCTTGAAGATGCTTCCTGATCTAAGTCACCACATCAACTATCCTGGTGATTAACTCCGGACCCAATAACTTTCTCTCACCAATGTCATCCCAGCACACTGGAAATTTGCACTTCCGCCCATAAAGTGCCTCGAACGGTGCAGCTTTAAGACTGGCCTAAAAGCTTTTATTGTACGAGAACTCTACAAGATCCAAATAGTCCTCCTAAGATCCACCGAACTGCATCATACAAGATCTCAACATGTCCTCTAGAGTCTAGATGGTCCTCTATGACTATTCATCTGTCTGGGGATGAAAAGTTGTACTGTACTTCAATTTACTCCCTACACTACTCTGAAGACTCTCCCAGAATTGAGACCTGAATCTCATATCCCTGTCAGATATAATACTAACTGGAACCCCATGAAGTCTGACGATCTCTTGCTTATACTTCTCAGCTAGGCTCTCAGTAGACTGTCCGACTCTGAAGGGAATGAAGTGAGCACTCTTCGTTAGTCAGTGGAAAATCATCCAAATGGCATTGTAACCCTTAGGACTCCTCGGCAAAGCAGTCACAAAGTCCATAGTGATGTGTTCCCACATACACTCTTGAATGTGAAGCGGTTGAAGAAGTCTGGTAGTTCTCTGATTCTCTGCCTTCACCTGCTGGCAGATCAAACACTGAGATACAAATTGAGCCACAGCCCTCTTCATATTATGCTACCAGAAATGAAGCTTCAAGTCCCGGTATATCTTAGTACCTCCAGGATGAATAGAATACGATGATTGGTGGGCTTTGTCAAGCAACCTTTGACAAACTTCACCCTTCGGGACACACAACCTAGACCCAAAATGAAGCAATCCATCAGTATGATAACCATATCCGTTCTGGAACCAGCCTCAACATCTACTTTAAAACCCTGCAACTGCTCATCACTAGCCTGAGCCACCTTGATCTGATCAACAAGAGATGACTGAAGCTGAAGCACCAAACAACTCCGATCAGAACTCGGCAACAACACATCTAACTCCAACCTCCGCATCTGCTCAACCAAATATCTCTGCTGAGTCAGGAACATAGTTGCCGATCTCCTTCTCAAAGCATCTAACACCAAGTTCAGTTTACCGGGATGGTATTGCAAACTAATGTCATAATCGGCCATAAGCTCCAATCAATGCCTTTGCCTCATGTTCAATTCCTTTTGGGTGAAGATTACTTGAGACTTTTGTGGTCAATAAAGATCTCCACTCGGTCTCCAAGTAGATAATGTCTCCACAGCTTTAAAGCAAAGATCACTGCCGCTAACTCCAAGTCATGAGTCAGATAGTTCTTCTCATGCGGCCTCAACTGCCTCGATGCATAAGCAATAACTTGGCTCTTCTTCATCAGAACTGCTCCAAGACCCTTACCCGAAGCATTACAGTGAACTACAAATACGCCTGAACCATCTAGAATAGTCAACCCTGGCGCTGACGTCAACCTGCTCTTCAACTCAGCAAAACCCTCACTGCAAGCCTCAGACCAACAGAAGTTGTGATCCTTCCCTGTCAGCTTAGTCAATGGTCCTGCTATCTTCAAAAAATCTTAGAAAAATTTCCGATCGTAGCCAGCTAGACCAAGGAAACTCCTCACGTCTGAAACTGACTTGGGAACTAGCCAATCATTCACAGCTTCAACCTTGGATGGATCCACAGAAATACCATCGCCGGAGATAATGTGCCCCAAGAAGGTAACTCTTTCGGGCCAAAACTCACACTTGCTGAGTTTCCCATAGAGCTGATTCTCCCTCAAGGTCTGCAGAACCAACCTAAGATGCTCAGCATGATCCTCCCAGTTTTGTGAATACACCATAATATCATCAATGAAGACCACCACAAATCTATCCAGGAACGGGGAAAAGACCCTGTTCATCAGACTCATAAACACAGCCAATGCATTTGTGAACCCAAACGGCATCAGAAGATACTCATAGTGCCCATATATGGTCCTGACTGCTGTCTTCTGCACATCCTTCGCCTTCACCTTGACCTGATGATACCCAGAACAAAAATCCAACTTTGAGAAAATAGCTGCTCCACCCAACTGATCAAATAAGTCATCGATCCTAGGCAGCGGATACCGGTTCTTCACATTAACACTATTCAGTTCCCAATAATCGATGCACAGTCGACGACTACCATCCTTCTTGTTGACAAAAATGACTGGAGCACCCCACGGTGAAACAGTGGGTCTGATGAAACCCAAATCAAGCAACTCCTGAATCTGCACCATAAGCCCTGCTAACTCAACAGGTGCCATCCTGTAGGGACTTTCGATATCGGCGTCGTACCAGGCTGAACTTCAATACCGAAGTCCACATCCCTATCAGGGGGTAAGCCAAGCAACTCCTCTGGAAAAACATCCAGGAAATCCCGCACTAGAGGTGCAGCCTTACAGCCTGAGTGCAATTCCATCGCATAAGTCTCCTGATCAATTGCACTCACAGCTCGGCCAAAGGGCATCTCCTCGGCATGGAACTCAAACTCTGTGCGACCTGGGATTCAGAACACAACTTTCTTGGCACGAAAATTAATGATGGTGTGGGATTCACCCAACCAATCCATACCGAGAATGACATCGAATCCTGAATTCCCAATTACAATTAGGTCAACCTTGAAATCTGAGCCGCCAATAACTACAGGACTCTCTGCCTACACTGCCAGGAACAAATGACAACACTGCCACCTGTCACAATGTTCCAAGCCTCTGACATGACGCTGCACTCCAACTGATGACGAGCCACAAAGTGAGAAGAGACGAAGAGATGGGTTGCCCCGGAGTTAAAGAGAACATGAGCAGAAAAAGAGCAAACAAGGACAACACCTAAGATAGAATCAAAAGCAAGAGAAAAAGAATTGATGATCAAGGGTGAGGAAGACACTATACAGAAAGATATTATGAAAGAATAATGCAAGATAAATGAAAGAAGCAAAGAAAAGCAACAAACAACAAAATGCAAAATATACCTGCGACAACACCCTCTGCTGTCTCAGCATCTGCAGCAGTCAGGTTGTAAGCCTGACCTCTCCTGGGGGCAGCGATCCTCTGACCGACAATCTAGCGCTGAGAAGGAAGCGGTGGCCTGACTGGACCACGAGCTAGGGCTACCTGCTGAACTGGACCCCCGACTGGAAGAACCATCGTCCGCTGCTGCGGACAATCCCGCACAGTATGATCAGCAGCACCACAACCAAAATAGCGGCGATTGGCACGCCTGCAGTCTCTACGCACATGCCCGGTCATCTGGTAAAAATCACAGAATCCTTCTCTCCGAGGAGCGGCAAAAAGGTAAGGATCTGCCCTGACAGGATGGGTGGGGATATGCCTCCGAATCGGCCCACCAGAAGGCCTAGCAACAATAGCACAGTGTAGAACAGTCTGTTGGGGAGGAGTCAACCTGCCACGAGCCTGCTCCTGAGCTCGAGTTGCCTCAAGAGCCTCCGCATAAGAACGCAAGCGAAGGGAGATGAGCTGAACCCGAATATCTCGCTCAAGTCCCAGCGTGAATCTACAAGCCCTGTCCTCTTCGTTTGCCATAAGAAGGGTAGCGAAGCGGCTAAGTCTGGGCAATTCCGCTGAAAACTCATCCACAGACCTGAAGCCCTGTTTCAAGAAAGTCTCATGTTATAACATTGCATGGACAATATGTAACAAATTTTCAATAATAGAATAACGACCAACCTTTTTCAGGGCCAGGAACTGTTGCTCCATTTCAACTCAGGTGTTGCTAGGGAAGAACTTCTCCAAGAAGCTCCTAGTGAACGTGGCCCAAGCAATAGGCCGCACGAGATTTTTGGACTCAGACCTCCTCCATATGTGGGCCAGGTCCACCAGCTGGATGGTCACCACATCCACTCGATCAGCATCGGACACTCGCACTGCCAAAAGCAACTGCTCTGTCCTGATCAGCCACTATTCTGCCTCCAAAGGCATCTCAGTGCCCGAGAATCTGTCAGGATGCAGCCTCATGAAATCTGTAACCGTACCCGGATAAGGAGGAAGAGCTGCCTGCATAGGCCCAGTGGGAGGTATAACCTGGGCAGCTTCCAAAGCAGCCATTACAAGGTCACTGTGGTTTTGCTGCATATTGATCTATCATTCCAACACATTGGAAACGGCCTCAAGCCCGGGCTGATCTTCCTGAGGATGAGAAGTGGAACCTCTGCGAGCCATGGTCTGCACAAAATAAAAAAACAATTAGCATTCAGATCAAAGTTGATTATAATTCATTCATGTTATGCATGGTTTGTGTACTGTTGAGCCAATCCCAGATCGAGCCCAAACTTTTCTAATATATTAGTCAAACTAATACATTAGACAAACTTGGAGCTCTGATACCACTAAAAACCTTGTCACGCCCCATTTCCCAAAAAGGAGATACGGAGTACGGATACGTGACTAAGTCCAGCGAGTAGCTTGCACCATTCATAAGCAGTCAAGATCTTTACAACACGCACAAGTATAAACAAGAGAGATACGAGAAGAATAGTCAACCACGCATGTATAACTGAATTAATATATTCAACAAGATTACTTGAAAAGAAACAAGAATACTGAATTTCAAATAATCATGTCTAGAACAAAACACAAGTCTGGAACACAAAGCCCAATAAAAAATAATCCATGTAACCAAATACAATTATTCAAGATAAGCAACAAGAAATAAATAGATATAGCAAAAACCTCCAGCCAACTAGAATCTCAGATCACCTACTCCATCGGGCAGCTGATCACCATTATCTACAGTTTAACAAATTGCAGAAAGTGGAAAAAGAAACAAAACGCCTGTGAATGCAAGTTACGGGCCGCTTGTATTGCAGGCAACAAGTACAGGAAAAGATAAACAAGAATAGAGTAACAGCGGAAGCAAGTATAGCATGGAAAAGGATGTAACAAGAAATTGGAGAACTAACTCTAATCAAGAACAGAAACAACTAGTATGGCAAGATGAACGAGTGCAAGTGTCAAGTAGCATGTAAACGAGTAATGAGTAACAAGTGTCAAGTGATCAAGTATCATGTACAAGTAACAAGTAACAAGTAACAAGTGTTAAGTGATCGTGTTGTTTTCAAGTCTTGTATTAAATCTATCTAGGTAGCACTTTATGCGTCCCAGATTTTACCACATGGTTGCTACATTCATACAAATTACGTTTAGATCTAGTGGTAGGTTTCTACAGGGCCGGGTACTCAGGCGTCAAGTAATAAGTAACAAGTAACAAGCACGAATCACGTAATCGTGAACTCGCGGCATCATATAGTAATAACAAGCATGAAACATGTAATCATGAAATCATAGCATCAAGTAACGGGAACACGGCCCCCCTTCTGAGTACACATACCTATATTGTCCACTACTAAGGTCTTTCCCTTAACCCCGGCTTGTTTATTTGTTATTATTATCAAACAGGCATATATGTGCGCAAAACAAGGCAAGAATGACATGGCATGAACAAGGGAACATGTTCAGGTCAGACATAAGCATGCACAGGTGAAAGACAACTCATAAACGGGCAGGACAACGAAAATTCTAGTTCAGGACAGCAAGACAGTACTGCACCAAATCTGGGATTCCCGTTGCCACAAATATGAAAATATGGATCCGTCAGAAAATCTTTAAAAAAGGCTCTCGTTCGAATCCAGCAAATATATACAAGTCATATGTTATTTCACAAAAATAGGACTCAAAACAGAATTGTATCCAGAAAACATTTTCAGCGGAAAATCAGAAGTTTGCATTCATAAACAAGAAAACAGCATAAAAACTTACTGATTAAATGCAAGAAAAATCTGGGGTATTCCCTAGTATGTTTAGTAAAAGAAAATAAAGTTTCATAATTTTCCAACATAGATAGTATAGTCAAAATAAAATCAGAAAGTAGCAAGATACGGTAATTTTGTAAATCTGAAATCATAAATACTGTAGTACCAAAACAGCAATAGATTACAAAATATAAATCGAATCCAGATCGGTGAAAAGGGTGATAAAGTAGATACATTAGGCTACATTTCATGTTCACAAAGTTTTTATAAACAACAAATAGAATCAGGTCGAAATTAAGATTCTTTACTGAACAGCATGAAAATTCTGCAAGTATAGTAGTTGTTTGCAAGCATAGAATAGTTTATAAATGTTATCAATTAAATCCACAAAAATTAGGGGTTAATCCCAATCAATTTTGGTAATACTCATCAAAATATTGGATCAAAATATAATCTTTAACATCGGTATAAAAATAAATAACCGTATAGAATTCATATAAAACAGAATCTGGAATTTTCTACACATCGGTAGTAAAATGGCAATAACTTCCAACTCACAAATCGAAACTGAGATCTGTCAGAAATTCTGGAAAGTAGACAGAATTCTCTATAATTTATATTCACAAATAATTTTCATATACTGACCTTAATAGGATCTAAAATACTAAACGAAAATGGGATAATAACAAAAACAGAAATCTTCCTTATTGATAAAATCAACTAGTTCATATGGAACTCATCCAAATCATAACAAAATATGAAATATGGTATACTAGATGTCCAAGTAACATGGTATAGAGTATTTTACAAGTCTACAACAATTTATACTACTACTAACACATCAAGCATACAAGATCATACAACACCTCATAAATCATGAACAACATGCATGTATACATCAAGAATTTATTAGATCTAAGTTATTTCATGTCGTGTGTGTGTATGAAACAAGATATAACATGGGTTTCATGGGGATAGATCTTGAAGTAACTACATTACAGGCGATATTTAGTACTTGTATTATACAATAACAAAAAAATACAAGTTACTTGTCTTATAGTCGATGACAGGAACGATGCAAGAACGAGAATAACGGGAACGGTTTCCCAGGCACAAACTCAAGCGACCAAATCACAGTCCAACCACGAACACACGATCACAACTTTCGCTCGAGATCAACACTCGCACAAAACCCAAGCCAAGAACAGCCGGGGGTTTGCACTGCAAGAAGGGGACTACGGCTGAACGGGTGACGGCACGGTGGCTAGACGATGGCAGACTGGGACAGCATAGCGGTGCTGACTGGCATCGCTGCTGGCTGTCGATGCTGCCATCTGTTGATGCATCATTCGGAGGAGCACACAGCACGGGGCAGAACTGCAGAAGATAGGGCATCGCTGAGGTGTCGCGATGCTGCTGTCGTTACTGTGGTCGTGATCTGGGAGGAGGACCAAGGCGCACACACAGGGGGTCTGGTGCCTGGTGACGGGGTCGAGCAGTACAGGGGGAAAGTTTGGGTGGCGCTGCAATCGAAGGTGGAGGATCGGGAGATGGGGGGTCGGTGTTCCGGGATGAAGATGAAAGAAAGTTGGGAGTGGGTTTAAGGGGGTAAGGGATGATAGGATCGGAATATGCTAGGGTTTGGAATTAATAGGCAGCTAGGTTTGAGAATAGGGTAGATGAACAGGTGAATATATATAGGTAGTATTGATATTAGGGTTAGGTGCTTAATGGGTAACGGGTAGGAGTTAATGGGTATGGGTTTATGGAATAATAAAAAGGGATCTAATAGAATTTAGAATAATGTTATTGGGTTTATAAAGCCATTAGGTTTTAATAATAAAAATCCTATAAGGAGATGAGAACAAAATGAACAATTAAAATAGGGCATGAACAATTATAATGAGGATAAAAAATAATAATAATAATAGCTCGATCAAACAGAGATGAAATAATAGACTGACAATTGATTCAAGAAGATCAAATAAAGAGATGACAAATCAAAATATTGAAAAAGAAGATCCAATACACAGTTTAAAAAGGAGCAGAAGAATACAATATGAATAAATACACAGAAAAAGAAAATATACCCAAAATACAGAAAATGAAGAACAGGGGTTATAAAACTACTTGCGGAGATCAATAATCTTGACGATTAGATTCGAATGTGCAAAGAATAACGGGATCGGAATCCCGGCGACACGGCGACGAGCAAATAATTACGATGATCACGATCGGGCACGGATCTTGATGGGGATTATGATCGGATGATCAGACGGCTGAGATCGAAGACCAAGATCAAGATGATGATCACGATCACGATAATCAAAAGAGATCCAACGGTCGAGTGTAACATCCTGAATTTTATTATAAAGAGTTTGTTGATTTTTATGTGTTCTGCACGTATAATTTCATATGCATTTTTTTTCCAGAAAATTATTTCTTTATAACATGAAACAATAATTATTACAAGTCTTTCTCTTTATTTTCTAAAAAGCCTATTTTTAGAAAAGCCTAATAAAATCCTAGGCCTAATTATCTTTTTTAGCCCACTATAATTAATTTATTTATTAAGAGCCCATGGTTAATTGGCCCATTAGTGAGCCCATTAATTTAATTTCTCTTTTAATTAGCCTAAATTGTAGTGTAAGATAATCTAGTAGACAAATAATTAAATTTCATGAACAAAATTTCAGTGGGGGGTACTAGTTTTGCATGTGCACTGCACTTGCACGTGCAAAGTGCACTTTGGGGGTAGGCTGGTTTTCAAAGAGAGAGGGAGAGATGGGTGAAGTGGGGGGTGGTTGCTCCATCATGGGTAGTTGCTACAACTCCCAAACTCATCCTAGCCTTTGATCCTTAACTATTTGGACTAATCCTAGCCTTCCATTTGCACTAAATACCCCCCCCCCCCCCCTCACACTCTTCATTCTTGCACCTAAATTATTGAAAGAAAGATAGAAAAGAAGAAACATTAGTAAGTCAAAAGATTGAGAGAATTGTGAGCCTAAAAGATTGAGAATTGAATTATGTGTGTTTCCTTCCTAAACTTGGCCGGCCTACCATTGGAGCAAGAAGAAGGAGTCCAACACTTTTCAAGCTAGGAGAAGAAGCAAATTTGGTGGCTCAAACTAGGAGGAGAAGGCTTCCCTTGTTCATTCTAGGAGATCTTTAGGAGTTCTTATTTGTTTTCTCTCCATTAGAGGTAGGTGATTTTTTCGAACTTCTAATTAGACATCATGCTAGGGTATTGTTTGATAAAATTGAGAAGAAAACCCTACTTAATTAGCCATGTGTTGAGAAAATGAGACAAATTGCAATTGGTAGGAATGTGTGTTAAAAAGAATGTTAATTAATGCAAACTGTGATTGTTATCATAGAAATTACCATGCTACCATGATTTATATGCTTGTTATGTGCTAAATTAAGAAAGTATGATTGTATGTTTAGTTAATTGAAATGAGAACCATGAAAAATGTGATTTTGACTAATTCACTTGTTAATGGCATGAAAAAGAAAAATTGTTGCTGAAATGATTGTTTAATAGTAATAAAAATAATAAAGATGATCTAGGAAAATTTTTAAGTGCGAAATGGTAGAGAAACTATGCTTGTTTTCTAAAATTCGAAATTGTAGAGACAAATATAAGTCCAGAGTAAAATTATGATTTTTGTGTCAAAAATCAAGTTTTATTTTACTGAAATACAGTGATTATATGGAAACTAAAATCTTGAGTTTTTGAGTTAAATTGGAGAAGAAGAGCACTTAAAAATACTTAATTTCTATAAAATTTCGAAAGTAACAGAGACTCAAACTATAACCCCTAAAAACCCCAATCTATATCAGATTGGCCACTTGGACTATTTGGTTAACGGGTGCATTTGGGTGCACTTTACTATAGCGTGCGGGTAGTCCTGGGTCTCGGGTTCGAAACTGGGCATTAGCCCTTTTTTTTCATTTTAAAGAAAATCTAAAAACCCGAGAACGATTTCATATGAAATTAAGCCCCCTTCTATATTGCATGTGTGCTCTGGCCTTTCTGGTTAGCAGCGGCACCACAGTGTGATACACTGTATCTTGTGGGTGGTCTTTGGTTGCGGGTTCGATTCCTGAGTTTGGCACTTTAACAAAAAAAAATTTGGGTTTTGACTTTTAATTGATTTTGCACCGTTAAAAATCCGGAAAAAATATTATAATTATCCTAAAAATATATGGATATGATGAAAAATATGTATACAATTGACTTAAATAAGAGTGGTTTAGAAGTAAAAAATTGAGTAGAATTCCATGAAATTGACATTTGGTGGTTTTTTCAATGAGAAAATTATACTAAGTTATAAAAGAGGATTTTTAAATGAAGAAATATTTAAGTGTGTTGTTTATGGACCTTCATTCACTAATTTGGGTATTATGTGCATTCGAAAGATAAATGAAGAACACAATTTGTGATTTTTGAATTAAGCAAAGAAAGGAAATAATAGAGTGAGAATTTAATGGATGTAGTGAAATTGATTTTTGAATGTGATATGTATAGATTGAGAAATTGAACTTTATGTATTGGATTGGTTCATAGAAAAAGAATGGAAATCATCTTAAAATGTGAAAAGGAACTTATGAGTATAAAAACTCAATTTTGTGATTATAAAGTGAAATTGAGAACTAGAGTGTAGTTAAGCCTCATACCAGCATTGAAAGAAATTTGTTGAATTGAGATTTGAAATGGAAAGACCAAGGTTGGGTCGTATTATTTAAATGGTTAAGACCGGTATAGTAGGAGTGCTAACTCTAGGTGATTGATTTTTATTCATGATTCAAATAAAATTAAGGACTAGTCACATAGTGGAGATGTGATGAAATTAAGAGAAAAACATGAGTATGAGGGCCATTGGATTGGCGGCGTGAGAGTATTCACAGGATGTCCCATGATGCATCATGAATAGGGCGTGGATACTACTCCAGAGTATCGTCCCGGTGGTGACGCTTATGGGGTGGTCTAAAGACTACGGGTGGTGCCATGTCTATGGTAGGAGGTGAATTGACCACAGGATGCCTGCATGATGAGTCATGTGTCAGTGCGTGGAATTCTCTCCAGGGCGCCTGGACGTGAGCTCGTAACTCATAGAATACCTAGGATACTTACCGTAATTACCGTACTAGATTAAGCCATGGCGAGGGATTGAACCCTACAAAGATGAAGAATGCTTAAGGGCTTGCCCACGGACCTATGTAGTATGGGCTGCATATACTCTGAACAAGTGCGCATTAGTGTCATATAATAAAAACAACTGCATTAAGGACTAAGTGCATATTCACAACACGACATCAATAGGATAGTCCCCGTAGTTCTGTTTGTGACAAGTTTGTGCTTTCCAAGTAAGAGAAAATTGATGTATTATATCCTAGCGTCAGTTGAATGAACTGACGTGCCCACAGTTAATATGCAGGATAAAGTGATTGACAAGATTAAAGTATGCATGCTGCCTGAAGAATGATTCAAGTGTTGTATAATTTTTATTCATGTAATTTTTGTAAATTGCATCCGCTGTATAAGTGTAATGTAAATGTAAATCTCATGTAACAAAAAGATTTTAATCCTTGTAAAACTGTACGAAGAGAAGTGTAAAGATCCTGTGGAACTTCAAATTTGGGGTGTTACATCGAGATCAAGATCTTGATGATGATGGTGATGATGATCAATGGAAATCCAACAGCCAAGATCAACGGATAAGAAGTGTAACGTCCCGATTTCCATATACTGGGAAACCGTGACATAAACCAGAATCTTACATTCAATTAGCCACAATACACAGAAAAACAGAAAAATTTAAAACTTTTTACTTAATACAATATTACAAGCCGAGTGTTTCTATTGTTCAATATTTTACATCAAAGTATACAAGAATGAAATAATAAACATCAGGTTCTTCACTTGGAAGCCATGCCTTGACTAGAGTTCTCCCAAGCTGGTGATCATGTATCCACAACCTATTAGAGTGGGGACATCAATACATATACCGACGCTTAACGGCTGATGACTAGCAGCGAATCTCATAAACAACATATTAAGCATGGTAAGAGCATCTGTAGTCGTTTGCTATATATCGATAATATCGATATTTGGGTTAAAAAGCAGCTGCAGTCGTTTGCTATATATCGATATTATCGATAAATCGCTACAGTAGATTGCTATAAATGAGAATCGATATAGCATTTATCGATATCTGAGAGACGGCATTCGAAGAGCCGTCCCACTAAAAGAATTATTATTATAAGCGTCGGACGACACTTGAAGTGCCGTCCGTTTGAAAAAATTTTAATTTACCCGAATTATTAAACCCAAAAAATCGAATTAAAAGCCCCTATACCCGGAGGGCACTTGATGTGCCGTCCGTTGGAGATTTATTAAAAAAAAATAGCGAATTAATGAGTCTGTGTGTTAGTGTGTCAGTGTGTCAGTGTAAATGTTGTGTTAGTGTTAGTGTGTTAGTGTAAGTTAGTGTGTTAGTGTGTTAGTGTAATTAATTAGTAGTGTAATTAATTAAGGTGTGTCGGACGGCACTTCATGTGCCGTCCTAGACACACGGGCGCAATTTTTTTTTATATATATATTTTTTAAACGGACGGCACTTCATGTGCCGTCCGACGATTCCGCGCCAAATTTTGCTTTTTCGCCCTCCGACGGCACATCAAATGCCGTCGCTTAATATTAAATGATTGATTGCTATAATATAGCTTTCGACGAGTGCAGCGAAATCCAAATTTCTATTTCTATTTATCGATATATATGGATAATTTTAACATTAACGACTACAGATGCTGTAAATGTGTCGGTGTAGTTTAAGTGTTCGTGAGTGCATTGCCTTAGAACCTAATGCAATGTCAATTAAGTTAGGATGCTCTTATTCTAATGCAAGCGAGAATCTGGAGTCGTATGCATCCCATAACTACATACGTCCATATCAAGCCATTCTCCATATTTAAGGGTTTGAATCCACGTTATGAAATTCTACTTTTGTACACAATTTGTTCCTGACAGATACAACGTGACTGATGAGGTTGCAGACGTGGTCAAGTCCCACCAACGCAGTACGCTCATGGTGTCTATGTTTGCCACTACTACCCGGTGCACCGGACCTCGCTCAAAAGCCAGACGAACGCAGAGTATCCGCAACACAGGTTAGCTCGAAGCATTCCCTGTGGCACCCATAACTCATAGACCGTGGTCTAAGGCACGTTCGCTTCCCTGGCATAGAACGTGACGGAACTTCCGGGGTCCATCCCCTAGTTCCGAAAGGAGAACCTCCCGTTCTTATCATGGTACTTCTGGAATTAACTGTGTGAGATACGCAACCCATGCTCCCAACTTGTGAGAAGGCACCGTACGTATCCCTTTGATGGGAAGGTACAACCCAATAACACCACCTAGTGTCGGCCTATAGGACGAGTTGGGTCACAAGGTATCACCCCTAATACCAACTCCTCTTTTTTGGCAAAAATGGTTAAGTAAAGATCTTTATAAGTTACTACCCTAATGATGTCACTAAACCTAAACAATCTTACAGGATTTTCAACTTAGATTATCAGGGTCCAACTCATGGTCTATCGATCCAAGACACTAGTGACGGGATCTCCCTCACTCATCACTACCCCTAACTCGGATCTCGTCAACACTCTCGGCCCGCGATTAACCCACATCGGTTAAGATCCGTCGGTGCCTGAGGTGAGATTTATCCATAGTCTCCAAGGTGGTAAAATGCGAGTATGGATGGTCGATGACCCTTAGGGTAGTTAGAAGACCCTAGACTAGCTTTTATCAAGCTAACAATTATTAGTGACTTTCCCAACTCTTATTACCCATGAAGATGAAGAATGTTCACATGATATGGTCAATTTTAATTAGAACCTCATACAACTAGAATTCATGGGTTCTTTTTCCCAAATTGAACTGGAACTACATGCAACTAGATTCTTGGGTTCTTTCTCAAGTTTGAGTTAGAATCACCTAGAAACTAAATGCATGGGTTCTCCGTCAATTGAGCTCGAACTACCATGGTGCTAGTTTCATGGGTTTCTTTTTTTTTAAAGTTGACTAGAACAAATATGGAACATAGGTTCATTTCAATAGTTAAGCTAGAACATATAGCTCAAGCATGGGTTCATGGGTTCTTTTTAATCCTTCACTACAATACTACCATATACAATTCAAGCATGGGTTCATTTAACTAGAATGCTACAATATATCATTCAAGCATGCATGAGATCTTTTGAATCTAGAACAACTATGCAACTCAAGCATGGGTTCTTTCTAGAAGATTAACTAGAACAACTTCACAACTTAAGCATGGGTTCTTTTGAATCTAGAATAACTACACATATACCATTCAAGCAAGAATGGGTTCTTTAACAGAATACTACAATTGGAACATGATGGGTTCTTTACTAAACACTACAACTGCAACATGATGGGTTCTTTACTAGAATACTACAATTAGAACATGATGGGTTCTTTACTAAACACTACAACTACAACATGATGGGTTCTTTACCACAACTTAAGCATGAATCTTTACTACAACTTAAGCATGGATCTTACTAGCTATTACAAAGACTACTTCTCTTTATGAATTACAAGTCTTAAAATATTACAAAAGTCTAACTTAATTGAATTTACAAATCCTACATATTACAAACCTTCTTTTCTTTAACCTCTTAATTCCTACATACAACAAAGTCTACCTTTTTATGAACTAAGAGTTAGCAAGATTTGATATTTAACAAAGTAGAGAGCAATAAACAAATAAAACACTTATTTTTTAATAGTTGTTGAGTTCTACAACCCAAAAATGGGTATGTAAATATTTCTACTACACAAATCTTCATATGCTCATGTCAATTAGTCCAAGTTATATATTTTAGCAAAATAACCATGATAAAAACTTAAAGATTCAATCTTTTTGTTGTTTGGGTTGAGTTCCACCATTCATCTTTCTTATGTGGTCATTTTGGTTCATATCATCATTTATATGCTTAGGATTTAGTCCCAGTTGTTAAACTAACCATAATTAGCTTAAATATTACACCTTTATGTTGTTTTGGTTAAGTCTTACCATCCATCTTTCTTATGTGATCATTTTTGACCCATACAACCATGGTTATGTTTAAGATTGAGTCCAAATTATTATTAGAACATACAACAATAAAAGAGAACAAAAACAACACAAAATAAAAGTTAGAGAGATCCCCACCTTGTTATTTCTAAGTAGGAAGAACTAGCCAACCTTCCTTCTCCTCCCTTATAGTTCCTATGGAAAGCTCTTAAGGAAAACCTACAATGAAGAACTCTCTAGTTAGGGTTTGTTCTCTCTTTCTTTTCCTCTTTTTTTTTCTTGTAAAATGAGTCAAGAGGTGGGGGGGGGGGCTATTTATAGGATGGAAGAGAAGGGGGAGAGTGCAAAAGCACCAAGGGGATTTGCAAAAACCCCCTTGGGGTAATGGGCCAGCCATACCTAGGTGAGGGGGAGATAAGGTGGAGGAGAGAGACTTCTAGAAGAAACACCCTAAACTCTTATGTATCTAATTAATCTTAGATCCTAGGTTTAATCCTTAAAACAAAACCTAACCATCCAAATTTGATTTATCATGACAAAAAGAGATATTTTTGTCCAAAATACACACAACACGATTTGTACAAACGTACGAAATCGATACAATACGCATACGTATATATTAATCTATATACCGATAATTTTTGTTTGTTAAACCACACAATCCGTATAAAATAAATTGATTCCAAAAATAATAATAAAAATAAATTTTATTATCAGCTCGGAAGATTCCAGTACCAAAACGGTATAACACATATACATATGGACTGGTATTCAAACAGATGATGATTTATAATTAACTAAGTAATATCCACCAAAATATTTTAAATCTGAAAATATGAAATAATTAAATAATTAAATAATTAAATAATAATAAAAATAATATTATTAATAATTGATCGGGATATTACAGTACTCCCTCCTTAGAATAGTTCTGTCCTCAGAACTGTACTAAGTAGAAAAAAAACAGAAAACAAAAACAACACTCAAAATAACTTGGGAAAAGAAAGCTTCATTCGGCTTTCCGGCTCCCAAGTGGCTTTCTCCACAAACTGATTCTTCCAAAGAACCTTGACCATCGGAATAGTCGTGTTCCTTAGCACTTTATCCTGACAATCGATAATTCTCATTGGCCGCTCCTTATATGTAAGATCCACTCATAGGTCTTCAGGAATGTCTGGCAGCTGATGACTCAGATCTGGTACATATTTCCTCAGCATCGAAACGTGAAATACATTATGCACCTGGGACAATTCGGCTGGTAGCTTTAGTCTGTACGCCATCTTTCCGATCCTCTTCAAAATCTGGTAGGGTCCAATATATCTCGATGCTAACTTGTCACTCTTTCTGAATCTGATCACTCCCTTTGTAGGTGAGACTTTCAGAAATACTGAATCACCTTCGAATTCCAAATCTCGTCGACGGTTGTCGGCGTAGCTCTTCTGCCTGCTTTGTGCTACTTGCATCCTTTTTCTGATTATCTCGATCTTTTTGGATGTTTACTGCACTATTTTAGGTCCGAACATCTGCCTTTTCCCTACTTCGAACCAGCACATGGGGGTCCTTTGCCTTTCCCCTGCTATTATTAGTAAAACCAAGTAATTTCCATAAAAATATTTTAATTTTAAAAATAATAATAATACAAATATAATATCCAACCGGGATATTACATATGGTGGTCGGTTTAATTGTGGTTCCCAGGACATATTGGGAAATGTATGGTCGGTATCAAGGTAGACCAACCCTTGTATATGAGTGGTAGGTTTTGGGCCATTTGACTTTGGATTTAGGGAGCGACCGATCATGGAGACCGAGCCCTATATGGTGGAAAGGTACTGAGACCAGTTATGTATAACTGTGAGGGGATCACTAGTTATGAATATGCTCGGGGTGGTTAGTAGATAGTTATATGTTCAATATTTCAGGTGATTGTAAGGGAATCATCTATTTGTTATATGATTGTAAGGGAATCACCCAAGTTATATGATGGTAAGGTAGTCACCCATGTTATATAAAGTAAGGAAAAAACCCATTAGTTCAACATTATGACGACCAATGGTCAAAACCGATAGTACTGAGACCGGTTAACTGTTAGGGGTCTCATCCACAATTTTAGTAGTTATGAATATGCTCGGGGGTCACTAGTTATGAATATGCTCGGGGGTGGTTAGTAGATTGTTATATGTTCAATATTTCAGGTGATTGTAAGGGAATCATCTATTTGTTATATGATTGTAAGGGAATCACCCAAGTTATATGATGGTAAGGTAGTCACCCATGTTGTATAAGGTAAGGAAAAAACCCATTAGTTCAACATTACGACGACCAATGGTCGAAACCGATAGTACTAAGACCGGTTGACTGTTAGGGGTCTCATCCACAATTTTGGTATTACGATGGCCAGAGCCGCCAATGACATTAAAGCTGGTTAAGGTTTCACCCATAATTTTGGAATTACGACGACCAGTGTCTAAAGCCGAATGGTTGATAGGGCCAGGTTGACTGTTGAATTGGATGTCACCCACTAGTTGATACATTATATGGAGAATTAGCCCACTATGACTCGATTGCCAACTAAGAATTGTAACGTCTTGGGAATAATCCAGGAGGCGGTTAGATATAACTCTATCGCCGACATGTGCTCAGGGAAACTTGGGGCTGCGTAGCCACAGCCCCACCAGATGGAACACCATATCGAATAGTTTGTTGGATAGCTATGGTCCTATTCGAGAGAGGGTGCCCGCATATGTGGGGAACCTTAAGATTTAGAGATTATACCTTGACGGAGAGCTATCGATCATCATGAAGGGCTTGAGTTCGCCTGAGAATTTGCTGGAGTTTCAACTAAATTTTTTATATGTATTTATCCCCTTATTCTTGGTGCCGGTAAAGGGCTATTTATAGCGAGTTATATGGCTAGAAATAGAATCAAATTGAGACCGTTCAAATCAGGTACGAATCTCGAAGCTTCATGGTAAAATGGTAATTTCCACTACAAACGGGTCCAAAAATGGGAGCTTGGTCTTTTCCAAGTCTAATAACCCAAAAAAGGGGTCTGCCTTACTGGGTTAGGGTGACAACACATCATAAATAAACCTAGGTCATTTAAAGAGTGATTGACTGTAAGAGACGGTTTAAACCAAATCTCTTATCATGAAGGAATTTAAACCATGTTTCTTATCCAAAAACACCTGGGATTAGAGATAAATAATTATCTCTAAACTGTTTCCAAAGGTGACTATAAATACCCCCTTACCTCCACCAGAAATAGGTAATCAGTATTTTTTCTACACAAAAGCCTTTTCATAATCTTTCAGATTACTAACGTGAGCATCGGAGGGTTTGTTGTCGGGATCAATCACGGTGTTTCGAATTTTTTGCAGGTCACCAACAGCATTGAGAACGGTCAACATCGGCAAGTAGTAAAAAAGTTTTCTTTTATTGGTTCCAAAAGAATTCACAAATTATTTGTTTGCTCCCACACCAAAATTAGCAGTAACAGATTGGCGCCGTCTGTGAAAATTAGAAAAAGCAATCCAACCAAATTCACCAGTGAAAGCAGTTTCCAGTAATGCCTCGAAATGAAAAAGGGAAGCCGGCAGCATCAAGCCGAAGAGCCACCCCTCTTCCTCCACCTCATTCACTTCAGGATGTTCCCCCTCAACAAGATCAACAAGTTCAGCAACCTCAACCTGAATAGCCGCCTCCCTAAAAGGCTCGCCCCGCGTCCATAGTGTTGGCACATGCTTTAGAGGCCAGTTGTGTATTGACATTTCTTGTTTACATTGTATCATGACATTTATTTTATATTTAGACATTTAATTTATTATGTTATTTATTGTGAATTAAATTAACATAATGAAGTCCTTAGAATAGTAAGTTTAATGTCATGGGATATCAAATGCATGACTTGATTGTGAGATCTTATTGGCTGAAATCAGAACATTGTTCTTAAATGTCCCTAGTCAAGTATTATTGTGAATTAGGACGATGATAATACATATATACTAGTGTGTGTAGACTGATGACCATTCTCACGGGTCATGGATATAAGATATCAGTCTTCACATGGGTACATATTAGAGTAATAATGTACTGGACTGACCCACCAAGAGAACGCTGCATGGATCGTTACGTGAGTATCATAAGTGGTCTCATAATGACCGTTGTGTATGTAGTCCATTGACTTAAAGTCACTACGGTTTCCCACATAAGAAGTTATATGTTTTAATTCCGTCAAACATTGCCTATAATACGGTGATTATAAAGTCGACTATTGGATGTACTACAAATCATGCAGAGGGATGTGAGTGACTTAGATAATATTTTTCCCTCTTACATAACAGGTGCGATATCTACGAGCCCCTTCATTGAGTGAGACTGCAAAATGCATGGCCGTGCTCAAATGAGTCAATATAAGATATTGATCTCATTTGTTTTAGTAAGTCTACTAAGACATCAAGAAACCAAAGATTGAACTATACAAGGGTGACACGCTCTTTGCCTTTTTGTCAATTAAGATATCTGGACAAAGGGACTAGACTACATGGTAACATTGGTCACGGATAAGTTATGTCAAATCACGGACATTCTCATTACTTGAGTAGCAATGATGTATTGCTGGATACCGCTCACTATTTGTAATAATAGAATATGATTTTAGTATTACTGTTAACATAATGGGAACCTACAGGGTCACACACTTAGAATGGATCGAAATTGGGATTTAAATTCATCAGATGAATTTAATTGGGGATCTAAGTAAGACTTGAACTCCTAACATTGGTTGAACATTTAATTAGATTAAATGGGCCGACTAAAGTTCAAAGGCACACAGACGAATCTGACCCAGGTCATACTGTGAGTCCAACAACCTCATTACTCTTTTAGAGTTGATTTTCTGCACCTATAGATCATATGTATCTGTGGAAAAGACACATGTGAAAAAACCCTAGCCATCACAGAAAGTGTGAGAGAGAGAGAGATCGTGAGAACGAACATCCCCATCCCGCAGCTAGCACCGCGGTATAAGGGAGAGCTATTTTTTGTTCCGTTCGTGTGGATATCGTAGAGGCACCGTAATATTGCAGTGTTGTGATCGATATACTGTGGAGACAACAGATCCATCTTTAAGGTATAACTCCTAAACACGATTTATGGTTTTGCATAGATTCATGGCTAGGTTTCGATATTTGTCACGCCCCGCTTTCCAAAAATACGGATTACAAGCATGTGACGTTGGCCGAACGAATGACATGCGTCATCCATAAGCTGTTTACCCATTCAACTCAACAATATAAACAACACTAAATAATTGCGCAGGCAATAATATCAACCACATGAACAATAATACTTGGATAAGACAATATGAAATATCCAAATTCAATAATCCAATATCTGGAACAAATAATAATATCCGGGTCATAAGCCCAATACAATAATAAATCCATTCACAATTATAATAAGTTTCAATACAATAAGTTCAATGAAGTAATAATCAACTAGAAAGCAATAAATCTTTAGAAAACTTGTTCTCCAATTCCAGCAGGTAATTCTCCATGATCACCTGTGAACACTTCATCTAAAAAGAGGAGAAAATTTATCCTTAGAGCAAGTCATGGACAGCAAGTAGAAAAAGAAAAGAAACAATGGAATAACGATATAACAATGAATTCAATGGATCAATAGAAATCAATAACATGGGACAATAGCAATAATCAATATCATTAATAATCGATGCAATGGTATAAACAGTGATTCAATATTCGATGTCAATATTCAATAGTCGATGTCAATAACAATTAGACAATAATCGATATTAATAGAAACAATGATGTACAATATGCAATGTCGATGTTGTGTCAATTCTTAAGTCTATTTATCATTTTAATCCAAACTAATGCACGTACTACTGTGTCACATATGTTCCATACCACAGGTTCGATGTATACAATCAATTTCATTTAGACTTTAGTGGAAGATTCTATAGATCATGTACACGGCACGATAACATTATTTGCCGCATTGGTGCACACTGGTCTGCACAATAACAATAAAATAATACACGATGAATTGGGATACTATAGTCAGTAATCCGACAATAAATCGATAACAATAACACTAGCCGACATACATTATTTTGTAAAACATGGCCCACACTTTCGAGTACAGTCACTATATCATCAACTACTCCAGTAAATCCCTTAAACCCTGGCTTGTTAATTATTTTATTGATGCAACAATACATTATGCAATCAAGAAAAATTTGATGAATGATAGTAACAATAGGAGATCAATAGGATGATAACTTTGGATGGAACAAATGGAATGATGACAATAGCACATTAGGATCATGCAATGCAACATATACACTTTAATTAATACAATACAATGATATATAAATAATTATATTAAGAAAGTCTGGAAAACGAATTTCTGGACAGCAAGAGGTCACTGTACAAAAATCAATTTTTCCGCTGCTACAGAAATCGAAAATTGAAACCGTCAAAAATTCTGAAAACTAGACTTCCACATGATTCCAACGCATATTTAAAATACAAAATCCGACAACAGTAGCTAGGTCAAATACAACATTCTTTACAGGTTATATGTTCAGACAGAAAATCGACATCAAGTTGTTATGTCTTTAGAATCAGGGAAAACTCAATTATAAAATCATCAAAAATATTCTATATACTCCTAAACTTGTTAAATAACATTCTGAAAATTATCAGAACATTATTATAATATTAAATTAGCCTTTTAATAGTTTAAACATGAAAATATACAGGAATCTGAAATTCTGGAAATAAAACACAGTAGTAGTAAAATCATCATAACTTGTGCAATACAACTCGGAATTCAGCGATTCAAGATATTTTGGAAACTGGAAACAAAAGGATACAATTCTTATTCAGAAAGTTATTTATTTTGAGTTCAAATAATGGGTCAAAAACTTCATACAATTTCCAAACAGCAAGCAACATGCAGATTTTTTTGATATATTTGATGAAATAAAGTGATTTAAACATGATGGGTATCAATTCCATAGTCGATAAATCTTATAATCAGTATGATGGGTGTGATGGCATGATAAACACGATTAAGAATAACATACACTATTGTAACAAGAACCAAACATCAATCGATCAAACAACATACCACCTAGCAAATATCTCTACAATAGATTAATTGTGTCGTGATTGTACGAATAACCCTATTATGAACACTACATGATACATGAAAGATTCAATTTTTGGAGTCAACAATGGCACGAAGTCAATGATATTTAGGTTAGCTCGTGTAAACCCTCAATATACTCAACGAAAGAGGAACAACAATATGCTATACGATGAACAATTGGATCTACTTGCAAGAATTTCAATAAAAACTTGAATTTGATACAAGATTCAATTCAAGAGGAAAAGTGACTTACCTTATAGTCGATAAATTCGAATACCAAAGAATAATTGGATGAGAATCCCAGAGCAACGAACCCACGAACAATTATGTGCACACTATGTGCACAAGAAATCAACACAACAATAATAGCCAAAAGACAGCAACGGCAACATTGAAGAACGGCAACCAGCAAGCATGGCAAGGAACGGTAGCAACGTCAGCGAGGCTGACGTCGGTGTATCTGGCGTCAAGCGGCGACGTCGCTGGCGGCACCTTCGAGGAGCGACGTCGCTGGCGGCACCTTCGAGGAGCGACGGCGGTGCTACAGGAGGTGTCGAGCGTCGTCGGGAGGGGTCTGTTGTCGTCGAGAAAACAGGGGAAGCAGCTGGGGCTTCGAGTTTGGGTCGCTAGTTGTGGCTCAACGGAGGGTGGAGCTCAGGAGGGGCACCGGTGGGTGTTGGGTCGCCGGAGGTGGTCAGGGAAGACGGTGATGGGTTTGGGCGGGAAAACAGGTGGCGACGGGGAGAGAGAAACAGAGAGGAGAGAGAAGATGGCTATTGATTAGGGTTTGTATTTTGTGTTTTTAGGGTTTGCAATAGGATTGTATTTATAGAGTGCAATTAGGTTGTCGGGTTAATGGGATATGATCCAATAATAGTGGGTGTGGGTCTAGAAGTAATTGCAATTGGGTTTTAGGTTCAAAAAGAAATGGATTTAAGGACAATAGGTTCAAATTAAATACTCATAATCAAATAAAAATGGGATCAACAAGAAAATAGCTCAATAAGAAAAACAAAAGTAATTAATGAACAAAATCGATTAAGATGATCAAGAAAAATAGAGTATTTTATTCAAATGCAAATAAAATATTACAAAGGAATGGAAAAGTGAAAAAAACGAAAACGGTAGTTACAATCCTACCCACCGTACAATAAAATTTCATCCTCGAAATTTCAGCAAGTGGTATTAGGATAACCCTGAGAAAAGAAAAGAACTACACAAAAATATGGGAAAACTTCTTCTGAATCTCTTCCTCAAGCTCTCAAGTCGACTCACCCAGCGAGTGAGGATTCAAAGCAACACGAACCAATTTGATAACCTTATTCTTCAAAATCTTCTTCCGTCGGTCCACAATCGAAACTGGACGGATCTCACATGACAAATCTGGCCGAACAGACAATTCCAAGTAGTCAATAATAGGAATATCATCCCTGACATACTTCCTGAGTTGGGAGACATGGAAGACATCATGCACTCCAGATAGAGCCGACGGCAACGCGAGTCTATAGGCCACCTTGCCTACTCGCTCCACCACATCAAACGGACCAATGAATCTAGGGCTTAGCTTGCCCCCTCCTCCAAACTGAATAACACCTCGCCATGGCGATACCTTGAGGAACACATGATCCCCCACTTCGAATTCCAATGGCCGCTTGTGAATGTCTGCCAATTTCCTCTGTCTGTCCTGAGCTGCTTGTAGATAGTTCCTGATTTGGACCACTGCATCAACAGTCCTCGTGATCAATTCTGGCCCCAAAAGTCTCCTATCTCCAATGTCATCCTATCATACTGGTGATCTACACTTCCGACCATACAAAGCTTCATACAGAGCTCTGCCTTAAGACTTCCTTGTTAGCTATTGTTGTATGAAAACTCCACCACGTGTAGATGATCTTCCCATGATCCTCCAAACTGAAGAACACAGGACCTCAAAATATCCTCCAATGTCTGAATAGTCCTCTCCGATTGTCCATCTGTCTGCGGATGGAATGCAGTACTGAATCTCAGCTTACTCTCCAGACTGTTCAGAAGACTCTACCAGAATTGAGATTTGAATCTAGCATTTATGTCTAATATAATGCTGACAGGGACACCATGCAATCTCACAATCTCCTGCATGTACTTCTCTACAAGGCTCTCCGTAGACTGACCCACTCTGAAGAGAATAAAATGAGCACTCTTTGTCAAGCGATCCACAATCACCCAGATGGCATTGTGACCCTTGGGACTTCTAGGCAAAGCAGTCACAAAATCCATGGTAATATTCTCCCACTTCCACTCCGGAATAGGAAGCGGTTGAAGAAGTCCAACAGCTCTCTGATGTTCTGCCATCACATGCTGACAGATCAGACACTGCGAAACAAATCTTGCAACATCTCTCTTCATACCATGCTACCAGAAATACAACTTCAAATCCTGATACATCTTCGTACCACCAGGATGAATAGAATATGGTGAATAGTGAGCTTTTTCAAGTAACTTCTGCCTGACTTTCCCCTTCAGAACACAAGAAGGGTCCCAAATTAGATTGATCCATCCTCATGAATCACCATATCAGTCCTTGAACCAGCTTTAACTTCAGCTGAAACTTCTGCAATTGCACATCACCAGACTGTGCTTCCTTAATCTGATCTACCAAAGACGGCTGCAACTGAAGCATCATACAACTCTGCTCAGAACCAGGCAAAACCACTTCCAAATACAATCTCCTCATAGCTTCCACAAGCTCATCCTGCTTAGTCAGAACCATAGCAACCGGTCTTCTACTCAAAGCATCAGGCACCGAATTAATCTTACCAGGATGATACTGCAAACTGATATCATAATCTTCCATCAATTCTAACCATCACCTCCGCCTCATATTCAGCTCCTTCTTAGTGAACACATACTTCAGACTTTTGTGGTCAGTAAAGATCCATGGGGAATCACTCCGTCAGCCATCCTGCAAGGAGCAGACACGAGAGTTAGCCTAGATATAGAAATATCATAAAACATAAGTTGAAGGAAACAACAATATGAATTGCAATTATCTACAACAAGCTAAAAACCAAACCCCTACAAGGCATCTAAGTATATTTTCCTACTATGTTGGACTATAAATTGAAGTCGGTTCTCAAACCACTCTGTAATGCCCCGAACTTCCTATATGGAGAATTCGAGACAAGAGCTAGGACCTTTACATTCAATTAGCCACAATATACAGAAAAATAGGAAAATTTAAAAGTTTTTACTCAATATAATATATTACAAGCCGAGTGTTACCATTGTTTCAATAAGTTACATTAGAGTATACATGAAAGAAACAATTGAACGTTGGGCTCTTTACTTGGAAGCTATGACTTGCCTAGAGTCCTCCCGTATTAGTGGTCCTGCATGCACAAACTATTTGAATGGGGACGTCAGTACATATACTGATGCTTAAGGGATGATGACTAGGAGCGAATCTCAACTTTAAACAAAAATAATTTAAGCATGGTAAGATGTGTAGATGTAGTTTAAGTGTGTAACGCCCCGATTTCCACCTAACTGGAAAACCGTGACACATGCCAGAATCTTTGCCTTCAAATGCATATCAAAATAGTAAATAACACGAAATTTTAAATACTTTTATTGCCATCAGAGTTATTACACAATAATTAAAAATATCAATTTGTCATATCAAACTGTAACGCCTGCCCCTTTTTCTTTCTTTCTTCCTTTTTGACTCCAAAAATCAATTCTTTCAATTTCTATATCGCTTTAAACATAACTAAGATAGTTATATTTCAAGGAAAATTTTGGCAGAGTTTCTCCAAAAATTTCTGCCCCGAAACACAAAAAACTTACGGAATTCTGCTCTAAATTTCGTACCTCACATCACAGGCAATAATATCATGGGCTCCCCAAGCCAAAATGAGTAGAATCACACAGGCAATATAAATATCATGCTCTGGGGGCCAAACTCATAACAGGATATCAAGTATCAATTAAAAACCATAAATTCCTTTGAAATCGTAGTAAGATTTTTAGAAAATAACTTATAAAAACATACCACAGAGCCCGGTACTCCACAACGAGATGGGTACGGGTCAAAAACATATCATGCCACTCCACACTATATTCATCATTATCATCCATATACTTATACATCAAAAATACAATTTAAAATATAAATTTCACTATTCACATAATTAAACCTTAAACAACAATTGTAAAATGAAGCTCCACTCCACAGAACCATGAATCTACACTTCACCTCTGCACTGCTGAGGACCTATAACAGTAGGGGACCTAAGGTAGTCCAGGGATTCCCTAACCCCCAAACACTAAGGGGTTAGCCATTTCTGGTGTGAGTATAATTTACTAATTAAGCAAATAAATTAAACTTTATAAGTAAAACAGAATGAACTTACAAATACCAAGATAATCAAATTTTACTTGACATCTGAACATGTAAACATCATAAATGGGATTTTACATCAAATACCCTCTGAGTCAACACCTGTATGTATATCCATACCCGCTCATAACATACTTACCTTTAGTTTGGGAATCATTCACAAATTAGTCGTTTAACTCACAAACACTTAACGTCCATCACTTTATGCCTTATACAAATATTTCTATAGCTTTACTTTCCCATAAGGCTTTACATTCACAATAACTCTACTTTCACATAAACTGCACCTCATTTACCATTCATTTGCATTTACAGACTCACGACTTATATTCTTTCTCAATCTCATATCACACAACATTGCATTCATTCATTTCTTACAACATATATCATCACGTCCCGCAATACATCACTTTCACACTCATTATACACTTCAACTATCACACTCACAATTCATCTTGAATGGAAAAGAAACGTGTATATATAATTGATGTGTCAGTGTATGTTATGACTTAACTCTAATGCAAGATTACCAATACAATGATGCTCTTATTCTAATGCAAGCAAGTCTCCAGAACAGTATGCATCCCATACTACATATGCCCCATCTCAAGCCGTTTCTCCATATATAGGGATTTGAACCCACGTTATGAATTTTACTTTGTACACAATCCTGTTCCTGACAATATAACCTGACTAGTTAGGTTGCAGAAGGGGTCAAGTCCCCCTATGCAGTACGCTTATGGTGTCTCCGTTTTCCACTATTACCCAGCATGCCGGACCTTACTCAAAAACAAGGTTGCAGGTACGGTCTAGTTCCGTTACTGCAGTCATATAGTGGTGTCCATGTTTGCCACTATTTCCCAGTGTATCAGGTCTCATTCGAAAATCAAAAGAACATAGGGTCTCGCATGCACAGGGTAGCACGAAGCCTACCCTGTGGCACCCCTGGGGTCTCGCAAGCGCAGGACTGCACGTTGCATCCTGTGGCACCCCAAGCCACGGTATTTCAGAAATTAACAGATGAGATACGCAACCCGTGCTCCCAATTCGTGAGAAGACACCGTACGTATCCCTTTGATGGGAAGGTACAACCCAATAACACCACCTAGTGTCGGCCTATAGGATAGGTCGGATCATAAGGAATCACCCTTAATACCAACTCTTTTCCTTCGGCGAATAATGATAATAAGTAATGGTTAAGTAATAATAGCCATAAATTACTACCCTAACAATGTCACTAACCCTGAACAATCCTAGGAATGACAATATTATAAACACAACATGATAGGTCTTAAATTAGACTTCGCAAGATAACTCTGCTAGGTTGCTCAACCTAGACTTATCAGAATCCCTCAGGATCCGGTTCATGGCCTATCGATCCAAGACCCCGGCAATACGAACGTATTCGCATGCTACTACCCTAAACTTGGATTTCATCACACTCCGGTCCGCGATCAACCAACGGTTAAGATCTGACGGCACCCGCGAAGTGACTCGTCCACTGTCCCTTAGGAGTAAGGTAAACACACGTCCTAATGGTCGATAGCCCTAAGGCAATGATATCACCCTAAATGAGTACAACAAACTGCGTATTAGCTAAGTAGCTACATACGACTAACCAAAAACACATACAAGCTAAGCAGCTACGTATGGGACCAACAGCTACATACGGTCCAGTCGAGCCGCGTATGAGACAACAACATACATACGAGCCAAATAAGCCACGTATGAGACCAACAGCTACATACGGGCCAGTCGAGCCGCGTATGAGACAACAACACGCATACGAGCCAAATAAGCTACGTATGAGACCAACAGCTACATACGGCCAGTCAAGCCACGTATGAGACAACAATATACATACTAGCCAAATAAGCCGCGTATGAGACCAACAGCTACATACGGGCCAGTCGAGCCGCTTAACAGACAACAACATACATACGAGCCAAATAAGCCGCGTGTGAGACCAACAGCTACATACGGGCCAGTCGAGCCCGTATGAGCAAAACCACACATAAAAATAACCATACAGTAATCAACCTAGAAGCAACCAAACGTGCTTACTAGCAAACTTGATCTTCTATAATTAGAAGCAACAGAAGAATCTACTAACAGTCTAAAATAGGCATTCTACCAATGAGAAACCCAAGAAGCGACATCAAACTTTTATCAAGCTAACGATTATTAGTGACCTTCCCAACCCTTATTACCCATGAAGATGAGTAATGTTCATGTGATATGGTCCAACTTTACTTAGGGTCTCATATAACTAGAATCCGTGGTTTTCCTCTCCAAATTGAACTAGAACTACATACACTAGATTCATGGGTTCTTTCTCAAGTTGAGCTAGAATCACCTAGGACTAAAAGCATGGGCTCATGGGTTCTTTTTAATCTTTCACTACAATCATAATACAATTCAAGTGTGGTTCCTTTGAATCTAGAACTACTATGCAACTTGAGTATTGCAACTACAACACGATGGTTTTTCACTAACGCTACCACCACAACATGATAGTTCTGTACTATACTACAACTATAACGCGATAGTTCTTTACTAATACTTCGACTACAAAGCGATAGTTAACACCACAACTACAATAACATGATTCTTTTCTGTTACTTAAGCATGAATCTACAATGGCCTTATGCACTGTATATAACTTAAACATTAACCTACAACACTCTTAAGCATGAATTCAACTTAAGCATGTACTCACAACAATCTTAAGGATGAATACAACTTAAGCATGGACTTACAACAATCTAAAGCATGAATACAACTTAGGCATGACTGGTTACTACAACTTAAGCATGTATGTTACTACAACTTAACATGAATATTTACTACCATTCAAGCATGAGTAACTACTACACTCTAAGCATGGATGTCTATTACAACCTTAAGCATGGATATGAACATTGACTACAATTCAAGCATGATGTTGTTTCATGGGTTCACAAGTATAAATGGGTTCATCAAACTTAAGCATGATAGGTTACTAGGATGTCACATAGGCATGAATGGGTTCTTACTACTTCCTAAGCATGGTATATAGTATGAGTCTCGATCCTACAACAATCCAAGATTCAATCTTTATGTTCTTATTAAAGTTCTAGCATTCACTTTCTTAGGTGATCATTTATCTTATCCATGGCATCATTTGTAAGCTTAGGACTTTGTCCAATTTGTTTAGGACAACATACATACAAGAGAAATAACAACCCAACAACACACCACGTACATAAAACAAAAGAGATCATGCTCACATATTTTGATATTATTATATAAGTGTAACTCATCCCCATATACATAACCAATCCATTATATAGGTTTTATATACTCAAATAGTTAATTTCACCAAATATCACAAAAACCTCTTTTTTCGGGCCAATAAAAATCCATATTTTCCCTCAAAATTAATTTTTAACATAACTTCTACGAAATATATCAAAAAGCCATGAAATTTGGCTACAACATAAAATATAGGTAGATACATCATACTCACCATAATTTGATATCATCATATAAATATAACTCATCCTCATATACACATATACGTTATTCCGATACCCTTGATCCAAATACTCCTTATCCGTAATTCATACCAACCATTCAGGTTATTATAAAATTTCTCTTGAAACACAAAAATACGTAAATAAATTCATACTCACATATTTCCCGCGAAGATTCGAAGCGCCACCATGTCACCCCGTATCCAAAGTCGCTAATATATCATATCTTCAAATTTCAAAGCAATTAAAACTCAATTCATCCAAACCAATCACAAGAGCTAATAACACTGTTCCAAATATCACACAAGTATTTATTGAACGCTTGGGATACACACGTGCGATGCACGTAATAATCTAATGCCAAAGGAATTTTTATCCCCAAATAATTTCTCGAACCACTCCTAAATTTTCTAGTGGCCCAACTATACTTTCCACTACTATATGAGAAATAATTCATACACATATAGTTCTCTTTTACAAACCCAAAATCCTAATTTATTAACAACTTACAAATTCTCTAACAACTTGCTAATTTCTCGCATCTACCATTTCCAATATCTCCTAATCTTCCTACCATAATACTCCTACTCAAAAGAAATTAACCACACTCAATTTTATACAATAAAATAATTTAGGGTTTACCTTCCCAAAATCGTTTCGAAAATCCGAGGCTACCACGATGTGGAGAACCCTTCAATTAGTCTAACCCTCGATTTAATTTGAAATCCATGGAGAAAGAGGTGGATTTGGGGTGGGGAAGATTCGCCGAATGGGTTTCGGTTTGGGTTCTTTTTGGGTTGGGAAAGAAACAGGACGGGAAGAAAGAAAGAAGGAGAAGGAAGGGGGGGGGGGGGGGGTTCTTTCCTTTCGGCTGGGAAGGGAACGGGAGAAAGAAGAAGAAGGAAGGAGAAGGAGGCGGGGTTCTTTCGGCTGGGAAAGAAACGGGAGAAGGAAAAGAAGGAGAATGAAGAAGGAAAAGGTGGGGGGTTTTGTAAATAAGGAAATAAATAAATAAATAGATAATTAATGTAAGGGAATATTTCATATAAGCCCCCTAGTCTTAAAACATTTCAAATAAGCCCCAAATCTCTACTTTAATATTATAAACAATACAAAATACATTAAAACTATCTCTTAATAATCCTTCAAAATTATAAAATAAAGTAGACAATATATCTAATATTTTTCAATTAAAAATAATTGTTATCAGAAAATACATAATCGCGTGCAATTCTCAATTGCGCACAGATTACAATGCAAAATAGCCATATGCTATTTTGCGGGGTATTACAAAGTGTTCATGGGTCTTATGACTTAGAACCTTAATGCAATGTCAACTAAGGCTAGGATGCACTTATTTTAATGCAAGCGAGAATCTAGAATCGTATGCATCCCATACTACATACGTCCATAACACGTCGTTTTCCTTATTTAGGGATTTGAACCCGCGTTATGACTACCTGTTCGTGACAGATACAACGTGACTGATTAGGTTGCGGACGTGGTCAAGTCCCACCAATGCAGTACGCTCATGGTGTCTATATTTCCCACTACTACTCGGCGTACCGGACCTCACCCACAAGCCAGACGAACTCAAGGTTTCTGCAGCACAGGATAGCACGAAGCCTATCCTGTGGTACCCATAACTCATAGAACAGTAGTCTATGGCCTGTTCGCTTCCCTGACAATAAACATGGCAGAATTCCAGGGTCCATCCCCTAGTTCCGACAAGAGAACCTCCTGTTCTTATCGTGGTATTTTAGGAATTAACAGAGCAAGATACGTAACTCGTGCTCCCAACTCGTGGGAAGTCACCGTACGTATCCTTTTGACAGAAAGGTACAACCCAATAACACCACCTAGTGTCGGCCTATAGGATGAGTCGGATCATAAGGTGTAACCCCTATTACCAACTCTTCCTTTTGGCAAAAATGGTTAAGTATCAATCGTTACAAGTTAGTACCCTAATGATGTCACTAATCCTAAACAACCTATCGGGGTTTTCAACCTAGACTTTCTTAAGATTGTCTTGGGTCCAACTCATGGCCTATCGATCCAAGACACCGGTGATGTGATCTCTGCACTCATCACTACCCCTAACTCGGATCTCGTCTACATTGCCGACGCACGAGGTGTGATTTATCCACAGTTTCCAAGGTGGTAAGATACGAGTCTTGATGGTCGATGGCCCCTTGGGTAACTATAATACCCTAGATGAGCTTCTATCAAGCTAACAACAATAGTGACTTTACCAACCATTATTACCGATAATCGAGTGCATGATTTTGCCATTAACATTTCACAGCATAACCCGCTTATATGAACTAATATCTCGTGTTAAGCTTACTAACACCTTATTATCATCCATATATTGACGATGAAGGACATTCACATGATATGGTCCAATTTTAACTAGAATGACATACAAACTAGAATTCATGGGTTCTTCCTTAATTTAAACTAGAACAACATACAACTAGATTCATGGATTTTTTTTCTCAAAATTAAACTAGAACAACATGCAACTAGATTCATGGGTCTTTCTCAAATTTAAACTTAGAACAACATGCAACTAGAATCATGAGTTCTTTATAAAATTTAACTAGAACAACATGCAAACTCGAATTCGTCGGTTCTTTCTCAAATTTGAACTAGAACAACATGGAAACTAGCATCATGGATTCTTTATAAAATTTGAACTAGAACAACATGGAAACTAGAATCATGGGTTCTTTATAAAACTTGAACTAGAACAATACACAACATACAATTGATGGGTTCTTTCTTATTCTTTAACTAGAACAATACACAACATACAATTGATGGGTTCTTTCTTAATCTTTAACTAGAACAACATGCAATGTTAATTTCATGGGTTCTTTCTAAAATTTCAACTAGAACACATACAATTAAATTTCATGGGTTCTTAATTAAAATTTAACTAGAACAACACACAACATGAAATTCATGGGGGGGTTTAATCTTTAACTAGAACAACATGTAACATGGGTTTCTTATTAATTTTAACTAGAGCACATACAACTTAATTTCATGGGTTCTTAATTAAAGTTCAACTAGAACAACTCACAACATGAAATTCATGGGTTTAATCTTTAACTAGAATAACATGTAACATGGGTTTCTTATTAATTTTAACTAGAACACATACAACTAAATTTCATGGGTTCTTAATTAAAATTTAACTCGAATAACATGCAACTATATAATTCATGGGTTCTTCTATAATTTAACTCGAATAATCATGGAAGTCTTCTAGCAACCTAGAAGCAAGTAGAGCATGCTACTACAAACTTGATCTGTCATGAACTAGAATTACCAAAATTTGATTCTTCACAAGCATGAAAGTAAACCTACAACAACTACTAAAGACTTTATCTTTTATGAGCTAGAAATTCTACATATTACAAAAGACTACTCTTTTAGGAATTAGAAGTTCTACATATTACAAAAACTACACTTTCATGGATTACAAGTTTCTACATATTACATAAGCTACTCTTTTATGAATTACAAGTTCATACATATTACAAAAACTCTTTTTTTATGAATTCCAAGTCCTACATACAGCTAAAAGTCTTCTTTTCATAAATTACAAGTCCTATATACCACAAAAGTCTACTTTTATGAATTACAAGTCCTACATACAACAAAAATCTTCTTTTTCAAAAACTAGAAGTTACACATACAACTAGAACTACTCTTTTAGTGTCCTAATTAATTTTTTCACTTTAATCATGTATGTAGATATTCTTAATTCATCTATTCTTATATGCATATGGATTTAGTCCAAGTTGTTAACTTAAACATAATGATAACCACAATAACAACAAATAACAACCATTTACCACAACAACCTGATTAAAGATTCAATATTTATGTTGTTTTGTTTGAGTTCTAACATTCAATTTCTTCATGTGATCATTTTTTATCCCCAATATTCATATGCACATGATTTAGTCCAATTTGTTATCTGTATAAAAATAAGAACAACAATAACAATAAAAATAGCAACAACAATTTAAAGGTTCAATCTTTATGTTGTTTTGTTTTAGTTCTACCATTCAAACTCTTCATGTGATCATTTGATCCACACTATCATTCATATGCACATGATTTAGTCCAAGTTGTTATCATATACAACAATAAAAAGAAAAACAAAATCAACACAACGAAGAGAAGAGAAACCCCCACCTTGATTATTAGGTAGGAAGAACTAGACTTAGCTTCATTCTCCTTCCTCCTAGCTCCTATTGAACCTACAAATGAGAACTCTCAAGTTATACTTTCTCTCTTTCTTTTGCTAGAACTTTCTCTCTTTCGTTTGCTTTTCTAAGTTTTTTTTCTTTCTCTTGGCCAATGAGGCAAGGGGTGAAGAGGGGGGGGGGGGGGTATTTATAGAAGAAAATGAGAGAGGTAAGTGTATGAGAGGGTGAGGGGGTGAACTAGGGTTTGGCACTCAAGCCCCTTGGGATATTTTGGCCGGCCAACCTATGGGTGAGGTGGAGGGGTGAGTGTATGTGAGGGTTATTCTAGAAGAAACTACACCTATTAATCCTCATTGTATTTCCAACAATTATAAAGTCTATGATTATCCCTCCGAATAAATTCTAGTCATTCACTTTGATCAATCATGACAAAAATAAAGATATTTTTGTCCAAAACACATACTACATGATTTTTACAAATGTACGAAATCGATACAATACGTATACGTATATACTAATATATATACCGATAATTTTTATTTGTTAAACCGAACAATCTGTATAAAAATGATTTAATTCTGACAAAAATAATAAAAATAAGTTTTATTATCGGCTCGGAAGATTTCAGCACCAAAATTATATAACGCATATACATATAGGCTGGTATATATATATACAGATGATGATTATTAAGTAAACTAAGTAATATCCACCAAAAATATTTCAATTCTGAAAAAATAAAATAAAATAATAAAATAATAAAATAATCTTATTAATAACTTCTCGGGATATTATAAGAACTCTTCTCACATATCTGAGAACACACGTCAACACCTCCACCTGTAGTAATATTCCATGTTGCTGGCATAGCGCTGCTAGCCAAGTGATGCAGGGCGACGAATCTGGAGGACACAAAGGAATGAGTAGCACCAGAGTTAAAAAGAACATGAGTGGGAAAGGAGTGAACAAGGATAATGCCTAGCAAGAAGTCAAGGATGAGAATACAATATGCAGAAGCAAAATTTAAGAAACAGATATGAATGGAAGGATAACATGATAAAGCAACAGAATAGAATAACAAGATAGGAAGGAAGAATGAAAATAAAATCCAAATAAACACAACTAACGATATACCTGTTACAATGCCCAAAGCGGTTTCAGCATCATGCGTAGTTAGGTTGTAGACCTGGCGATGACCTGCAGGAAGATTACCCCTAGGTGCGGCTCTCCTCTGATCAAAGATCTGCCTCTGAGGTGGGAGTGGTGGTCCACCCTAACCACGAGAAAGTACTCCGTGCGGAGTAGAACCTCCAACTGGTGCAAGAGATCTAGACCTTGGGCAATCACGAACCATATGATCATTGCCTCCACACAGAAGGCACGGGCAATTTGCTATCCTGCAATCTTGGCGCAAATGCCCAGTCTTATGTTAGTGTGAACAGACCATATCCGACCTCTGAACAACAGGTGGGTACGACAATGCCCTAGCAGGAAGGGTCGGAACAGGCCTCCTAATAGGCCCTCTAGAAGGCCTGACAGCAACAGGGTGCAGAACAGACCATTGAATGGCATGCTTCCTCATACTAGTCTGCTCCTGAATCCTTGCAGCATCAAGGATATCAGCATAATAACGAAGTCGCAAAGCAACAAGACGATCCTGAATCTCAATATCCAAGCCCAATAAGAAATGACGGCCTCTATCTTCGTCATTCACCACCATAGAAGTAGTAAAACGACTTAGTCGGGTGAATTGCGTAGTGTACTCATCCACGGTCTGACTCCCCTGAGTTAATGAGACAAACTGTCGTTCCATTTCATTCTTGGTGGCATTAGGAAAGAACTTCGTGAGGAAGCTCTCAGTGAAGATGGCCCAGTGGATGGGTCGGCCCAATCGTTCAGCCTCAGCTTTCCTCCAGATGTGGGCTAGAACAACAAGTTGGATGCTCACAACATCCACACGATCCACATTTGCTATCCTTGCTGCAATCAACAGCTGCTCAGTCTTGATAAGCCATTACTCGGCTTCAAGCAGTCCCTCAGTGCCCGAGAACTTATTTGGATGGAGCCTCATGAAAACTGCCACATTACCAGATTTCGATGGCAGCAATCCAGGTGTAGGTACAACGGGTTCCCTGTTGGCAGCTTCAAAAGCCACCCTCATCACTTCATTATGTTCTCGTTGCATCCGCATCATTAGTTCATTGTACTCATGCTGCATTTGCATTATCTATGCAACAGTGGGCTCATCAAACAAATCATCCCCAGCATGAGAATATGAAGCACCTTTTCTAACCATGGTCTGCAATAAAAATCAAAGGGTTAGCGTCTAGATCACAAGTTGGTTATCAATTATCCATGTGATTCATGTATTGCATATACTGTTGAGTTAAACCGGTAAAACCCAAATCTGACTAATATATCAGTCAAAGCCAAACCTCCATATGTTAGTCATGTTTTCCTGATACATTATCCAAACCCGGGCTCTGATACCACTAAAAACCTTGTCACGCCCCGCTTCCCAAAAATACAGAACACATGCACGTGATATTGGCCCAGCGAATGACTTCTGTCAACCATAAGTTGTTTACCCATTCAACTCAATAATATAAACAACACAAAACAATTGCGCAGGTAATAATATCAACCACACGAAAAATAATACTTGGATAAGACAATATAAAATATCCAAATTCAATAATCCAACATCTGGAACAAATAATAATATCCGGATCATAAGTCCAATACAATAATAAATCCAATCACAATAATAATAAGTCTCAATACAATAAGTTCAATGAAGTAATAATCAACTAGAAAGCAATAAATCTTTAGAAAGCTTGTTCTCCAATTCCAGCAGGTAATTCTTCATGATCACCTCTGAACACTTCATCTAAAAAGAGGAGAAAAATTGTCCTAAGAGCAAGTCATGGACTGCAAGTAGAAAAAGAAAAGAAACAATGGAATAACGATATAACAATGAATTCAATGGATCAATAGGAATCAATAACTGCTACAGAAATCAAAAATCGAACCCGTCAGAAATTCTGAAAACTAGACTTCCCTACGAATCCAACGCATATTTAAAATACAAAATCCGACAACAGTAGCTAGGTCAAATACAACATTCTTTACAGGTTATATGTTCGGACAGAAAATCGACATGAAGTTGTTATGTCTTTAGAATCAGCAAAAAATCAATTATAAAATCATCAAAAATATTCTTTAGACTCCTAAACATGTTAACTAACATTCTGAAAATTATCTGAGCATTATTCTAACATTAAATTAGTCTTTTAATAGTTTAAACATGAAAACATGCATGAATCTAAAATTCTGGAAATAAAACACAGCAGTAGTAAAATCATTATAACTTTTGCAATACAACTCGGAATTCAGCGATTCAAGATGTTCTGGAAACTAGAGACATAGGGCTACAATTCTTGTTCAGAAAGTTATTTATTTTGATATCAAATACTGGGTCAAAAACGTCATACAATTTCCAAACAGCAAGCAACATACAAATTTTTTTGACATATTTGATGAAATAAAGTGATTTAAACATGATGGGTATCAATTCCATAGTTTATAAATCTTATAATCATCATGAAGGGTGTGATGGCATGATAAACACGATTAAGAGTACACACATACACTATTGTAACAAGAACCAAATATCAATCAATCAAACAACATACCACCTACCAATTATCTCTACAATAGATTAATTGTGTTGTGATTATACGAATAACCCTATTATGAACACTACATGAATACATGAAAGATTTAATTTTTAGAGTCAACAATGGCATGAAGTAGGGGTGGGCATCGGTCAGTATCCGACCTAATATGGACCATCCACCACTGATCCAAAGAAGATCGGTTTTTTAATTTTTCTCATCCGCAACCAATCCGAACCTCAATTGGATCGGTTTCCATCCAAGCCGATTAAGCTCGGTTTGGATTGGATTGGATGGTCGGTTTGGCGTGCTACTTTTCACCTTCAACATCATTCATAATTTTGTTGAAATTTAAAAGATCAACTCTAATCAAACTTAAGAAACAACCTGCTATTTGTTCTTCAGAAATGAATTTAAAATGAAGATTCATAAAACCACAAGTTGTTAATGAATTTTGCACTAATTGTTTGAGATGATGACGTTTAAATGAGTGAGATAAACTGCTTTTTCACTTGCATACTTCTGTAATCTTAGTTTATTATCATAAAAGAAACATCAATAACCATAGCTAATTGAATTTCATGTGCAATAAAAAAAGATTTAGAAAATAATTTCTGCTTGACTTGATTAAAGTAACTACTCAATGTTACATCAACTTTATGATTCTATTAAGTTGGGTCACACTGTAAATCAAGCATTTCTCAACAACATAACACATAGGATTATGGAGAACCAAAACATAGGTAGAACTGCTCGGTTTGTATTAAAGAAATTAAAAAAGATTGTTTGTATCTCAAGAAAAATGAGAAATGACTATTTGTATATTCAAGAAATTAAAGGAGAACTATATTTTTTATGGACTTATGCATATAGGTATGGTCGGTTTGGTTTCATCTGTTATTTGAAAGCCCTATCCAACAACCGAACCAGTCCAATTGGTTATTGAAGATCAAGAACCGATCCAATCAAAACCCCCAATTGGTTCGATTAAAAACCGGTCGGTTCGGGTTGGATTGGTTTGGATTGGTCGGTTCGGATAATAGGTGTCCACCCCTAGCATGAAGTCAATGATATTTGGGTTAGCTCGTGTAAACCCTCAATATACTCAACGAAAGAGGAACAACAATATTCAATACGATGAACAATTGGATCTACTTGCAAGAATTTCAATAAAATTTTGAATTTGATATAAGATTCAATTTAAGAGGAAAAGTGTCTTGCCTTATAGACGATAAATTTGAACCAAAAAATAACGGGATGAGAATCCCGAGCAACGAACCCATGAAAAATTAAGTGCACACTATGTGCACAAGAAATCAACACAGCAACAACAACCAAGAGACAGCAATGACAACAGTGAAGAACGGTAACCAGCAAGCAGGGCAAGAAGCGGTAGCAATGTCAGCGAGGCTGACGTCGGTGGTTCTAGAGTTAAGCGGCGACGTCGCTGGCGCCGTCATTGAGGAGCAACAGCGGCGCGACAAGAGGTGTCGAGCGGCATCGGGAGGGGTCTGTTGTCGTCGAGAAAATAGGGGAAGTAGCAGGGGCTTCGGGGTCCGGGTCGCTGGCTGTGGCTCGACGGAGGAGGGCAGAGCTCAGGAGGGGTGCTGGAGGGTGTTGGGTCGCCGGAGGTGGTCGAGGAAGACGGTGATGGGTTTGGGCGGGAAAACAGGGGGCGACGGGGTGAGAGAAACAGAGAGGAGAGAGGACGGTTATTGATTAGGTTTTGTACTTTGTGTTTTTAGGGTTTACAATAGGATTGTATTTATAGAGTGCAATTAGGTTGTTGGGTTAATGGGCTAGGATCCAATAATGAGTTTGGGTCTAGAAGTAATTACAATTGGGTTTTGGGTTCAAAAAGAGATGGATTTAAGGACAATATGGTTCAAATAAAATACTCATAATCAAATAAAAAAGGGATCAACAAGAAAATAGCTCAACAAGACGAACAAAAGTAATTCATGAACAAAACCGATTAAGATGATCAAGAAAAATAGAGTATTTTATTGAAATGCAAATAAAATATTACAAAGGCAATGAAAAGTGAAAAGTATGGAAATGGTAGTTACAATATTTTTTTGTAATTTTTCCGCTGTGTATTTAATCTGTGATTGCATTCGAAACCTAACACATATGAGCTGTGCAGGGGGGCTCCAGTCAAAGCCGTAAAAAACAACTCCTTGAAGTGCTCAGGTGACACATATTTAATCTCCAAGGCCATGTCTCGATCCACAATCCTTCCACCGACTCGATAGCTTTGCATAGTGCTGAGAGGTCAAAAGACCTCCATCAAGTCATCGTCAACCGTCAACAAGGGGTCGACCTCCGAACCCGCTTGAATGAGAGGCGAGCCCGTGATGAGGTCCCTCATTTAGAGCTCCAAAGAGGCCAGAGGGGCCATTCCCCCAAAGGTTGAGACCCTGAAGGTTCCCCTCCCTGAGGATGCTGAGGGGGTCCCCTTGTCAAGCCCCGCTTCCCAAAAAGAATACGGAATACGGATACGTAACAAAAGCCCGGCGAATGATTTTCATCATCCATAAGCTGTTCAAGAATCTTTACAAAATTTCACAAGATAATTAGAGTCGGAAGCAAAAGGCACAAGCATTCACGCAAAATTGAAACAAGATACCAACAGAAATTACTTGGAAACCAAATACAATAATCTCAAATAATCAAGTTCTGAACAAGTCAAATATCCTGGGTTACATCGCCCAAATACAAGGTAAATATCCAAGTCATCAAGTACATCTTATTCAAGTTCAAGCAACAAATAGTAATAATAATTAAAAAAAGCATGCAATCCAGCTTTAGTACATCATCTCACCAATACCATCTGGCATCCGTCCATCCTTATCTGCAATTATTAAATTTGCAGGAGAAGGAGAAAATAAGAAAACAAGTACCCAGAAATTGCAAGTCACGGGTCACAAATAGTGTAGGATATAAGTGCATGGAAATGGGGTGAATCTAAATATCAAACCTAGCATGATATAATCATGATGTCCAACATAAACACCTAGCATGGCAAAAGTGAACAAGTGTAAATGGCATGAATCAAGTGTCAAGAAATCAAGTATTATGTGAACATGCATCAAGTGTCAAGTGTCATGTGATCATGTATCAAGTGTCATGTCTCATGTAATCAAGTATCATGTATCATGTAGTCAAGTATAAATCAAGCATGTATTAGGTTCAAGTATCATGTTCAAGTAGCATGTATCAAGTCTTGTGTGATTTACTATCAAAGTAGCACTTCATGCATCCCGGTTTTTATTACATGGTTACTACAACAAACAGTTTCGCTTTAGATTTTGTAGGGGACCATACAGGACAATGTACTCAGGGACAAGCTCCAAGTATCATGTAATCATGTATCATGTAAACAAGCTCCAAAACCCAAACAAGCTCCAGTGTCATGTGTGTACGTGTCATGTATATCGTGTTAAGCTCCACATGTAAACAAGCTCCAATAACCACTAGGTTCTTACGAGTACACGTTTCTGAACTATCCACTACTAGATCTTACCCTTAATCCCGGCTTGGAAAATTTTATTATTAATGTCATACAAGAATGTATATGTGCAAAACATATAAAGAATAGCATGGCATGATCATGTGGCAAGTTCAAGTAGCAAACTAAGCATGTACAAGTGCAAGATATCTCATAAGGGAACAAAATAAACACATCTCAAGTTCAGGACAGCAAGACCATGCTGTAGTAAAACAGTGATCCCAAGAGTTATAAACAAGCAAATCTGGATCCGTCGAATGATCTGGAAAATAGACATCCATCAGAATACAGCGAGTATAATTAAGTCATATACTAGTTTACAACAACATAGCTCAAAACTGATTTGAATACAGAAATTAGGTTCAGCCAGAAATCAAGAAAACGAATTCAAGAGCATGAAAACAGTATAAAAAAACATCAAATAAATCCACGAAAAATTTGGGGTATTCCCCTACATGTCCAGTATAAAAATATAGAGTATCAGAATTTTCCAGTAAGAAAAGATTAGTCATGAAAAATAGAAAAGCATTAAGAAAACATAGTTTAGCGAATCTGGAATTCCTAACACTGCTGTACGAAAACTAAGATATCTCGCAACCAGTGAAACGAAATCCAATTCCGCCAAAGGGATATGAAAATAGATAGAATTTACTAACTTTAACATTTCACAAAGAATTTTCATACAGTAAAAGCAATCAGTGAAAATAGGGTTCTTTATAGAACAGCGAGCAAAATACAGCATGTATAGATTTTAGAAACGAGCATGAAACATCACATAAAACTTATCAATAAAATTCACCAAAATTTTGGGTAATCCCTAACTTAATAAAGAAACACTGAGCAAAATATTGGATCAAAATAATATGTATAACATAGTTCTTGAAAATAGTTAGTTAACAAAATTACTGAAAAAACATAATCTGAAATAGATCGACACCTCTGTACTAAAACAGTCATAACTCAGTCATACGAAATCAAAATCAAGCAAGGTTGGTGCAGTTTGAAAATAGAAGAAATTATCTAAAACTCATGTTTTATACCGAAATCAAGATACTGACTGTAACACAGTCGAAAATAGCAAACAAAACAGAACATCCAGAAAATACAGATTTCACCCTTAAGAACAAAAACAACATAGATTCAAGAATATTGATCCAAACACTTCCAAACTTGAAATAAAGCCTACCAAGTGTCTAAACATCATGAATTAGGGTTATTAACATGTCCACGTCTATTATTTCACATGGGTATCAACCAAAACACAAAAAACACGCAATATTCACACATACACAATCCAAATTCAAGAACGGGCGAATCCTAGGTTATTTCATGTCAAGATTTGTGTCGTGCGTCTTCTATGGCCAAAATATCACAATAGAGACAAAACTCATCAAGGAAAACACAATCTAAGGTTGTCTCTAGACCCAGCTACACTATAGGTGAATTTTGGAACTTGTATCAAACAAATGATTAGTTACTTGCCTTAATTTGGGGATGAAGAACGATGCAAACGCGAAGAGAAGAAAAACCCACGAACGAAATCTGCTACAAGCAACGAATCCAAGCAACTACGAACGAAACTCCACACGAATGATCCTCCTTGAAGCAAAGATCAAAGTGGCAAACACCCACTTTGAGAACACCACAAAGAGAGAAGGAATTGATGCAAGAGTTGATGTTTGTGATGGTGATGGTGATCGGCAAGCAAAGGGGATGCTAGGGGTGTCTCAGTTTGTATGGTGGTCGGAGCTAGGGATGTCGGAGTAGGGAGTGGGGTGGCCGGCTATGTGGTCAGCCTGGATGAGGAAGGGCAGGCCGGGCCGTAGGGGGGTGCTCGGGTTGGGGCAAGTGCAGGCCGGGAAAGAGAGGGAAAGAGATAGGAGGCTAGGGTTTGTGGTGTTAGGGTTAGGGTTTGTGTTAAGGAGGGTATATATATAGGATGGAAATGTGGGTTAATGGGTTGTGGGTATTAGTAACTAGCAATAGGTCTACAAATGGGTTTTGGATGTTGGGTTCAATACAAATAGGGATACAATTAGGAGTGAGATCTACGGCTTTAAAAATCTGATTAGGGATCAAAGATGATGGAAAAGGGAAAAGGCAACCAAAACACCACCACAACACCACGGAATAATGAAAATAAAGATAACGAGACCAAAAAATGAGGAAATGATCCAAAGAATGAAAAACGAGTCGAAAGAGACAATCAATCAAACACAAGGAGCTCAAAATGAAATAAAACGAATATATATTGAAATCAAATCCAATATACGGTTCAGAAAAATGCAAGAGAGAAAAATACACCAAAATGAAAAATACAGTCAAAAATACATAAAATGAAAAACAGGGGTTACAATCCTACCCACCTAACAAGAAAATTTCGTCCTCGAAATTCAAAAGAAGATACATAGGGTAACCCTAAAACCATCAAAAGAAAAAAAAAAAAACCACTCAAACAAATGAGGAAAATTCTGCTGAATTTCCTCCTCCAGCTCCCAAGTCGACTCACCAGGCGAGTGAGGATTCCAAGCAACACGAACCAACTTGATGACCTTGTTCTGAAGCACTTTCTCCTGCCGATCCACAATAGCAACTGGCGGAATCTCACAAGTCAAATCCGGCCGAACGATCAACACAGAATAGTCGATCACGTGGCTCTCATCTCGGATATATCTCCTGAGTTGTGAGACATGGAAAACACCGTGCACTCCAGATTAAGCTGGCGGCAATGCGAGACGATAGGCCACCTTACCTACTCGCTCCAAATCTCAAACGGTCCAATAAACCTCAGGCTAAGCTTGCCCCCGCCACCAAACCGAATGACACCATGCCACGGCGATACCTTAAGGAAAACATGGTCACCAATGACGAACTCCAAAACCCTACGATGAACATCAGCCCATCGCCTCTGCCTGTCCTGAGCTGCCTGCAAGTGCTTCCTGATCTGAACCACAACATCAACTGTCTTGGTGATCAACTCCGGACCCAACAAATTCCTCTCACCAATGTCATCCCAGCACACTGGTGACCTGCACTTCCATCCATAGAGTGCCTCGAACGGAGCAGCTTTAATACTGGCTTGAAAGTTGTTATTGTACGAGAACTCTACAAGATGCAAATGATCCTCCCAAGACCCACCAAACTGAAGCATGCAGGACCTCAACATGTCCTCAAGAATCTGAATAGTCTGCTCTGACTGTCCATCATTCTGGGGATGAAAATCTGTACTGAACTTTAATTTACTCCCCAAACTGTTCTGAAGACTCTCCCAAAACTGAGATCTGAATCTCGTATCCCTGTCGGATACAATACTGACTGGAACCCCATGAAGTCTAACAATCTCTTGCATGTACATCTCAGCTAGGCTCTCAGTAGACTGACCGACATGAAAATGAATGAAGTGAGCACTCTTCGTCAAATAGTTGACAATCACCCAAATGGTATTATGACCCTGAGGACTCCTCGGCAAAGCGGTCACAAAATCCATAGTGATATGTTCCCACTTCCACTCTGGAATAGGAAGTGGTTGAAGAAGTCCAGCGGTTCTCTGATGCTCTGCCTTAACCTGCTGACAGACCAAACACTGTGAAACAAACCGAGCAACAGCCCTCTTCATACCATGCCACCAGAAATGAAGCTTCAAATCCTGATACATCTTAGTACCGCCAGGATGGATAGAATACGAAGACTGATGAGCTTCTTCAAGCAACCTCTGATGAACTTCACCCTTAGGGATACACAATCGGGAACCAAAACGAAGCGAACCATCTGCATGAATAACCATGTCTGTCGTGGACCCAGACTCAACCTCAGCTCGAAAACTCTGCAACTGCGCATCACTAGCCTGCGCCTCTTTAATCTGCTCAACAAGAGACGACTGCAGCTGGAGCACCAAACAACTCCGATCAGAACTCGGCAACACAACATCCAAATCCAACCTCCGCATCTGCTCAATGAGACCACTCTGCTGAGTAAGAAACATAACTGCTGGTCTCTTGCTCAAAGCATCAGGCACCAAGTTTACTTTACCAGGATGGTATTGCAAACTGATGTCATAATCGACCATAAGCTCCAACCAATGCCTTTGCCTCATGTTTAACTCCTTCTGGGTGAAGACGTACTTGAGACTTTTGTGGTCTGTAAAGATCTCCACTCGGTCTTCAAGTAAATAATGTCTCTACGGCTTCAAAGCATGAATCACTGCCGCTAACTCCAAGTCATGAGTAGGATAGTTCTTCTTATGCGGCCTTAACTGCCTCGATGCATACGCAACAAATCGGCCCTTCTGTATCAAAACTGCTCCAAGACCCTTACCAGAAACATCACCGTGAACTACAAATCCGCCTGAACCATCGGGAATAGTCAACACAGGCGCTAACGTCAATCTGTTCTTGAACTCAACAAAAGCCTTATTGCACTCATCAGACCAACAAAACTTCTGATCCATCCTAGTCATTTTAGTCAATGGTCCTGCTATCTTCGAAAAATCCTGAATGAACTTTCGATAATAGCCAGCCAAACTGAGAAAACCCCTGACTTCTGAAACTGACTTGGGAATAGGCCAATCCTTCACAGCCTCAATCTTAGCAGGATCCATAGAAACACCATCGTCAGAAATAATGTGCCCCAAGAAAAAAATCCTGTCGAGCCAAAATTTGCACTTGCTAAGCTTCCCATAGAGCTGATTCTCCCTCAAAGTCTGCAGAACCACTCTAAGATGCTCAGCATGATCTTCCCGATTCCGAGAATACACCAAAATATCATCAATGAAGACCACCACAAATCTATCCAAGAACTGAGAGAAAACCCGGTTCATAAGACTTATGAATACAGCCGGTGCATTCGTGACCCTGAACTGCATCACCAGATACTCATAGTGTCTGTATCTAGTCCTAAAAGCAGTCTTCTATATATCTGCAGCCTTCACCTTGACTTGGTGATACCCAGAACGAAGATCCAACTTCGAGAAAACAGTAGCCCCACTCAGCTGATCAAACAAATCATCTATCCTGGGTAACGGATACCGATTCTTCACAGTAACTCTGTTCAGCTCTCGATAATCCATGCACAGTCGACGACTACCATCCTTCTTGTCAACAAAAAGGATCGGAGCACCCCATGGCGAAACACTAGGTCTGATGAAACCCAAATCACGCAACTGCTGAATCTTCACCTTAAGCTCTACCAGCTCAACCGGTGCCATCCTGTAGGGACTCTTCGATATCGGTGCCGTTCTACGCTGAACATCAATACTGAATTCCACTTCCCTATCAGGGGGTAAGCCAGGAAAATCATCTGCAAAAATATCCAAGAAATTCCGAACTACTAGAGGCACAGCCTCATAGCCTGAGCGCAATTCCATCACATAATCCACCTGCTCAACTGCAGTCTTTGCTCGGCCAAGGAAAGACTCTCCGGCATGGCACTCAAATTCTTCTCGATCTGGAATTCTGAAGACAACTTTCTTGGCACGACAATCAATAATGGCATGGGCTTCACCCAACCAATCCATACCCAGAATAACGTCGAATCCCGAATTTCCAATTATAATCAGGTTGGCTTTGAAATCTGCATCCCCAATAACAACGGAACATTGCCTGCACTTACGGGAACAACTGACAACTCCACCACCTGTCACGATGTTCCAAGCCTCTGACATGTTGCTGCACTCCAACTGATGGCGAGCGACAAATCGAGAGAAGACAAAAGAATGGGTTGCCCCAGAATCAAAAAGAACATAAGCAGGTAAAGAGCACACAAGCACAACACCTAAGACAGAAAGCAAAAGAGACAGAGAAAAGAAGGGTTGGACAGGGGTGAGGGAAACAAAATGCAGAAGGACAACAGAAAGAAATAAAGCAAGGGAAATGGAGAAAAACAAGGAGAAACAACCAACAATAAAACAATAAAACAAAAGATACCTGCAACCACACCCTCAGCTATCTCAGTATCTGCAGCAGTCAAGTTGAAAGCCTGTCCTCTCCTCAGAACAGCGGTCTTCTGACCGACAATCTGATGCTGGGGAGGAAGCGGAGGCCTAGCTGGAACTGCTGGCTAGACAGGACCACAGACTAGAAGAGTCGCCCTCTGCTATGGACAATCCCGCAAGGTGTGGTCAGGAGCACCACAAGCAAAACAGCGGCGATTGGCCCGCCTACAGTCCTTGCGCTCATGCCCGGAAGTCGGCAAAAGTTGCAAAAACTACCCCTCTGGGAACCAACAGAAGAGTAAGGAGCTGCTCTGACTGGATGGGCGGAAACAGACCTCCGAATAGGCCCACCAGAAGGCCTAGCAACAGCAGCGGGAACAATCCACTGAGAAGAAGAAGAACCACCATGAGCCTGCTCCTGGGCTCGGGCTGCCTCAAGAGCCTCAGTGTAGGTACACAAGCAAAGAGAGACAAGATGCCTCTTGATATCCTGCTCAAGTCCATTTGTGAATCTACGAGCCCTATCCTCTTCGGTTGCCACAAGAACGGCAGTGAAGCGGCTAAGCCTAGTAAACTCAGCTGCGTACTCATCCACTGACCTGGTACCCTGTTGCAAGAAAGTCCATGTTACAACATTGCGTGAACAATTATGTAACAAATCCAAAATGGAACAATGACTTAACTTGTTTTAGGGCCAGGAATCGCTGTTCCATCTCAACTCGAATACTACTTGGGAAGAACTTCTCCAAGAATCCTCGAGTGAAAGTAGCCCAAGCAATAGGCCTCTCAAGACGCTCAGACTCAGCATCCACCAGATATGAGCCAAATCCACCAGCTGGATGGAAACAATGTCCACCCGATCAGCCTCGGCAACACGAGCCGCTAACAACAAGCGCTCAGTCCGGATCAACCACTGTTCAGCCTCCAAAGGCATCTCAGTGCCAGAAAAATGGTCGGGACGCAGCCTCATAAAGTCTGTAACTGTCCCTGGGCGAGGCGGAAGATTTGCCTGCATAGGCACAATAGGAGGCAGAACCCGGGCAGCTTCAAGAGCAGCCATCACAAGATCACTGTGGTTTTGCTGCTGATTAATTAGCCGCTCAAGCACAGTAGTGATAGCCTCAATCGGATCAACCTGCGACTGAGAAGTAGAACCTCGGGGAGCCACAGTCTGCACAAAACCAAAAACAATTAGCGTCCAGAACCAGAGTTGGTATACATTTCACTTATGTATGCATGGTTGCTGAAATATTATGCAGATCCCAGTTCGAGCCAAGCTTGTCTAATATATTAGGCAACTAATATATTAGCCAAACCTGATGCTTTGATACCACCGAAAACCTTGTCAAGCCCCGCTTCCCAAAAAGAATACGGAATACGGATACGTAACAAAAGCCCAGCGAATGATTTTCATCATCCATAAGCTGTTCAAGAATCTTTACAAAATTTCACAAGATAATCAGAGTCGGAAGCAAAAGGCACAAGCATTCACGCATAATTGAAACAAGATACCAACAGAAATTACTTGAAAACCAAATACAATAATCTCAAATAATCAAGTTCTGAACAAGTCAAATATCCTGGGTCACATCGCCCAAATACAAGGTAAATATCCAAGTCATCAAGTACATCTTATTCAAGTTCAAGCAACAAATAGTAATAATAATTAAAAAAAGCATGCAATCCAGCTCTAGTGCATCATCTCGCCAATACTATCTGGCAGCCGTCCATCCTTATCTGCAATTATTAAATTTGCAGGAGAAGGAGAAAATAAGAAAACAAGTACCCAGAAATTGCAAGTCGCGGGTCATAAATAGTGTAGGAAATAAGTGCATGGAAATGGGGTGAATCTAAATATCAAACCTAGCATGGTATAATCATGATGTCCAACATAAACACCTAGCATGGCAAAAGTGAACAAGTGTAAATGGCATGAATCAAGTGTCAAGAAATCAAGTATTATGTGAACATGCATCAAGTGTCAAGTGTCATGTGATCATGTATCAAGTGTCATGTCTCATGTAATCAAGTATCATGTATCATGTAGTCAAGTATAAATCAAGCATGTATTAGGTTCAAGTATCATGTTCAAGTAGCATGTATCAAGTCTTGTGTGATTTACTATCAAGGTAGCACTTCATGCATCCCGGTTTTTATTACATGGTTACTACAACAAACAGTTTCGCTTTAGATTTTGTAGGGGACCATACAGGACAATGTACTCAGGGACAAGCTCCAAGTATCATGTAATCATGTATCATGTAAACAAGCTCCAAAACCCAAACAAGCTCCAGTGTCATGTGTGTACGTGTCATGTATATCGTGTTAAGCTCCACATGTAAACAAGCTTCAATAACCACTAGGTTCTTACGAGTACACGTTTCTGAACTATCCACTACTAGATCTTACCCTTAATCCCGGCTTGGAAAATTTTATTATTAATGTCATACAAGAATGTATATGTGCAAAACATATAAAGAATAGCATGGCATGATCATGTGGCAAGTTCAAGTAGCAAACTAAGCATGCACAAGTGCAAGATATCTCATAAGGGAACAAAATAAACACATCTCAAGTTCAGGACAGCAAGACCATGCTGTAGTAAAACAGTGATCCCAAGAGTTATAAACAAGCAAATCTGGATCCGTCGAAGGATCTGGAAAATAGACATCCATCAGAATACAGCGAGTATAATTAAGTCATATACTAGTTTACAACAACATAGCTCAAAACTGATTTGAATACAGAAATTAGGTTCAGCCAGAAATCAAGAAAACGAATTCAAGAGCATGAAAACAGTATAAAAACACATCAAATAAATCCACGAAAAATTTGGGGTATTCCCCTACATGTCCAGTATAAAAATATAGAGTATCAGAATTTTCCAGTAAGAAAAGATTAGTCATGAAAAATAGAAAAGCATTAAGAAAACATAGTTTAGCGAATCTGGAATTCCCAACACTGCTGTACGAAAACTAAGATATCTCGCAACCAGTGAAACGAAATCCAATTCCGCCAAAGGGATATGAAAATAGATAGAATTTACTAACTTTAACATTTCACAAAGAATTTTCATACAGTAAAAGCAATCAGTGAAAATAGGGTTCTTTACAGAACAGCGAGCAAAATACAGCATGTATAGATTTTAGAAACGAGCATGAAACATCACATAAAACTTATCAATAAAATTCACCAAAATTTTGGGTAATCCCTAACTTAATAAAGAAACACTGACCAAAATATTGGATTAAAATAATATGTATAACATAGTTCTTGAAAATAGTTAGTTAACAAAATTACTGAAAAAACATAATCTGGAATAGATCGACACCTCTGTACTAAAACAGTCATAACTCAGTCATACGAAATCAAAATCAAGCAAGGTTGGTGCAGTTTGAAAATAGAAGAAATTATCTAAAACTCATGTTTTATACCGAAATCAAGATACTGACTGTAATATAGTCGAAAATAGCAAACAAAACAGAACATCCAGAAAATACAGATTTCACCCTTAAGAACAAAAACAACATAGAGTCAAGAATATTGATCCAAACACTTCCAAACTTGGAATAAAGCATACCAAGTGTCTAAACATCATGAATTAGGGTTATTAACATGTCCACGTCTATTATTTCACATGGGTATCAACCAAAACACAAAAAACACGCAATATTCACACATACACAATCCAAATTCAAGAACGGGCGAATCCTAGGTTATTTCATGTCAAGATTTGTGTTGTGCGTCTTCTATGGCCAAAATATCACAATAGAGACAAAACTCATCAAGGAAAACACAATCTAAGGTTGTCTCTAGACCCAACTACACTATAGGTGAATTTTGGAACTTGTATCAAACAAATGATTTGGAGTACAAGTTACTTGCCTTAATTTAGGGATGAAGAACGATGCAAACGCGAAGAGAAGAAAAACCCACGAACGAAATTTGCTACAAGCAACGAATCCAAGCAACTACGAACGAAACTCCACACGAATGATCCTCCTTGAAGCAAAGATCAAAGTGGCAAACACCCACTTTGAGAACACCACAAAGAGAGAAGGAATTGATGCAAGAGTTGATGGTTGTGATGGTGATGGTGATTGGCAAGCAAAGGGGATGCTAGGGGGGTCTCAGTTTGTATGGTGGTCGGAGCTAGGAATGTCGGAGTAGGGAGTGGGGTGGCCGGCTATGTGGTCAGCCAGGATGAGGAAGGGCAGGCCAGGCCGTAGGGGGGTGCTCGGGTTGGGGCAAGTGCAGGCCGGGAAAGAGAGGGAAAGAGATAGGAGGCTAGGGTTTGTGGTGTTAGGGTTAGGGTTTGTGTTAAGGAGGGTATATATATAGGGTTGAAATGTGGGTTAATGGGTTGTGGGTATTAGTAACTAGCAATAGGTATACAAATGGGTTTTGGATATTGGGTCAAATACAAATAGGGATACAATTAGGAGTGAGATCTATGGCTTTAAAAATATTATTAGGGATCAAAGATAATGGAAAAGGGAAAAGGCAACCAAAACACCACCACAACACCACGGAATAATGAAAATAAAGATAACGAGACCAAAAATGCGGAAATGATCCAAATAATGAAAAATGAGTCGAAAGAGATAATCAATCAAATACAAGGAGCTCAAAATGAAATAAAAGGAATATATATTGAAATCAAATCCAATATACGGTTCAGAAAAATACAAGAGAGAAAAATACACCAAAATGAAAAATACAGTCAAAAATACAGAAAATGAAAAACAGGGGTTACACCCCTCCTCCTCGTCACCGAAGAAGCCTCACCCCAATGAGTCGATCAGCACAAAGAGTTTGTCGGGATGGAGGGGCACCGGTCACACAAGCAGAATTCCAAAACTTCAAAGATGACATCCCATGAGCCCTCAATATTGCTCCAATTCACAACTGATGCGCACCTAACCCTCGCCATGCCACCCCTCATGAAGAAGAGTCCCGAGGGTTGATTAGATTTGACCAGAGGGATGATTCGGTCCATCGCCACCTTCGAGAGATGGAGAGGTGCTTTAGCAAAACCAACATCGAAGAAGAACAACGGACCAAGAATTTCGGCCCAAACTGACCCCCCTTCTCCAGGGCCATCATGGAAGCCCCGGTCCCTGAGACCTTCAAGCCACCCCACTTTAAATCCTACAATGGGGAGTTAGACCCGGCCGATCATATCGAGAGTTTTAAAACTCTCATGATGATCCATCAAGCCTTAGATGCACTCCTCTGCAAGACCTTTCTGGTAACGTTGAAGGGACCAGCAAGAGAATGATACTCTTGTTTGTTCCCAGCCTCTATCTTCTCGTTTGACCAGTTCGAGGAGCTCTTTCTCACCCACTTCGTCAATAGCCGCTGAGCCGAGAAAACGAGCACATATTTGCTAGCCCTCAGTCAAAAGAAAGGCGAGCGCCTAAGAGACTATGTTCGCGCTTTACCGCCGATGCTTGGTCTATCACCTCACTCGACCAATCTGTGGCCTCTACAGCATTCTGACACAACATCAACCATGATGATCTGAAGGCATCCCTTGCTAATAAGCATCATCAGGACTTCTCGAAACTCATGCTAAGGAGTGAGAAGTACATCTGTTAATGAATCGAGGCGAAATGACGCTACTATAGGTTTAGCCGGGAGGGTCTACTGGCTGAAGAGGCCCTGCATCCCCATGATCAGAAGGAGCCCCCATCCGGGAACAAAAGGAAGGGTGCAGATGAAGAAGGTCCCAAGAAGCTCCAGAAAGTTAATAACGTCCAGCGGTGCCCTCCTCCTCACCTTGAAAAGTTCACCCCCCTCAATGCCAACATCTTGGCTGTCCTTATAGAAGTGGACAAGGAAGGACTGATCCAACCTCCCCCGAAGATAAATACCCCCAGTAAGAAAAGGAACAGAGAAAAGTGGTGTCGCTTTCACAGGGATTACGACCATGACACGGACGATTGTCGGCCCTCAAAGAGGAGATCGAAGCCCTCATTCAGTGAGGGAAATTGGCCCAGTTCGTTAGGAAGGACAAAGCCGATTCTCCTCCACCCCGAGGAGCCATCAAGCGAGCTGAAAGACCCGTCAAGTGTGAAGACTCCAAACCTGAGGATATTCTCCACCTTATCCATGGAGGACCAATGGAGGGAGAGTCGAACTCATCACGCAAGGCCTTCATCCGAGAAGTTAACTCGGTGCAGAATTTTCCACCACCTAAGAGCCTAGGGATTCCAGTGACATTCTCGGACACCGATATGGAAGGCGGCCGAACACCCCACTGTGATGCCCTCATCATCCGTCTCACCATAGCCAATCACGAAGTACGCTAGATCTTGGTCGACAATGGTAGTTCTATAGATATCCTCTTTCTAGAAGTCTTCGAAGGTCTCAAGCTCTCCTGAAATCACCTAAAACCTGCAGGATACACTCTCCACGGGTTCTCTGGAGTGGCAGTAACAATCGAGGGAGATTGTTGGTGTATGCCCTCGAGGGCAGTTGTGTATTGACATTTCTAGTCTACATTGTATCATGACATTTATTTTATATTTAGACATTCAATTATTGTGTTATTTATTGTGAATTAGATGAATATAATGAAGTCCTTAGAATAGTAAGTTCAATGTCATAGGATATCAAGTGCATGACTTAATTGTGAGATCCTATTGGCTTAAATCAGAACACTGTTCTTAAATGTCCCTAGTAAAGTATTATTGTGAATTAGGACAACGATAATACATAGAGACTAGTGTGTGCGTAGACTGATGACCATTCTCACGGATCATGAATATGAGATATCAAATCTTCACATGGGTACATATTAGAGTAATAATGTATTGGACTGACTCACCATGAGAACACTGTATGGATCGTTACGTGAGTGCCATAAGCGGTTCTCACAGTAACCATGGTGTACGTAGTCCTTTGACTTAAAGTCACTATGGTTTCCTACATGAGAAGTCATATGTCTTATTGTCGTTAAATGTTGCCTGTAATAAGGTGATTATAAAGTCGATTATTGGATATACTACAAATCATACGGGATGTTCCTCTTACATAACATGAGTGATATCTATGGGCCCCTTGTTTGTGTATAACTGCAAAATGCATGGCCATGCTCAAATGATTCAATATGAGATATTGATCTTATGTGTTTTAGTAAGTCTACTCAGACATCAAGAAACCAAAGATTGAACTATACAATGGTGACACGCTCTATGCCTTGTGGTCAATTAAGATATCTGAACAAAGGGACTAGACTACATGGTAACATTGATCACGGATAGGTTATTTCAAATCAATGACATTCTCGTTACTTGAGTAGCAGTGATGTATTGTTAAATACTGCTCACTATTTATAATACTGGAATATGATTTTAGTATTACTGTCAATGTAATGGAAACCTACAGGGTCACACACTTAGAATGGATCGAAATTGGAATTTAAATTCATAAGATGAATTTAATTATGGATCCAAGTAAGACTTGGACTCCTGACATTGGTTGGACATTTAATTGATTAAATGGGCCGACTAAAGTTTAAAGACCCACACAAAAATCTGACCCAGGTCAGATTGTGAGCCCAACTACATCATTACTCTCTTAGGGTTGGTTTTTTGCACCTATATATATGATATGTATCTGTGGAAAAGACATGTGAAAAAAAACCTTGCCGTCATAGAAAGTGAGAGAGAGAGAGATCATAAGGAGGAACATCCCCTCCCACAGCTAGCACCGCGGTCTGAGGGAGAGCCATTTTTAGTTTCGATCATGTGGATATCGTAGTGGCACTATATATTGCAATTATATGATCAACATACTTTGGAAACAGCAGATCCATCTTTAAGGTATAACTCCTAAGCACGATTTTTGCTTTTCGCATGGATTTATTGCTAGGTTTCAATATTTTTGTAATTTTTCAGCTGTGTATTTAATATGTGATTGCATTCGAAACCTAACAGTTATCACTCTTGATGTGACCGCTAGAAAAGCCCCGACAACCCAAACAGAGCCCATGGACTTTATTGTCGTCAATGTGAAAGCTGCTTACAACTCCATCCTTGGCAGACCCGGCCTAGCTACGCTTCATGTTGTGCCCTCAGCCTTTCACATGAAGATGAAATTCCCAACCTGGCGGGGTTGGGAGAAGTCAAGGGTAACCAGGAGACTGTTCGGAAATGCTATATGACTTCAATGGGAGGCTCGGCCTTTTCTCTTGAAGCGCTATAGCTCCCCTGGGGGAGCAGCCAAGCCATCTCTGAGCTAGTAGAAGAGCTAGAAAAGATCCCCTTTTCTGAGGAGGACCCGACCAAGTGGTTCCAAGTTAGCAAAGTCCTCCCACACCAGGTCAAGGAAGATATCAACAATTGCATGTGGGGGGACTAAGATTGATTCGCCTGGACCGCTGCCTATATGCCCAGTATTTCAGACAAAGTACTCATGCATCACCTCTGCATAGCCCCTAAAGCCAAGCCAGTTCAGCAGAAGCATTGCAAATTTGTCCCCGTCCGACAACAAGCCATCAAGTAGGAAGTAGATAAAAACCTAGCATCCTGGTTCATCGAAGAGGTCAATTACCCCAAATGGCTTGCAAACGTAGTAATGGTAAAAAAGACCAATGGTCAGTGGAGAATTGCTTCGACTTCACAGACTTGAACAAGGCGTGTCCAAAAGATCTGTTCCCCTTCCCAGCATCGATGCCCTGATTGACACCACTTCTGGTCATGAGATTTTTGGCTTCATGGATGCTTTCTCAGGGTACAATTAGATCAGAATGTCCCCCCCCCCGACATTCCGAAGACCTCTTTTACAACTGATCAAATCCTTTATTGTTACCGCATCATGCCCTTCGGGCTAAAGAACGTCGGAGCAACTTATCAACGCCTCGTAAACAAGATATTCAAGGAACAGATGGGAAGGAACATGGAAGTCTACGTAGATGGCATGCTGTAAAAAGCCTCAGCAAAAAAAAAACCATGTGGCCGACCTCGAGGAAGCCTTCGATGTCTTGCGGAAGCACAACATGAGACTCAATCCATCCCAGTGCGCCTTTGGCGTATCGTCAGGCAAATTCCTCGGGTTCATGGTTAGCCAGAGGGGGATAGAGGTTAACCCGGAAAAGATCTGAGCTATTTTGGATATGGCCCCCCCATCAAACATAAAAGAAGTCCAAAGACTTACAGGGCTTCTCGCCGCCATCGGGAGCTTCCCCGCCAAATTAGGAGAGAAGTGTCTCCCTTTTTTCAAGGCCCTAAGAGGGGCGAAAGGCTTTGAGTGTGAACGATCACAGCATGAGTCCTTTGTGCAACTCAAGGCGTATCTAGTCAATCCCCCGCTCCTGAGCAAGCCCAAGCCAGGAGAGGTCCTTTACCTCTACCTTGCCACTTCAGATCAGACCTTCAGTGCCGTCCTAGTAAAGGAGGAGGATAAGGTCCAGAGACCAATTTACTACGTAAGTAAAGTCCTCCGGAATGTTGGGCTCTGTTATTCAAAAATAGAGAAGATGGCCTACGAACTGACCATAGCTGCTCGCAAGCTCCGCCCGTACTTCCAGGCCCACTCAATGGTCATTCTTACCGACCAACCCCTCAAGCAAGTGTTGCACAGGCCAGAGATCTCGGGACGTCTTTTGAAGTGGACTATCGAACTGAGCCAGTACAACATAAACAATCAGGCAAGGACCACCATTAAGGTTCAAGCTCTAGCGAAATTCATTGTGGAAAGCACCATCCCTAACACCCGCAAGGAAAGCAAAGACGTAGATGGATCCTCATGCATCGAGGGGAGAGGATAGGGAGTCATCCTGACTGGTCCAGATGATTTCATTCTCCAGTACTCACTCTGCATCAAGTTTCGAGCTTAAAAAGTGAAGCAGGGTATGAAGCACTCATCGCCAGCCTATTCCTAGCCCAAAAAGCTAGTGCTCGATGCGTCAAATTATTTAGTGACTCCTAATTGGTAGTGAACCAAGTCTTAGGAGATTACGAGGCCAGAGATGACCGCATGATCAAATATCTAGCCAAGGTCAATGAGCTACTAGCCACCTTCCAAGAGACAGAAGTCATCCGTATCCCTCACGAAGAAAATGGGCAAGTATATGCCCTATCAAAATTGGCTTCATCTTCCCTCCAAGGCTTGACCGCACCATCCTGATTGAATTCCTCCTAAGGCCCAACATTGAAGAAGAGAGTCTCGAGCTCATGGTAATACCTCCCCCAGTAGACAGGGAGAACTGGATGAAGCCTATATTCGAGTTCCTCGAAAAGAGAACCCTCCTTCCAGACCCTAAAGAAGCTAAAAAAGGTTCGAACAAGAGTCGAGCGATATATGCTCATGAGGGAGTCATGTACAAGCGCTCCTACACTGCCGTAGACGGCAGACCCTACTTGCGGTGTCTCTCTCCCGAAGATGCCCAGTACGCCCTTAGGGAGGTTCATGAAGGGATTGACGCACTCATATGGGAGCTAGCCTCGCTCGCAAGATCCTAAATCATGGCTACTTCTGGCCTACGCTTTTAAGCGACGCCCAACAACATGTTTGACAGTGCACTTCCTGCCAAAGGTTCTCATCCATCCGACGGGCGCTTCAAACCGAGCTCTCTTCAATGTTGAGTTCAATCACCTTTGCTATGTAGGGGATGGACCTGCACAGACCTTTTTCCTCCAGCAATCGGTTATAGAAAATTCCTTGTGAGGCAATCAATTACTTCTCCAAATGGATCGAAGCTGAACCCTTAGCAATAATCACGGGGAATAGGGTGCAACAGTTCTTTTGGAAGAACACTGTATGTCGGTTCGACATAACTCAAATTCTGGTGACTGACAACGGAACTCAATTCACAGGGGCGACCTTCCACAAGTTCTGTACAAACCTTGGCATCCAACAACAATTCTCCTCGATTTCCCACCTGCAGTCCAACAGTCAAGCCGTGAACGCTAACTAGGAAATTCTCAGTGGCCTCAAGAAAAGACTTGACAAATCTGCAAAAGGATTGTGGGTTAAATAGCTCCCGAATGTGCTCTGGAGCTACCGCACAACCAAGAGAACCCCGACAGGAGAATCCCCCTTCAACCTGACATATGGCGCTGAAGCCCTTATACCTCTCGAGGTTGGCCTACCCTCTCCCCGCCTACTAGCTTTTAGTGAAGAATAGAACTCCAACAACCTCTGAGGTAACCTCGACCTCATTGACATGATTCGAGAGAGAGCATCCATACGGCAAAAGATCTATCAACAAAGAGTCAAGCAGTCCTACAATAAGAGGGTCCACCCCACAAACCTCAAAGAAGGAGACTTAGTTCTTCGCAAGCTAGAAATCTCATGCCCAAGCAAGAAAAGAAAACTAGCTCAAAATTGGGAGGGACCGACCATATAAGATCTCTAAACTTGTCTGCCCTGGGGCATATCAACTAGAAGACCCGCGGGGGGGGGGGGGGGGGGGGGGGGGGGGAGGGGGGGAAGGTGCTAAGAACCTGGAACGTCGAGCATTTAATGAAGTACCAAGAAAGCTAGCTTCCCTCATTTTTTTAATTGTTTTATTCCAATAAGGCCGATGCTTGTGACACGACCAAAGCATGTAATAAAGGCTCGCAACATAAAAGCAGCCACTAAGTTTCTCTTTTATAAAAAAAATTTAGTTTATTTTTCTGCAAAAATTGTTGTTCTAGCCTAAAGCATATTTGTCCGTGTCACGCCCTGCTTCCCAAAAGAGAATACGGAATACGGATACGCGACAAAAGCCCAGCGAATGATTTTCATCATCCATAAGCTGTTCAAGAATCTTTACAACATTTCACAAGAATAATCAGAGTTGGAAGCAAAAGAATCAGCCAAGAATGCACATATGAACCAAAATACCAACAAGAATACTTGAAACAAAATATATTAGTCTAAAAAAATCCAGATCTGAATAAGTCAAATATCCTTGGTCAAATTGCCCAAATACAAATAAATCCAAGTACAAGATACACTTATTCAAGTAAGAAACAAGAAATGATAATAGCAAAATCTAGTACTAATATCTCATATCATCAACACCATCTGGTACATGTTCGCCAAAATTTGCAATTTAACAATTGCAAGAATAGGAAAAAGAAAATAAACTCCCATCAATGCAAGTTACGGGCTGCTTGTAATGCAGGATACAAGTACATAGAAAAAACTAACTAATAACATGGAATATACAGGATAACAAAATAGAATACTAGCATGGTAAGATGAACAAGTACAAGTGGCATGTATCAAGTGACAAGTGAACATGTATCATGTAAACATGTAGCAAGTATCACGAATCAAGTATCACGAAGTCAAGTAATATGTAACAAGTGTCAAGTAGTCAAGTACAAGTATCAAGTAGCGAGTGTCAAGTGATCATGTTCAAGTCTTATATTATTACTATCTAGGTAGCACTTTATGCATCCATCTTTTTACTATATAGTTGCTACAATCAATGCAATTTCGTTTTAGATTTCATAATGGACCATATAGGGTACTGTACTCAGGGATAAGTCTCAAGAAATCAAGTATTAAGTATCAAGCCTCAAGTATCAAGTAAACAAGCCAAGTCTCAAGTATCAAGCCTCAAGTAGCGAAATATCAAGCCTCAAGTAACAAGTATCAAGCCAAGTCTCAAGTATCAAGTATCAAGCCAGGTCTCAAATATCAAGTATCAAGCCAAGTCTCAAGTATCAAGTATCAAGCCAAGTATCACATAAAATCAACAGATTCTCTTCCAAGTACACATTTCTGAATTATCCACTATTAAATCTGTCCCTTTAAACCCCGGCTTGGTTATTTTATTATTAATGTCAACAAGCATGTATGTGTCACGAAACAGACCAAGTATAACATGGTACGATCAAGTAACAAGTTCAAGTTGCAAGATAAACATGTACGGGTGCAAGATAACTCACAAAAGTATAAAATAACCAAATTTCTAGTTCAGGACAGCAAGACCTTATTGTAGTAAAACTGAGATTCCCGTTGTTATAAAAATGCAAATCTGAATCTGCCGAAAGGTCTAGAAAGTAGACTCTTGGACGAATCTAAAGAACATATATAATTCATATAGTATTTAACAAAAATATAACTCAAAACTGATTTGAAACTAGAAAATATGTTCAGCCAGAAATCAAAAGATCGTATTCAAGAACAGGAAAACAACAAGAAAACTCGATAAATAAATCCACGAAAAATATGGGGTATTCCCCTATATTTATAGTAACATAAAATCAAATTTCATAATTTTCAAAAAAAAATAGAGTAGTTAAGTAAAATCAGAAAACATCAAGACACGACAGATTAGCAAATCTGAAGTCACAAACACTACAGTACGAAAACAATAATATCTCGCAAACCATAAATCGAAATCGAAATCCGTCAAAAGTTTAATAAAATAGATTCAGTAGGTTAACTTTCATATTCAGACATAATTTAGAAACAGCAAGTAGAAATAGGTCAAAGATCAAGTTCTTTACTCAACAGTAGTAAAATTCTGCATGTAAACTCTTTGTTTGAAAGCATAAAAAGGTTTGTAAAACATCTTAAATAAATCCACCAAAATTCTAGGTAAACCCCAAGCAAGTCAAGAAATACTGAGCAAAATTTCAGATCAAAATAATAATTTTAACACCATAAGAAAAATAGATTACTCTTTAGAAATCATAGAAAACAGAATTTGGAAATCTTTCGACACAACTATAGTAAAATAGACATAACTCACAAACCGTAAATTAAAACTGAGATCTGTCAAAAGGGTTGGAAAATAGGCAGAATTATCTACAAATCATGTTCACAAAATATTTCCAAATACTGACCTTAATAGGGTCTAACATACTAATCAAAACTGAAAAGCCAGCAAAACTGAAAATATCGTATATGCACAAAATCCACTAGTTCACATAGAACTCAACCAAAACACGATCAAACATGAAATATAGTGTACAAGATGTCCAAGCAACATAATATAGGGTATTTCACAAGTCCACAACAAGTCTATCATAAATAACACGAACGAGCACAAGATAACACATGAACAACACGTATATATGCAACAAGATGTGGTCAATCCTAGGTTATATCATGTCATGTATGTCGTGAGACAACTATGGTCAAATCATCACTATAGAGACAATATCAACAAGGGGATTCACATACAAATTGTCTTTAGAACCCAACTACACTACAAGTGGTATTTAGTAATTGTATATGCAAAGGAATTTAATACAAGTTACTTTCCTGAGAGATGATGACGGGAACGAAGCAAGAGCGAGAATAACGGGAACGGATCCTAGGCACGAACACAACAAACGAATGGACACAATGATCGGATCACGAAGCAATCACGATCACACGAACAACGAACAAGATGAAGATGATCAAGATCACGAACACAATCGGACGGCTAAGATCGAAGATCAAGATGATCGGATCAGATCGGGCGGTCAGATTTCCCTGATGATGAAGTTAATGATGAAGATCAAGATCGATTAATCGAACGGCTGCGATTAAAGAAAGTTGATGATCATCATGATTGTGACGATCAAGAAGATACCGGACGTCTAGGATCTAATCGGATGATCAAGAGGAGATCGAAGGCCCACATCAATCAAGCATGATGATCAAGGTCCAACGGACGGCCAGAATAACCCTGATGGTGATGATCAAGATCAAATCAACGGACGGCTAGGAATCAATCAAAGATGATCCAACACAAACAAACAACAACTTAAACAATTGGCTGCACTGGCTTGGCAACAACCGGCGGTGGGCGAACGACGGCAGACAGGCGGAGGGTGCTGCTGCAGGTAGCTGCAACCTGGCGGCATGGAGGTTTGGCTGGCGACTGGCGTTGGAGAGGAAGGACAGCACACAGGGCTGTGCTGCTGCTAGACGACAGCGGGGTGGAGCGGCTGAAAAATGCAGGTGACTGACTACGATGGTGGGTCGCCTGGTTTGTCGTGCTGCACGACGGTGGAGGAACACCGGCACGGGGTGGCAAGGCTGTAACGGTCGCGAGGGAGGCTCGCGATGCATCTGGTCGACGCCGCGATGAGAGGAGGCAAGGAGGAGGGCAGGGGACGAGAGAGGGAGGTGCACACATGAGGGATGGGTTAGAAGAAATGGATGAAGGAGGAAGAGGATGAAGCGACGGGCGCATGGGATGAAGGTTAACAGGCTGTATGGTATATATATATATGGGTTAGATGGGTTAGGGTTAGGGCCGATAGGGTGCAAACGGGTAGGGTTGGGGGAGGCTAACGGGTTTGGGTATATAACGGGTCTGGGTGTTTAAAAACAGGGTATTGGAGATTTAAAACAGAGTATGGAGTTATATGCTAATGGGTAATGGGTATGAGATGGGTTAATGGGTTTTATTAAATTAGAAATAGGGTTTAATAAAATAGTATAGGGTTTATATTAAAAAAAAGATCCAATAGAATAAATGAAATAACTAATCAAAATATGAATTAAAATATAATTTGCGTTACAAAATAGAATTTATTTAAAATACTACAAATACAGTTTGTAAATAAAAGTGGACTTTTAATAACCAGTCAAAAATATCAATAACAACAATAATACTAATAACAATAATAATAAGAGTAGTAATTAACAAAAAAATAAGAATTGTATTACAATATAAAAAAAATCATAGAAAATATTTACAAATAAAGTTATTGATCGAAAACAGATTTTAATAGGAGATCCAATAATACAATTTGACAAAAGAACTTGAAAACCGGAAAAATATTTTGCAAAAATTTTAAATACAAAAAATACACAAAAATACGTTTTTGGAAAAATAGGGGTTACAGTTCGAGTCACGATGACCACAAACACAAAACAATAAGTTCGGAGTCCAACACTTGGTTTGACACCGCTTTAACCACTTGCAAAAAAGCAAGTGCGGAGCAGCTTACCATTCGGAATTGCTCCCACAGCAAACTCTTAAAATGACAAGTTCGGAGTCCAACACTTGGTTCGACGCCGCTTTAGCCACTTGCAAACAAGAAAGTGAAGAGCAGCTCACCATTCGGAATTGCTCCCACAACTGTTGAAACTCTCAAAACGATAAATTCGGAGTCCAACACTTGGTTTGACGCCGCTTTAGCCACTTGTAAACAAGCAAGTGCGAAGCAGCTCACCATTCGAAATTGCTCCAATAGCTATTGAAACTCGTAAACAATACTCAGAATATAGAGGGGATACAATGAAAAGAAACAACACTTTAACACTTAGAGAATCTCTTCATTCAAATCAAAAACCTCGATATAAGTGGAAAGAAACGAGAACGAAATGATGACTCCTTGCAGCCTTAGATATTCTCTTCAGAACCACCTTTACCCCTTCATGGCAAGGAGGATGCTCATTCTAAGAGACACTCAGGCTCTGTGGCTCCCTTCGGTGCCTGAAGTGCCTCCCCGCTCCCTCGGACCACCTGAAGAGGACTCTAGCCCGACAGATCGTGTCCGAACCACATGATCTACACTACGTGCCGCCTCTACAACCGAGAAAGTGCTCGAAGCACTAGCCACACAGCTCTGAGCGTCTCCCGGATTCATCGAAGCTCCATACGAGCGAAGGGCTAATTCATGGAATGACCGCCCTTGCTTGTACTCTTCATAGGAACAGGAGGTGCTTTTGGTCTTTGCTCCTTCAAGAAGCCACTTCAGGGTTAATCTCCACCTCTCGCTCGACAATAATCTCCTTAAGGGTATTGCCCTTCACCCTAAACTTTAAATGAAAAAATCGAGCACATGCTAGACTGGCCTGACATGTTTACCCCAAAGTCTCGAAGACGACATTCCTCAAGAGAGTCACCTCTAAGCTCTTCTCGAGCACCACGTTCTTCAGCTCATCCCTTTCAGTGGTGGCCACGAGTAAAGGGCGCCGAAGAGACTCAACTATCGAATCCTTTCCAACTGCAGCCTTGGCGGAGGGATCTTTGCTTTCACAAGAACAATCCTCCACTTCAATTGGGAACTGATCTCGAAGAACCTCGCCACAATGCCTTGCTTCGGTCTCCAAACGGGTCAACACCCTTATTAAGTGACCAAGCTTCGTCTCTGCCTTAAAACTCCAGTTTTGTGAGCAACTAAGCCCCAGCTCCACCACTCCGAGTTTAGTACGGAGGCGGGAGATATCACTGGAAGAGTAAGTTCCCCTATCGTACACAATAATCTGCTAGTGCAAAAGAAAAAATAGTTACTTCAACAAGAACGATCATTATCATAGAAGGTCGAAGACTCAAACACAAAGCTTCTAAACATTCAACACGAGTTAGGAGAACCAAAATGGGATTTCATTGATTAAAAATGAAGATACATCCAACGATGACCAGTCCGTTATTAGGCATCCATACAAAAGCCCTAAACTAAACAAAAGCAAAAAACAACTAAGAAGAAGAATCAGGGGTCCACCTCAGTAGAAGGAACCTCGGGAGCATGCGCCTCCTCTCCACCTCCCACTGTAGCACTTGGTCGTCTTACGATCGCGATAAAAGGATCCAATGTGTCCTCTTCCTCCTCCAGCTCTTCTCCGAACTCCTCCTCATTAGCGGCGGGGGCTTCCTTGAATAAGACATACCCTGAGCGGTCGAAACCAGAAACCCGCTTACTAACCTCATCAAGAGCCCTGGCGTACGCCTTTTCCATGTTCGCCACTGGGAACTCTCCCGCCTCGGCCTTCCCCTTTGCTATCCCGGCCTCCATAGAAGCCCCTATCTCCTTCACGGCCTGCTCCAACCGTAGTCGCCTTCTCCTTCTCCCGAGAGTTGTCTTCTCCTTCTCCCGAGCTTTCTTCTCCTTCTCCTCCACCAACGCCACCTCCAATTGCGTAATCCAAATGGCATACGACTCAACCTTAATCGTAGCTGCCTCCAACTCCTTAGCAGACTTCGACTGCTCCGCTCTGGCCTTTTCAACAGCCAACTTCAACTCAAATGAGTTTCTCTCTCTAGATTTTCTAGAGAGAGAAGCTCCCAAAAAACAACCCAAAAACAAAAAAACCTAGATCTAAAGAGAGCTTGGAGGGGGTGGTGGCCGGGATCTCGCCGCCCCCTCCCCGGTCGTCGTTCAATGCCGCTCCCCTTTCGTCCTTCACCCACCGCCATCTCCAGCCGCGCCATCTCGCCGCAAAGAAACCTGGCCGCCACGACTATATGATCTGCTCTGAATCCTCCTTCCCGCTACTTTGCCGGCAACTCCGAAGCCAGGCCGCTGAGCTGCTCTGCTCTCCTCTAATGGCACCAACGTGGGCCTCTTGCCTGGGCCTCATCGGGATCTGATCAGCGACGACCCAGATTCTATCCTTCTTCCCGCTATGCTCTTTCCTGCTACAGTGCCGACCCAGATCTGATCAGATCTGGGCCTCGATGAGAAGGGAGCCACCCCCCTATCCACCCCCCCACGTCGCAGTCGGGGAGGCTGTTCCGCTGCCGGGGTGTCGACGCTACCGCCCTGGTGCTCCCCCACTGCCGAACTACCCTCCTTTATCGATTGATGTGTTGACGCCTTTGTTGTGGGTGGTGTGGAGGGTCTCGTATGTTGTTTTGCACGATTGTGGAGCTTGGGCCCGAAGATAGGGTCCCTCCAAGATGTGCGTTCACTTGTCTCATCTTTCGGGGTACTTGTCTCAACTGTCGTGCCAGAGAATCCTCATATGCATGTTGTTGCAAACGCAATGGATCTGGGGCTCAAGTGTATAAGGGCGGTGGTTCGGTATGGGGCCCGTTGGGGGTGATAGGGTGGGGGGTTGGGTATGGTTGGTCTGGAGTGTCCTACGATGTCGCCGGTGAAGTCCTCACAGCGCCTACTAGCAGGCTATTGAGCTTCCTCCAGCTTAGGCTACTGGCTCGTGATAGCATCGCCTCTTCCCTCGGATTGGGAGTATGAGTCGAGATAAGTCTGTGTGGTGAGAAATCGCCGGAGAGAGCTTGAGCATAAGATAGGTGAAGGTATCCTCTCCACGGCTCTCTCCTAGAGCGTGGTGTTTGGTGGGGTGAGTGAGATAGTTGTTTGATGAGAAATCGCCTGAGAAAGCGCTATCGTGTGAGAGGTGAAGGTATCCTATTCACGGCTATCTCTTTGGGAGCAGCTGTGGGAGCTACTGGCACGTTGTAGGATGAGTGGTGGAGATGGTGGGAGGGTGCGATCGTTGTGCATGTGCCATGAGGTCAGTTTTCGATCTGTGGGGCTTGGGCCCATAGATGAGGTCCCCCCAGCGAGGTGAAGGCAGGGATCGGCGGGTGATAAAATCCTGCCAGACTTATCTAAGGTGGGTGTGCATGTGTCGTGGAGGCACTGTACGAAGCTAAACTAACGTACTTACAATTTTGAGTAGGCACTGTAAGGAGCGTCAAGGGCTAGGGCCGCACTCAGAGTATAACAGCCCTCGATGGGGGTAGTCGAGGTGGCTGGAGTAGATCCCAATCCACGGGCGTACTCTTCGCTACCTTCGCAGGAGAGGCTCTCGTGACAGTCTTCTTCCTCTTCTTATCCTCAGAAGCCTTGTTCCTCATACCTGAGCGCTTGGACATGATCACATCAAAATTGTAATGCCCCCGGGACCCTCTCAAATAAATTCTTAAAAACTGCCCACTACAGGCTGGCCTCACAAAAGGTGTCCGGACTATTAGGTACCTCTTGATCTTAGGCAATCTATTATATACACACACAATCCTAACTCACCCACTACAAAAGATACTCGATTTCCCGGCATTTTTTTACGTCTTTACCGGCATTTTTTTACGCCGGTGAAACTTTCACCGGCGTTTATAATAGCACCGGTCCAAATGCCGCCGAAGCGAGCGTCGCGGAAAGGAAGGGGTCTACACCGGCGGTTTTAGTGGACACCGGTAAATGTGAAAACTACACTGGCGGCCATAAAACGCCGGTGTATGGGGGTCTCTGAGTGCCGTTCTTTTACCCCCTATATCCATTCACCGGCGGTCATAAACCGCCGGTATTTATCTATTCACCGGTGTTTCTATAAACGCCGGTGTAGAATGAAAGTATACCGGCGGTCATAGACCGTCGGTGTATGTGCGTTTATGAGTGCCCGGTTTTCCCTACTTACAAGCACCGGCGTGATCAAAAAATGCCGGTGTAGTTTGGTTCACCGGCGTTTTATAAAACACCGGTGTTTCTTGGTGCCGTTACAGCTAGCGGCATACACCGGCGTGTGTGGAAACGCCGGTATATCGCACACTGCAACTAATTCATTAGATAGACCGGCGTTTTATAAAACGCCGGTCTAGCTATGCCCGTTTGTTTTCCATTCTCCGGTTTTCCGTTCGATTTCAATTCACAGTTTCATTTACAAAACCTGTAAACTAATTCACAACTGATTCAACCAATTTCGTTGCATATTAATGCGCAAATCACAACCAAACACAAGAATAATAAAGTTTCACACGTGTCATATCCCAAATATCTCAACAAACTAATTAACAGTGTCATAATCACAACCAATCACAACCAAATTCACCGCAAAATTAACAGTGTCATAATTAACAAATTAATATAGTGACGAACATCCCAAATATCTCAACAAACCAGTCTGACAAATATCTCAAATATCCCAAATTAACAGTCTGACATAACTCTCATAAAAAAAACAGTCTGACATAACAGCAAGGAGGACAGAAGAACAACAATCATACAACAAGGAGGACATAAGAACAGCAAGGAGGACCACGGATTCATACCCCTCGAGTAGCTTCAGTTCTGATCATCAGAATTTCCTTCATCTGGGCGACCGCTCTGTGAAAAAAAAACATTAGTTTAATTCAACAGTAGACCACAATACAGAATATACATATTTTTTGAACTTGCAAAAAAATCTACCTGTATCTTAAATTATAAGATCAAAGTGCCAATTGCAAATGGAATTGTTAATGATATATAGAGAGGTAAAATAATTACATTGCAATGCTAAAAATCTAGTACTTAATTTTGTTTTTAAATATATCTAAAATAACAAAACAAATGAAAATTCAGTATCTAACTTGAAACCTTTATATTCTCCTCTGATTGGGAATATCCACTATCTAAAACAGTAAAACAAATGAAAATTTAGTATCTAAGCATGTCTTTCATGGATTGTTCAGACAATCCATGAAACTGTCATCTTGGACGGAAACCAAATATAAGAAAAATAAGAAAAATAAGATAGGGCTCATATCAAGTGTATTTTTAGGGAACTGTTATCATGGAAGGAAACCAAATATAGAAGCCAGAAATGGAAACAGAAAGAAGAATGGTAGAGACTTTGGATACACCAGGCTAACATAGCGGCATTTTCCTCATCTCTCTCTCATCCCTTGTTTCCCTTCAGCACACGAACACAAAGAGACATCAGCAACAACAGCAAGAGCGACAAGAACAACAATAATAATAAATTATTACAAACAAGATGTCTCTATATGGGTTTCCAGATCTCCACTCGAGCCCTCTCGTTCTAATCACAGCCCAATTAAGAACATAGACAACAGCCACTAAACAATCCAATCACAGTCCAATCAAAATTTGCCATCCTGGATCTTAAATCTTTAGATGCATGAATTCAGCTTCTTTAACAGTAAAAGAAAAATGATAACATAGCGGCATCTAAGCATATATGTTTCTCTATTAATTCTTCATCCCAACTAAATCATTGATGTTTGTGGCTTCAAAAGAAACCCCCAAAAGGTTTGTTCAGCCCAATTGTTGTACATATCCGGAGGATTTTGGCATACAGCTATACCATCCTCAGTTCACAGTGAACCCATTTTGGTCAAAAAAGATGCCAAGATGACAATCAGATGCATGAAATAAGCTTCGTTAACAGTAAAAGAAGATGGGGATGCTAGCAGCATACTTAGTTTGGAAGTGAACCCATTTTTTGTTAAAAAATCATGCCAAAGAGGGCAAACAGGTTACTTTAACAGTATCTTAAAATGAAAATTTCCATTATCTGAGCATATATGTTGCTCTACTAATTCTTTAGCCCAACTAAATCTAAAACCCAATTGTTGTACATATCCGGAGGATTTTGGCATACGTACCTATGGCATCCTCAGTTCACAGTGAACCCATTTTGGTCAAAAAAAGATGCCAAGATGACAATCAGATGCATGAAAATAAGCTTCATTAACAGTAAAAGAAGATAGGGATGCTAGCAGCATACTTAGTTTGGAAGTGATGAACCCATTTTAGGTTAAAAAATCATGCCTAAGATGGCAAACAGTTTACTTTAACAGTATCTTAAAATGAAAATTTCCATTATCTGAACATATATGTTGCTCTACTAATTCTCTAGCCCAACTAAATCTAAAACCCAATTGTTGTGTGTTGTGCAATCCAGCTACCTAATTAAATAAATAAAACTAGACACAAATTATAAAACCTCGCAAGTGCACGAATCGTTTAGAAAAGCGTAGCAATAGCAAGGGTCGATCCCACAGAGATTGTAGACTTTAACTTACTAATCAATAAAAAGAATAAGAATCATAAAGAGTTGTTTTAAAAGTCTAAAAGAAATGTAAAGATTAAAACTAAATTAAGAAGTGTCACGATTTGAGTCACTAATATCTATTTAAGTAGTTGGGCATTGATTTCCACCTATAGTCAGTAATGCGAAGTTATCCACTACTCTTATTACTCATGTTTGTTCCCTTCAAGGGCATGGTATCTACTCCTTAAAGTACTGTTTCCCTAAGCCAAGAATTAGGCATGGTATCTACTCTAATTCGTTTCTTTCATTAAGTGTTTAGCATTGTATCTACTAAGTTGAACTTAAAGAAAACATACGATCAGTGGAAACGAACAAACACTCAAGGTTCTAGAAATTGGTATCAGATCTAGATCCCTTAAGTTGATTGAACCAAGAACCCCTAGAGATTCCCTTGTTACAAATTATGAACACGAGATACGGGTCGTCTCAATATGCTCACATAACAGATTCAGATCTACAATACACAAACTTATAATCCCAGGTTCGGATCAGTCGACTGGCTGTCACTTCAGTCGACTGCAGTCTACTAGCTGTCACTTCAGTCGACTGCCCTAGGTTTCTGAACTAGTTTGATTACTATAAATCTATTCCAATACTCTCAGGTTTAATCAATAAGCAATAACGTAGCATTTAGAAAAATATAAGCATCACATGACTACGGTTTCAATCTACCCAACTATTAAATTAGTTGCACATAATACAACCTTTATTGATTAATATAATAGAGTTCATGACTACAATGAAAACAAAGAGAAGAATGGAAGAACACTGATTTGTATGATATTGATCTTGAGCCCAATCAGCAATCGTCTTCCTTCTTTGATGCTAGCTGTTGATGGCCTTTCTTGGTCGGTCCAGCCGTCTTGAGATATTCTGAGCATCCCTTCATCCCCTGCATCTTGGTTGGTATTTATAGAACACGGCTAGAGATTTAGGGTTTTTACCCCTTTTGCATAAACGCCCTCTTCTTTTATTTATTTCTTTCCTTATCGGATTGGCGATATATATATCTTTCTCTTTTCTTCTTTCTTTCCGTATCTGCTTTGATTTGTATTTGGATTTGGATGAATCTTTAATTATCTTATCTGTTGACTCTGCCGCCGATCAGTCGACTGGTGTTTGATATAAGTCGACTGTGTCGAGACTTTGGTAGTTTCATGATTCATCAGCCTAGTCGACTGTTGTTGGAGGAGTCGACTGTGCCGAGCAGCTTCAGCTTCTCTGTCCAGTCGCCTGTTAGCATAATCAGTCGACTGATTTCTTCAGTTCCTTATGTATCATCCTTAAAATCCTGAATCTGCTTCGTTTCATACTTTTATGCTGTTTCCTGTGGAAAAGAGAAAAGGAGAGTAAAATACCATATATAGAGCATTTAAATGTCTAATTGCACTAAAGTTATTGCTCTAAAATGTGAATAATATTGTGTTTATCAAATACCCCCAAACTTAGATTTTGCTTGTCCTCAAGCAAAGAGTGAATTTATGAACAAGGGAATAGTAATAATAGACTCAACTATCAGACCAAGAATTCTCATGAGCATCAAAGTAAAAAGTATAAACAATTTCAGATGAAGTAAAACTAAGCATACCCACTTTCTCTAGTGCAATTGTTTAGTCATAATCTCCAAACCCAATCATATTTGTCATGCCATTAATGTAGTTATAGTATGCGATTACTCAATCTGTGATTATCCCTTTCCTCTACTACAAACCGAGTAGCAAACTAGAGGTTTTTTTTTTTGGTAGTCTCTTCTCTAAAGTGGTCACTTGCCTTTTGACGCGAATGCAAAACATTTGTGATGAATCCACCCGGTTACTCAACAAGTCACAAACTTTAAAGTGCTTTGCATACTCATATTTCAAGTTGCCGTTTGACGTAAAGGTAAACATTGGTGATGAATACCCCTAGTTACTAAGCACTCAAAACATTGGAGTATATTGACTTTATTCAAATATATATATATATATATATATATATTTTATCACTCTATTTACTTAAACTCAATTTAGGACTAGATCTAAAGGAATAATCACCAGAAAAAGGTATCACATTTGTTTATTATGTATAATCGCATGACTTATATAACTTTGTAGGGAACTATGAAACTCAACAATCCTAAAGTAAATAAGTATCCTTCTTCTTACTTTATAAGAAATTGTTTATCCTAAAAAAAAATTCAAAAGACTCTATATAACTAAATACCCCTAATACCCCCAAACTTAGATGGAACATTGTCCTCAATGTTCGCACAAAAATTTAAAATAAACAAATAGGCATGTGTTACCATCTAGTAAGGAGAGTAAAAATAACTAAAGGAAAATAATAATGATTAACTGAAAGAAAATAAAGGGAAAGTGTAAATACTCCCCTGAAAAATTGGGTTGCCTCCCAATAAGCGCTGTGTTTCTTGTCTTCAGCAAGACTTGATGAGTTGTGCCATGTATTGAATGACTCGCGGCTCACAACTCATCTTATTATAAGGTTTCCCCCCTCTGCCCATTCACCTAGAACGTTTGATTTTTTCGTCAATGCTCTATGTGGGGGAAACCTTTGTAACATGTTATGGACCGTACCATCTTGACATCAGTTTATCAGCAATGGTCCATCTTAATGCACCATTGTGGTTTTGCAAGACTCCCTGCAGCCTTGCTTCTTCGTTCATCTTGAAATTTGCAGCAACTGTCACCGGTACTGTCTGGTTGTTCCCCAAATATTCATGTAATGGCTTCAGCTCCACATCTGGTGACCTTGTAGCAGTCGACTTATTCCATTCACCAGTCGACTTGTTATGTTCACCAGTCGACTTATCCTGTTCATCGGTCGGCTGGTCTGGGAAAACACAGATGTTATTAGACACAAAATTTTTAAATGCAGGTGCAAGCTTACCTGAATAAGATGTTGGAGGTTCAAGGTGATGTACTGTCTCTGCATTCATCCAGTCATCGTATTCCATTTCAACTTGCGATAGTAGTGGAGGGTGTGCAATTGTTGCTGGTAATGGATCAACACTATGTTCCTGAAATGTTTGGTCACAACTTTCCTGAACCACATCAATATTATAACATTCATGATCATCGTGTGGAAATTGTGGTGCATCAAACATTGTAAATTCAATCTCTTCCTCTAGTGTTGTCCTTGATTGGAGCTGTTCTTGTCCTCTAGGGTTGGGTATGGTTTGTGATGGAAATTCTCCTGCCTTTCTTTCACCTAACTCCGTAGCAATTTGACCAATTTGAAATTCCAATTTTTGAATGGCCTGTCCTTGTTGATTGCTTGTTTGTTGTTGCTGTTGGAGTAGTTGAAGAATGGTGGTTTCGAAATCCAACTCATTCTTTTCTTGTGCTGGCCTATCATACCCATTCCTACCCTGGAATTGCTGTGTATGCCCTGGTGTGAATTGATTGTCTTGATGGTTTTGCCGCCCTGGGTTATACGTGTTTGAAAAAAATTGTTCTGGGGCGGGTACATTCCTTGTTCTTCGTAGTTTGTGTGCTCCTGATCTGCGAAAGAAAACATGGGACATGAATTAGTTGTATGGTTAGATTGAAAACAATTTGCACCAATTTCTATTGGTTGGTTTTTTACGCCACCCAACGTTGAATTCACAAGCATATCAATCTTTTTGTTCATGATTTCCATTTCTAATTGCATGTTATTATTATGAGAAATTTCGTATACTCCCTGTTTTTTCGAAAGACCCCTCCTAGTTGAGAATTGTTGTGAGTTCTCGCTGAGTTCTTCAAATAACTCTATGGCCTCCTCAGCACTCTTCCTCATCAACATTCCATTGCAACCTGCATCTACAATTGCTTTGTTAGCGTCATTTAAACCCTCATAAAATGATTGTACCTGGTCATCCTTAGGTATGTTATGCGTAGGACACTTGAAAAGCTTGTTTTTAAAGTCCTTCCATGCCTCGAAAAACAAATCGCCATCTTTTTGTTGGAAGAGTAGAATCTCCCTTTTTAGTTGTCTGGTTTTCTGGGCTGGAAAGAACTCTTTCAAGAATTTTGTTGCCAATTGCTCCCATGAATTAATTGATCCTGGTTCCAAAGAATTATACCACAACTTAGCATTAAGTTTTAAAGAAAAAGGAAACAAGATTAACCTGATTTGTTCAGGGGTAAGCCCTTGGATGCTTTGTGTCCTGCAAAGATCAAAGAAGTCTTGTAAATGTAGATGCGGATCTTCGTCTGTTCTACCAAAGAAGTGGGGCACCATGCTAAGCAATTGAGGAGACAGATGCATATTCCCTGTGACTTTGGGTTGAAAAGCTATGCAAGACGGTTGCTCAATATTCTTTGGAATGAATTTGTCTTGCATTGGTACTCGGTTTAAAAAAATTTCACCCATTGTTGCTTTTTGGAAAAAATCCTCTGGACAGTCGACTGATCCTTGGGACAGTCGACTAGTCTGCCTGTGCAGAATGTAACCTGAAAGAAAATGTTATAAAAGAAGAAGAAGAAATCAAATAAAATAAAAAGAAAAAGATTTTACTGATTTGTAAGTTAAAATACTAAACAATCCCCGGCAGCGGCGCCAAAAACTTGTTGTGCAATCCAGCTACCTAATTAAATAGATAAAACTAGACACAAATTATAAAACCTCGCAAGTGCACGAATCGTTTAGAAAAGCGTAGCAATAGCAAGGGTCGATCCCACAGAGATTGTAGACTTTAACTTACTAATCAATAAAAAGAATAAGAATCATAAAGAGTTGTTTTAAAAGTCTAAAAGAAATGTAAAGATTAAAACTAAATTAAGAAGTGTCACGATTTGAGTCACTAATATCTATTTAAGTAGTTGGGCATTGATTTCCACCTATAGTCAGTAATGCGAAGTTATCCACTACTCTTATTACTCATGTTTGTTCCCTTCAAGGGCATGGTATCTACTCCTTAAAGTACTGTTTCCTTAAGCCAAGAATTAGGCATGGTATCTACTCTAATTCGTTTCTTTCATTAAGTGTTTAGCATTGTATCTACTAAGTTGAACTTAAAGAAAACATACGATCAGTGGAAACGAACAAACACTCAAGGTTCTAGAAATTGGTATCAGATCTAGATCCCTTAAGTTGATTGAACCAAGAACCCCTAGAGATTCCCTTGTCACAAGTTATGAACACGAGATACGGGTCGTCTCAATATGCTCACATAACAGATTCAGATCTACAATACACAAACTTATAATCCCAGGTTCGGATCAGTCGACTGGCTGTCACTTCAGTCGACTGCAGTCTACTGGCTGTCACTTCAGTCGACTGCCCTAGGTTTCTGAACTAGTTTGATTACTATAAATCTATTCCAATACTCTCAGGTTTAATCAATAAGCAATAACGTAGCATTTAGAAAAATATAAGCATCACATGACTACGGTTTCAATCTACCCAACTATTAAATTAGTTGCACATAATACAACCTTTATTGATTAATATAATAGAGTTCATGACTACAATGAAAACAAAGAGAAGAATGGAAGAACACTGATTTGTATGATATTGATCTTGAGCCCAATCAGCAATCGTCTTCCTTCTTTGATGCTAGCTGTTGATGGCCTTTCTTGGTCGGTCCAGCCGTCTTGAGATATTCCGAGCATCCCCTCATCCCCTGCATCTTGGTTGGTATTTATAGAACACGGCTAGAGATTTAGGGTTTTTACCCCTTTTGCATAAACGCCCTCTTCTTTTATTTATTTCTTTCCTTATCGGATTGGCGATATATATATCTATCTCTTTTCTTCTTTCTTTCCGTATCTGCTTTGATTTGTATTTGGATTTGGATGAATCTTTAATTATCTTATCTGTTGACTCTGCCGCCGATCAGTCGACTGGTGTTTGATATAAGTCGACTGTGTCGAGACTTTGGTAGTTTCATGATTCATCAGCCCAGTCGACTGTTGTTGGAGGAGTCGACTGTGCCGAGCAGCTTCAGCTTCTCTGTCCAGTCACCTGTTAGCATAATCAGTCGACTGATTTCTTCAGTTCCTTATGTATCATCCTTAAAATCCTGAATCTGCTTCGTTTCATACTTTTATGCTGTTTCCTGTGGAAAAGAGAAAAGGAGAGTAAAATACCATATATAGAGAATTTAAATGTCTAATTGCACTAAAGTTATTGCTCTAAAATGTGAATAATATTGTGTTCATCATTGTGCATATCCGGAGGATTTTGGCATACGTACCTATAGCATCCTCAGTTCACAGTCAACCCATTTTGGTCAAAAAAACATGCCAAGATGACAATCAGATGCATGAAAATAAGCTTCACTAACAGTAAAAGAAGATGAGGATGCTAGCAGCATACTTAGTTTGGAAGTGAACCCATTTTAGGTTAAAAAATCATGCCTAAGATGGCAATCAGCTTCATTAACAGTATCTGAAAATGAAAATTTCCATTATCTGAGCATATATGTTGCTCTACTAATTCTCTAGCCCAACTAAATCTAAAACCCAATTGTTGTGCATATCCGGAGGATTTTGGCATACATACCTATAGCATCCTCAGTTCACAGTCAACCCATTTTGGTCAAAAAAACATGCCAAGATGACAATCAGATGCATGAAAATAAGCTTCACTAACAGTAAATGAAGAAGAGGATGCTAGCAGCATACTTAGTTTGGAAGTGAACCCATTTTATGTTAAAAAATCATGCCTAAGATGGCAATCAGCTTCATTAACAGTATTTGAAAATGAAAATTTCCATTATCTGAGCATATATGTTGCTCTACTAATTCTCTAGCCCAACTAAATCTAAAACCCAATTGTTGTGCATATCCGGATGATTTTGGCATACGTACCTATAGCATCCTCAGTTCACAGTCAACCGATTTTGGTCAAAAAAACATGCCAAGATGACAATCAGATGCATGAAAATAAGCTTCACTAACAGTAAAAGAAGATGAGGATGCTAGCAGCATACCTAGTTTGGAAGTGAACCCATTTTATGTTAAAAAATCATGCCTAAGATGGCAATCAGCTTCATTAACAGTATCTGAAAATGAAAATTTCCATAATCTGAGCATATATGTTGCTCTACTAATTCTCTAGCCCAACTAAATCTAAAACCCAATTGTTGTGCATATCCGGAGGATTTTGGCATACGTACCTATAGCATCCTCAGTTCACAGTGAACCCATTTTGGTCAAAAAAACATGCCAAGATGACAATCAGATGCATGAGATAAGCTTCATTAACAGTAAAACAAGATGAGGATGCTAGCAGCATACTTAGATTGGAAGTGTACCCATTTTTTGTTAAAAAATCATGCCAAAGATGGCAATCAGCTTCATTAACAGTATCTGAAAATGAAAATTTCCATTATCTGAGCATATATGTTGCTCTACTAATTCTTTAGCCCAACTAAATCTAAAACCCAATTGTTGTACATATCCGGAGGATTTTGGCATACAGCTATACCATCCTCAGTTCACAGTGAACCCATTTTGGTCAAAAAAACATGCCAATATGACAATCAGATGCATGAAATAAGCTTCATTAACAGTAAAAGAAGATGAAAATTTCCAGTATCTAAGCATATATTTTTCTATTCATTCTTCATCCCAACTAAACCATTCATGTTAAGGAAATCAAGATGCATAATCTGAAAAAAACATGCTTTTTTTGAAAAATAAGGGAAATCAAGAGATGATATCGAAGAGAGAGAGAGAGAGAGCGGGGCGACGAGCGCGGGGGCGTAGGAGATAGAGAGAGAGCGGGGCGACATGGTGAGTTCCGATCGCCGATTCACCTCCAAATAGAGAGAGGGAGGAGGGAAATCGAAAATGACGAAGGGAAGAAGGGACGATGACGAAAGGTCGGAGGCTGTCGAAGAGGACGAAGCGGCGGAGGCAAACGCACGGGAAGTAGAGCGAGGAAGGAGGGAAAACGAAGTGCCCCCTTTTTTTTTGGGATTGGAAAAATGGCGAGCGAAAGATTAGGGTTCGCGGGATTTATCGCAGCTTATTCACCTGCATTTTAATTAGATACGCCGGTGAATGTATCGGTATATTCACCGGCGTTTCGTATTAAAACGTCGGTGAATAATACACTTCACCGGTGTTTTTAACTAAAACACCGGTGAATACGAAATTGATCGGCGATTTAAAGCGACCGCCGGTGTATAACCTTCCCATCTGGCGCCCAATTCCTATTCGCTCCCTACCCCGGCGCTATTAGTAAAATGCCGGGGAATATTCGCCGGTAAATCGAGTATCTTTTGTAGTGACCTTCCATGTGGGACTAAGTCACCACCTACCATGAACATTATGGCCCCATAGTAATTAATTCATTCTTTCTATAGGCTCTATACACACACTACCAAATCTATAGGCCCATCTAACCATGAATTAATTACTAAGCCCACCATGAAGGCCCATCTCATATGGGGTATTATAGAAATCCATCCTGATAGCCCTTGCGATAAGAGACACAAAAAAGTTGTTTAAAAAAAGGGGGGGGATATAAAGGAAATGCACATAGGAGAATGAAAGGTGCGGACTAGGGTCGATCTGTACCCCCCCCCCCCCACCCCCCTAAGGAGCACCTCCTCAGTCGATCCTTCCACTTCATCGCTGATATCTTGAGAAGGATATCTACCATGCCTTGTTCTTCAATACACAAACTCGGATCCGCCCTAACCCTCGTCGGACACTCTCCCTCCAGGCAGTAGGGATCCCCAACGGCTCGCGACTAAGAATTAGAAAGTACTTTGCCCTCCAATGCTTATTCGTATCAGGGTTGTCAACCAACTTCACACCAGCATGGGGGCTGAGGCAGTATCTAAACTCCACCCAGCTCTTTTGGTGGAGCTTAAAAATCCTCCAAAACACATCCAATCGAAGCTTGATTCCCGCTGCCTGGCATTGCAAAAAAAACTATTCATGTGCCTCCACATGTTCGACATGAACTGAGCAGGACTAAGTAAACCGCCTCAAGACTACTCTTACAAAGGGATGTAGAGGGAGGTGGAGACCCGCATGAAAATCGTCAAAAAGAAAGACGCACAGATCCGGAGAAATCAGAGAACTAGCTCTAACTTAAGGACCAGGAAGCAATGAATCAAACTCCGATGAGATCTGATAGCACTCAGACAAGGCCAAATCCTCTTCAAAAAAATGGAAGACGTCTCATCAGCCTTCGTGGACTCCTGATACTCATTTTTCTAATAAAACCTCCCCATCCGGCGCTCGACTTGTGCCCCCAATTTGGCAAGGTAGTCTCTAACGCCAGTATTACGCGATAAAGAGCACAGATATCTCCCGAGCTCACCCGAAGCTCTATCTGTCTCTACAATAGTCTCTACAACAACGGATGGCTCGGTGGGTCCCATCCCTCGATCAGCTCTAGATGAGGGGATCTGAGACGATCCTCCTCCTCTGCTCTTAGGGGAGGTCTCTCCTCCTCTGCTCTTAGGGGAGGTCTCTCCGCCGGAAGAAACCCAAGACATGTTTAAAAATGTGTGAGTATATATATATATATATATATATATATATATATATATATATATATATATATATATATATATATATATATATATATAATAATAATAATAATAATAATAATTTATGATGATCACGATCGGAATCGCTCGCCGGAGATCAAAAAATTCGAGCCTATTCTCGCCGGAGAAGAATTTTTAAGGAGGAGAAATTAAGAGAGGGGGGGAGAAATGAAGGGAGTAGGGACGATTTATAGCCGAAGAAGAAAACGGTTCTCCTTCTGAACTCTTGGGCACCCAACAACTTGGAAAAGCCCAACACACCCTTCCACCGTCCGATCTCCTCAGAAATTGTGCCATCAAGATCAATAGCCAAGATCTGAGGAGATTCGCCCATGTCAATGGTCAATGTTGACTATCAACATTTGACTAGTCAATGCCACGTGGTTCCCCCTCACTGGTCCACGTAGGTTCGGTAATGCACCAGCTTGGGGTGACTCTGAGCTACCCACGATTCGACCCTGTGAGAAGCGTCTGCCATCTGATCTCCTAAAAAATCATGGCATCAAGGTCAATGACAAAGATCTGAGGAGATTCGCCCCACTCAACGGTGAACATTGATTGGTCAACATTTGACCGCCACGTGGCACCTCCTGACTGGTCCACGTGGGTTCGACGATGCACCAGCACGGGGTGACTCCGAGCTACTCTCGATCTGACCCTGAGAGAAGTGTCTGCCATCCGATCTCCTTAAAAATCGTGCCATCAAGATCAACAGCCAATATCTCAGGATATTTACCCCGATCAACGGTAAACATTGACGAGTCAACATTTGAGTCAAGGCCATGTTGGTTCGGCAACGCACCAGCTCGGGGTGACTCCGAGCTACCCTCAATTCGACCCTGAGAAAAGCATCTGCCATCTGATCTTCTAAAAAATCATACTATCGAGATCAACGGACACGGTCTGAGGATATTCGCCTCGGTCAACGATCGACGTTGACTGGTCAATATTTGACCAGTCAACACCACGTGGTGCCTCTTCATTGGTCCACGTGGGTTCGGCGACACACCAGCTCGGGGCGATTCCGAGTTACCCACGATCCAACATCATGAGAAGCATTTGCAGTTCGATCTCCCAGATCTATGCGCTAGATCATGATGGACGGCTGTGATCTGGTCAAGGTATTTTCTTTTTAAATAATTTCTTTATTTTATTATTAATTTGAATTAATTATTTGAAATTTTTGTAAAACAATAAAAAATTCTAAGAATAATTATTAATTCTGGAAAATATTTTTATATATCAAAAAAATTAATTTTATGTTAAGAATAGTTAATTAAAATTTCAAAAATTATTTATTAAAATTCTGAAATTGAATAAAAATTTTGAAAAATGATTACAATTTTATATAAAAAAATCGAAATATTCTAAGAATAATCCTAGGTATTTTATAAACCGAAGATAGCATCGTTACACCCCAAGCGAGATCTAAATGTCCCCGATAACGCCGATAAATTCTTTAAGTCATTAAAAACAGGCGAACTACTCCTCAAAGGCTGTGGAACTCTATCTTCAGGAGTGGGGGCTTGTGATATGGCTAGAAATAGAGTCAAGTCGGGACCATTCAAATCAGGTACGAATCTCAAAGCTCTCAGGGATAAAACGGTAATTTTCACTACAAACAGGTTCAAAAATAGGAACTGGGTCTTTTCCAAGCCCAATAACCAAAAAATGCGGCCGCTTTACTGGGTTAGGGTTATAGCTCATCATAAATAAACCCAGGTCATTTAAAGAGTTATTTAAATTCATGATTATCCCTAAGAGACGGTTTAAACCAAATCTCTTATCTTGAAGAAATTTTAACCATGTTTCTTGTCCAAAAACACTTGGGATTAGAGATAAATAATTATCTCAAATAACTATCTTTAAACTGTTTCCAAAGGTGACTAAATACCCCCTACCTCCACAAGAAACAGGTAATCAGTATTTTTTCTACACGAAAACTCTTTCATAATCTTTTCGATTACTGACTTGAGCGTTGGAGGGTTCATCGCCGGGATCAATCCCGGTGTTTCGAACATTTTGCAAGTCAGCAGCAACGTTGAGAACGGTTAACATCGGTAAGTAGTAAAAATGTTATCTCTTATTAGTTCCAAAAGAATTCACAAATCATCTGTTTGCTCCCATACCAAAATTAGCAGGAACAGCGAGGGAAGGCTTGAAGACCACGTTTTGGCTTGGGATATGTGGTGCTAATAAGTAAGCTACATAGTCGTGATAGGAGGACTTTTGGGAGGTTGTTTCCTGACTGGTCACTGTGAGAGGAGATCGGTGATCGACTAGTTGTAACACCCCATTATTTTATTTTATTTAATTTTTTTTATCCTTATTCAAATGTTCACTAACTTAATCTATTACTCATCTACATCATGTCTTATTTAGAAAATACTCATAGATATTTATTCAAAATTTCGGCAAAGTTTTCCCTGAAATATTAGCCCTTTTACAGAATTTCCTTACAGAAATCTGCATACAATTACACAAAACAATGTACCTGTAATATTTTTCAATCCTCCCATGCCAAATCATTCAACATCACACAGGCAATAATATACACGGCTCTGGGGGTATAATACTTCATCACGAGCAAGATATGAATTAAAAACCAAAAGTTCTTTTGAAAACATATATGATTTTTAGTAAAACTTTAGACAAACTTTTTCAAAAATCAACCACAGAACTCAATACTCCACAACGAGGTGGGTACGGGCTTCACAATTCATCACAACACTATATATATCACTATGCCTTACAGTTATACACATAATCTCTCATAGTACAAACTAATACATCACATATTTCATAAGAATATATATACATATATATATAATCCATCAGCTACAAACAAAAATATAGCAACCAAACCATATCACTACTTCACCTCGTTGCTATCAAACCTGCAGGAAAGTTAGGGTCGTCCACCATCAGGGATGGACTACCTTAACCCCCAGAAAACAATAGGGGTTAGCCATTTCTGGTGTAAGTATAATTACTAGTTTAGTAAATAAATTTAACTGTATAAAGAAAATAGAATGAACTTACGAATATCCCGATAATAAAATTCAACCTGAAATCTGAACATAAAAGCATCACAGATGCGACTTTATATCAAAGTACTCTTCTAAATCTGCACTCATCTCCATATCCATAACCACTCTCACTAATTTGAAGTTGTGCCTTGGCAGATAGTTCCCACCATTTCCATAGAAACAGCAGGCAAGTAGTTCCTCGACACAATTCCAATGCATATCAAACTCATATTATGATTTTGTATTTAATTCAATACTCATTCTTATCTCATACATCATTAATGTTCATTCTCATTCGCCACCAATTTTTATTTACAGCTCATAGTACAACTTACTTTACTTTTTATATTTTCTCATCTTTCAGATAAAACTCACTTTGCCTTTTTTATTTCCATTTTATCTTATTACTCACTTTAATTCTCGTTCTTATTTTATAATACACTTAACTTGATTTTCTTTCACATCCCCATTTTATAATACACTTAAATTGATTTTCCTTCACATCGCCTCACACAACTTACTTTTTTTTTTCTTTCATTCATACATGGCATAACACATTCTGCTTGCTTATCATATTCATTCCCATAACCCAATTTCTTTATTTTTCATATTCATTTACATACATTCTTTTTACTTTTCACATTCATTCTCATTGCACAATTTCTTTACTTCTCGTTTTCGTTCACATAACATACTTTCTTTACCTTTCACTTTTATTCTCATAATACATTTTCTTCACTTTTCATATTTATTTACCTAACACCATCCAATCACTTTTTATATTCATTTTATAATATAACTCACTTCACTCTTCATTCTCATTTCATAATACACTTACTTAAATTCTCGCACACTTTACTTTTCTTTTCATTCTTATCTCATAATATAACTTTCACTTTTATTCACATCTCATATTACAACTATCACATCAATACCCAACCGATCCACCTTGGAGATTGTGTCTAGGCAGGTAGTTTCCATTATTTCTGCCGAAATAGTATGCGAGTAGTTCTTGGACACAACTTCAAGGCATACCAACTTGTTTCATGTCATGTTCTTACTTTAATATCCATTCACGTCTCCTATTACCACTTACTTTAACTTTTTATTCTTTTATTGCATAACACATTTTCTTTACTTCTCATCTTCCTCCACATACACATTTTCTTTTACTTTCCATATTCATTTCAAATCATACACTTGCTTTACTTTCTTATTTTTATTTCACAATTTATATTTTCTTTACTTTCTCATTTCATATGTATTAATTTTATTATCCAGTCGACAAGTGCCCCACATCTTCATCAAATTGATCGCTGGCCACCGAGGGTCTTACGCATCTCATCGCTGCCCACCAAGGTTCTTACACATCAAATACACATCACATCGCTGCCATATAGGTCATACGCATCAAATACACATCACATCGCTTCCATATAGGTCTTACACATCAAATACACATCACATCGCTGCCATATAGGTCTTACGATCAAATACACATCACATCACTGCCATATAGGTCGTACGCATCAAATACACATCACATCGCTGCCATATACGTCGTATGCATCAAATACATTTTACATACGACTCCTGTTCCTAAATATGAATTTGGGGAAAATATATAACTCCTCTTCCTGGGTGTATCCCGGGCCTGTGGGGTCTAAAATTTCTTCTTTTTAACATAAATGTATATAACTCCATTAATATTATGTAATCTCGTTTATATTCGCCACAGTATAAAATCAGATTTCTCTTTTAAATAAATGTTCTCACAACATCATATAAATACATAACTCTTTTCTTAACACCAATAACTCCATATATGTTTTCTTTATACTCATTTATTATATGTTTACTTTATTGTACTCTTTTATCACATTATATGCATACACCATGCTATTTATTCATTATCATATAAAATTTCAGTGTTAACACCAACATATCATATATACACCAAGCCATTGATCTCATCAATTATCATATATTCTCATTCCTCACCCACACGTTATACACATGCCATGCCATTTTCTCATCATATAATCACATCAAGTTTCCATTTTTATCACCCGTATATCACACACACCATATCGTTCATTTCATCATGTTATCGCATCACATTATCACATCATATTTTTACATATCATATATACATCGCTATTATTTCCATCATCTTAACACATTACATGATCACGCATCGTACATACACCATGTTTTTCATCTCATCACATTAATCATGTCATCACACATCATACATACACATACATATATCAATATCACTGTAGCGCCTCAAATCTAAATACAACAACCCCATATCATATATATATATGCTTACAAGAATCAACACACTCCCACACCTATATACTAATTTCTTTCACCTCATAATTTACTGTGTATCATTCTTATAAATTTCTATACTCAATACACTTTACACATCACACACGGCAAACCAGAATTTAAAATTTCCATAGCTCATCATGTAGATAAAATAAAAGAGATCATACTCACCTGAGGAAACGCAATGATCGGCTGTGTAAGCTCTCCGCTATCCCCCAAACTCCCTTTCTCTTCCTATTACCAAGTATTAACACTTATTAGGGTTAAAGATATCCAAATCACTCATAAATAGAAATTAAAATTATTCTAATTTCTCACTGGAATTTCACTGAATGCCTGGCGTGCAGTATACGTATGCACACACTCAGAATTCTATTAATTAGGTTTTAAGCCTATAAATTATTCCAAAAATTATTCTAAATTATTTCTCATAATTTACAACAATTTCTATTGCCCATCTCTATTTAATTTAAGACAAACTCTTTTAATTTCAAACCCAAAACCCTAACTCTTTCCAAATTTATTCCTACTATATCCAATAAAGAATTTATCGCTTCTAACATGAAGATTATCTCTTAATCTCCCTACGAACCTAATTCTCTGACCAAGAATTAGAAATATACAACTCTATACAATTTTATGAAATAAAATCTCACCTTCGGAGAGGCCAATCCGAAAAACCAACGCTAGAATGTTGAAGAGCACCCTCAAAATAGCAAGAACCCCCTAAAGATTTTTTTTGAATGGCCAAAATTTCATGGAATTGGAAAAATTCGAAAAGAAAATGGAAGGAAGGGGAGCGTCGGGATGGGTTTCGAATATGTACTATTAGTTTGTCCATTTCTTGAAAAAAATGAAGAAAATTTGAGAAAAGTTAATAAGTCTCGGTTAGATTAACAATTGCCCGGATTTACAAGGATGAAAAATATATAGTTTGAATGGTAGAGAAGAAAATATTTCAGTCATTTTTCATCAAATCCATTTAAAAAAAAACTGAAAATTTCCATTGTTTTGAGTTTTTTTTTAACTAGAGGGGTAATTAAGAGATGTGGTATATATTGTTGGGGACAAATATGAAAATACATATTTGTGAGGGGCATACATGATATTCACATATTTGTTAAGGGAATATATGTTAAAAACCCAATCTAAAAATATAAATTTTTGTGTAAATAGAGAGAGAATGAGAGAGAGAGAGAGAGAGAGAGAGAGAGAAATAAATAAATAAATAAATAAAGGAGTTGTTTTGGGGGATTTGAATTTGAGTTTTGGGGGGAACTTTGGGCTGGAAAATATGTTTTGTGAGGTTAGATCTGGACCATTGATTTCAACCCTATTGAATGAGAGTCACTTGATAGCTTTCTTTGTGTTTTATTATATATATATATATATATATATATATATATATATATATATATATATATATATATATATACACACACACAAGATTTTCCCGTGGGCACGTGCCTGCGGCACATCTTCGGAACGATACAGCATATGAAAGTCTTGTAAACAGTAAAATAACAATTATGTAGCTCAAGTTTGATTAGTAAAACAATAATTAGTTGTAAATAAAAATCCATGTTTCCATTAGTATATGTTGAAAAATAATTATAAATAGGGTGTAAAATCCAACTTTTTAGAACTTTGAGTGTGGAAAATGATGAAATTTAACCGTTGATGAGATATTTGTTATTTTCAATGTAACATGATCATTAAAAAATGCATAAAAAATCTGAAAGTTTACAAACCTGAAATATGAAAATATAAATTTTTAAGTAAATAGAGAGAGAATGAGAGAGAGAGAGAGAGAGAGTGTGTGTGTGTGTGTGTGTAACACCTTGAATTCCAAATAAGCCTGAATTCGAAGATCCACAGGATCTTTACACTTCACTTCGTACAATTTTATAGGGAATTTAAAACTTTTATTACAACAAAGTCTTTTCACATCACAACGCAATGGAAAGTAAATGAAGTACAACATGATAAATATACAATTGGAACAACTTTAGCATTTAAGTAATCATCAGCATCAAGTTCAACTTTATATCTTCTTGTAAATTCCAAATCCTGCATATGAAACTGTGGGTACGTCAGTTGCATACAACCGATGAAATATTATAAATGGCGATCTTCTCTATGCTGTAATATAACGATTCTTTAATACTTTAATAACCAAAAACTTGAATGCAAACAAAGTGTAAAAGAGTGACTATCCTAATCATGTCAGTGTATGCAATGACTTAATGCCTAATGCAGATGTCTACACTAGGATGACACTAATGCATACTTGTTCGGATTCTATGCATCCCATACTACATAGGTCCGAGGGCAAGTACCTACGTACTCCACATTATAGGGTTAGATCCCTCGCCATGCAACCTACTACGATAACTACTACGAGATTTAAACACTTTGCAAGTATTGGCTCTCGCCCTTGGAATACAGGAGGACATCAATTTTATTTAATTTAGTATTTTATTTCAGTACCATATTTGTTTTTTGGCAATTATAGCCATATGTAATATTTCTTTTTGCATTAGAATATTTTTGAGATTTTTAGAATCTTTTGAGATTTGTATTAAGATTTGTTTTGAGCCTATTTATAGGTCTTGAGATTAATGAGAAAGATATGCCATTCTTGATTAAAAAAATTATTGTGTTGAGTTTTGCTCTTCCTGACTCTTTTTTTGTGATGCAATTGAGATCCAATTATTAGGGTTTGTGATAAATCCTAATACAGTTTTAGAGTTAGTGATTAACTCTAAAATCTACCCCAAAATTCAAAATCCCCCAAATAAAATCAACCTAACCCCAATCCCCAAATCAGAATAACCCAACCCCTAATCCTCTTCAACCCAAACCGCCGAAACCCTAGCCCCCATCGAAACCACCTTCCTACATCCCCATCCCAACCTCGTCACCCCCACACTTCCCCCGTCTTTTACCTCCCGACTGCACCTCCAAAATCCCGAACCCACTCCACCTTGCATCCCTACTCCCTGCTCCACCTTGCACCATCGACAACCCCAACTCCCAAACCTATTACTCAGCCCGACCACTGCCAGCCGATCACCTCACCCTACACCCATCGACACCCCGAGCACCTCTCCCTGTCTCCGTCTCTCCATCTCTCCCCGTCGTCTCCCGCTCTGTCTATGTTTCCGTCGCGCCGACAGAAGACGGCAGCCAGCGATGCCAGCGAAGCCAACCCAGATACGCCAGTGCGCCGCCGCCTCTGGCCGCACCTTCCCTCTCCCTCTTGCTGCAGTTGTTGTGTTTCTATCTGATTGTTGTTGCTGATTTGCTGCATTCCGCATTGTTGTTCAACCTGAGACCTACGCTGAGTTCTTCGAACCCTCGGTATACTCTTTCCAATTTACAAATATTTGTGTTATACTGCTTTATCAATTATCATCTCTATTATATTATCTGATTTGCCTGTTGTCCACAAAACAATTGAGATTGAGTGTTCCACTTGCTTGATTAGAGTACGAATCAATATTGAATCTTTTACTTGCTAAGAACACTTAGGAATTTAATTATTGATTATTAAAATTGAATTATTATTTGGGATTGTTAAACGTGATACAGTTCTTGAAAATCCATCAAACCAATTAACATTTAAAATTTCTAACTTTGATCCGTACTACGCGTTGATAAAATTAATCCATTAAGAATCTTGGAAATTCTCTATTTAGGGTTAGTTTTACATCAACAGGAGACCAATCTCTCTCTGTGGATCATTTTGTGGCCCTTACGTCCATCCTCCCAGAATACTGGAGATTGTCTCACTCCGCAGGTCATTCTAGAGCCCTCATTACACAAGCATCCCATGAGCGTGGCTCTCATCCCAGAATACTGGAGATCGTTCCCACTCCGTGGATCATTCTGTGGCCCTTACGTCTATCGTCCCGGAATATTGGGAACCGTCTGTCTCCAAGGATCATTCTAGAGTCCATAACTCACGTTTGCTCTCATTTCGTCATATCACCAACTAGTGTCTATCCTTCAGTTAAAGTTATGATTATTAAGAACTAGAGTTTAGCTTACCCACCGGTCTTTAAACCAACACTGAGACAGTCAACCCAACTGGTTACTTCTCACAATTTCATAAATTTCAACTGTCGGTAATCTGGGCGTCGCTCACCCTAGAATAAGTCTCAACTGAGACCACGAAGGTTACATCTAACCTCATCAAGATAATCCATTTCTTTATTCACAATATCTTTCTCATATACATTTCTTTATAATCTTAAAATATGAAGTAACTCATTTCAACTTCTATTATCAATTTAATGTTTTATATCCTTGTGTACAAATTTGAATATTCTTAATCAAATGTTAATAACTATAAAAGATTAACATTTGATTATCAATTTAATCAAATGTTATTAGAATATTCGAATTTGTACACAAGGATATAAAAGATTAAATTGATAACTTTTTGATTTTTTTTTATTCGAATTGGTACACAAGGGTTTGGCTTTGGGTTCGATTCCGACCTCTGCCTTTTATTTGGGTTTTGATTTTTTTTTTTATTTAAATTCGATTTGTGGGTTATTTTGAGTCTTAAGAGTAATAAAGAAATTGGGAAAAAATTCTATCATTCTTTATATATTATCTAGGCTTTATGAAAAATAATTCTATAACACTTTAATGTATTTTGTGACGATTGGATGTGGTTTTTATATTAAAATGGATTAAAAAACTTGATAAATCTTCTTCAAAATATGGTTTTAGTATAAATAAAGAGAGATGAAGTTTTGGAATGCAATTAGATTCTTCTTGATGAGATTATCAATTCAAATATTCTTAATCAGATGTTAATATAAAAGATTATCAATTTAATCTTTTATATTCAAATAAAAGGCAGAGGTCGGAATCGAACCCAAAGCCAAACCCCCGCCCAGCTACAGTAATAGATCCAAAGCGCACCCGAAGACCAATAAGTCCAAAGTGACTAACCGATATAATATTTCTTACTTACTTTATATGTCGATTGTACTGTGTTATGAGAAAAATCAATTTTTTTGAGAAAACAGAGCCTCTTCAAGACTCAAACCTGAGACCTTATACACTGTACACAGCACCCTATACTAACACCGAAAGCCAAAATACCCAAACTAATTCTCTGTTATGAAGAGGCGATGAAAAAACTTTATACTTTCTGTCTGTTCACAAAATTTTCCTTTACAACTTCGATTTTCTCAATAAACTTATATCTTTCACTTCAAAATTTTCCCATAATATACCCTTTAAAAAAATACAGTGTAACAGTGATTAAAAACTCTTAATTTCAACACTAAAAATAAGTTTTTCTTTACAATTTATATTATTGACTTAAAATAAAACTATGGTTTCCTTTCCAAAGAAACAATATAGATCCACAAAACGCATGTTCTTGTTCTCCTTTTAATTCTACAGGAGTTTAGCATTTTTTTTCTTTTATCACATTAACATTATATAACAACAATTTACGCATTTTATCAACTAAACATGAAAATATCTATTCGTCTCAATCTACACTAAACATAGCAATATCCATTCATCTACAACTAAGACATTCATTTAACAAGATCATCACACTAGCATGGTTCATTTAAAAATAGATATTCTAGCATGAATCTCATTAACAAGACATCATGATGAGTTTTTTATTTCACTAATCACAATCAAATTTTCTCCTTTCCTCTACTAGTCTCTTTAGGCAATCACTTGGCAATTTTACTTAGTTACTTTCGCATATTCATGAAATTAATCTACTAACATGATATCTAAATTAGAAGTAGAGAAATTGCCCATGTTCTAGCCATTTATTTGAATGACAATATCATGACAAAGTTAAAGTAAGATTATGCAATCTACATTTATCATACCAATCAAGATTTAACAATTAAATTATATATCATCTAGCATGCAACCTGCTCCTACAATTAGAAAGGATTTAAGAAACACCCACCCAAAATTGAAGAATTTAACAGGCAATAATTCCCCTTCAAAGAGCTCCAAAAATCCCAAGAACAAGCAAAAGTCCACCGAAGACCTCCAGCCATCAAAAACCCGAGAGCTCTCTCTGTTTACTTTTTGTATTTCTTTCCTTTTTTTTAAATTTAAGTCATTGAAGGGATGAACAGACTTAGGGATATATATATGTAAATAATTAGGTAGTTACTTAGCCACTCCCTTACTCTCACTTCCCACTACTCCCACATCCAAATGACCTGGTCAAATTCCTCCACGTTACTTCACTTCAGCCCCTAGGTGTGCACAATGCACGTGTGCACGTGCACGTACTTGTGTACACCACATAAAATTAATTATTTATTTAAATTAAAAACATATGTATATATATGGGAAATGCTCCAATGAAAACGCAAATGTTGTGAAAACACGTGAAAACCACCTAGGCCGTTGTTGGAAGGTTATAATGCATTATAACCTAGGCCGTTGTTTCCAACAACGGACTAGGCTTGTTTTCACGTTTTCCACGCTACAATGCGTTTTCAATGGAGCATTTCCCTATATATATATATATATATATATATATATATATATATATATATATATATATATATATATATATATATAATATGCATATAAAATTAGTTTAATTAAAAATTATAGTTTTCATGCATGAATAAAATAGACACACACCCATATTTTATGAAATTTTATTTTAAAAGATAATGCAACTAATACGTGCAAAGCTAACACGTGTGTCACACGTAAAATATTAAAATAAGAAATCGATTTTACCAATGGAAAAATATTTACGAATAATCAAAATGTACATACGAAGATATATTTCATTATACATATACCGTAATGTAATCTATACGTACACAGAAAAACACGTGCACCGCACGTATAAAAGTATTTTAATTAAAATAAGAGAAAAATAAATTTCTATTTATAAAACGAATTCAAAAAAGTCATTAAATAAATAATTGAAACACAGAAAACATTACACGTAGCGGTGGAAAATACGTAATCGATACGTGCATCGATAACACATATAAAACAAGTAAAAATACAGAGATTGAAATTTTATATTTGAGTTGACTCAAATAGGATTTTAAGAATATGGAAAATGCATAAATAGTCGGAATCCAAAATACATAGTGAAACACATTACGGATATTACTTGTAATGGTACAAAATACACGCGCGTAACACACGAGGGCAAAATTGTCATTTCCAATTTTGCGGGGTGTTACAGAGAGAGAAATAAATAAATAAATAAATAAATAACGGAGTTGTTTTGGGGGGGGGATTTGAGTTTTTGGGGGAAACTTTTGGGCTGGAAAATATGTTTTGTGAGGTTAGATCTGGACCATTGATTTCAACCTTATTAAAGGAGAGCCACTTGATAGCTTTCTTTGTGTTTTATTATATACTAGGTTTGCCCGTTGACACGTGCCTACGGCACGTCTTCGGAACGGTGCACCTGGTTTGATTATATAAAATAGTTTTGGTGACCCAGCAAATTAATTGAAGTAGCAAACATATTATATGAGGAAGCAGTATATCTACCTTTAAGCTCAACCATCGCCTCTTGATCATTAGCTTGAACTTACCTGTAATGCATATAGTTTGTTAGAAACACTGCATGGAGTTTTTTTTAACTTCAACATCACTTTTAGATGCTTGTAATCGTTATGCAAGGACATTATCATATAGTTTTTATAGAGCTTACTCTAATCCCATAACCACTATGAGCATGTCTAAATACAATAGTAATGCAAGTACAGATGTGAAGGTATCTACAATATCACTAATCTAAACATTTATTTTTCTGAGACTCAGTTTGCAATTAAAATACCTCTTATTATTATTTCAACCAAAATATAATGCATGAAGTTCTCAAAACTCTAATCCAAGCTAATCATTTCTTTTATCTCTACTTTGTCTCCCCATTGCACCTTTATTAAAAAATCAAAATGGGTAAATAATAAATTTACTTTAGCTGTCTTTCTTGAGTGGAGAGTTTGCACCCTTCACTGGTAAACTCCAGTCATCCCAATCCATACACTAAAAGTTCTTATATGTTATATTATCCATGGTTTCTAATAACCAATGAAAGGAACACTTCACGATAGTATTTTCTCTTGTAGTAAAGAAATTAATGTTGCATTTTCCAAGTTATTTTAGGTCGCTAGTCATCTTACCTGTCCCTTCTTTCTTGAGTGGAGAGTTTGCACCCTTCACTGGTAAACTCCAGTCATCCCAATCCTATATATCCAAACATACACTAAAAGTTCTTATATGTTATATTATCCATGGTTTCTAATAACCAGTGAAGGGAACACTTCACGATATTATTTTCTCTTGTAGTAAAGAAATTAATGTTGCTTATTTGCCAAGTTATTTTAGGTTGCTAGTCAGCTTACATGTCCTGCTATGGTTTGGAAACCCAAACTGAGGCCACCAAATAACCCATCTCTTACTTGCGTACACCTTAAATCAAAACTAATAAAAAACTGATCGAATAAATCACTAAATTAAAAATTTTTAAACCCAAAAATAAAACAATCATACCTCTCTGAACTTAGATCCCATGCACACACAAAATTCGAGTCAGTAAAAAACTGATTAATCCCCTGCACACACAAAATTAAAAATTAAAATGAGAATTCAGTTAATGAGATGAAATTAGAGTCGTCGCATCGCATAAAGAGGCCCTCGATTTGGTGGAGGGGAGTCGCCGATACAGAGTCGTTTGATATTCGCGCTCGATTTGGTGGAAGGGAGTCACCGATACGGAATCAGCAGCGGATCAGATATCGGCGACGACCTCATGATTGGGGTTCGACATTGGATTTGCTTTGTGATTTTCAAATTTTCAAATTTTCAAATTTTCAAGTTTTCAAATTTTCAAATTTTCAAGTTTTCAAATTTTCAAATTTTCAATTTTTTTAAATTTTTTAAATTTTTTAAATTTTTTAAATTTTTTAAATTTTTTAAATTTTTTAAATTTTTTAAATTTTTTAAATTTTTTAAATTTTTTAAATTTTTTTTATTTTTATAAGTTTTTTATATTTTTCGATATTTTTGAATTGTTTTTAAAGCTTTCAAAATTTTATTTTCTTAATTTTTTAAATAGGAGAGAGAGAAAGAAAGAAATAATTAATAAATAAAGGAGTTGTTTTGGGTGGGGGATTTGAATTTGAGTTTTGGGGGGGAAATGTGTTTTGTGAGGTTAGATCTGGGCCTTTGATTTTGGGGAGATTGAAGTAGAGCCACTTGATAGCTTTCTTTGTGTTTTATTTTATATATATATATATATATATATATATGGGAATGATCATGTGAGAACTAGTTCCAAGCCGTTCACATTGTTTAGAATGACTAAATTTGTCTAAATATGTATAATGATGTCATTTGAAATTAATTTGTCCATCCATCATGTCATTATAAAATATAACATTATTCAGCCGTACAATTTGTAACACTTTTATGCATGGACAAACAAATATCAAATGACTTGATTTCTCTGCCGTAGACTAATTTAGACGTATAGATCAAAATGACCTGTTCGGATTTTTCAATTTATATCCAAAAAAAAAGTTCACACTTGGTTCTCACTAAAGAAGTTCTCACATGATCATAGTTATATATATATATATATATATATATAGAGAGAGAGAGAGAGAGAGAGAGAGAAATCTTCGGTTGCACACTACTTTGGTGAGCACTCCGTGAGCACTCACGAAATAGAGCACCTATGAAAAATCCGAACCGTTCATGTTGTTCTATATGCCTAAGATAGCCTAAAAATAAAAAATTAAATAATTTGAAGTTCATTTGCCCATGATTTACATCATCACAAAATTGTATGGCTGAAAATTCTAACAGCATAATGGATGGGCAAATAAACTTCAAATTACTTGATTTTTTATTTTTAGGCTATCTTAGGCATATAGAACAACATGAACGGTTCGGATTTTTCGTAGGTGCTCTATTTCGTGAGTGCTCACGGAGTGCTCACCAAAAGTAGTGTGCAACCGAAGGGGACTCATATATATATATATATATATATATATATATATATATATATATATATATATGTATGTATGTATGTATGTATGTATTATAAAAGCCAGAATAAATCTGTCAATATCAGATCTAAACCGCACATCTTATTCTTATTATATCTAAGAATTTATTGGACCATAGAAATCTTTTAAATCTGGACCACACATCTTATTTGTAAGTTTAAATCTGGGCCATCAAAATTATTGTAAAATCCCTATAATTCTCAATCAAATTTCTTCAATCCCTAACCACACTGCTCTCTTTCTTCTTTCTCCATTCTCTAATCTGGTCGCCCCCTCGATGTTAATCTCCTCTTCTCTCTTTCTCTTTCCCTTCCATTTCTCTCTGTAAAAAACGAAGAAGATGAAGAAGAAAACCACGACCTCTCTCTCTCTCTCTCTCTCTCTCTCTCTCTCAACCTCAGGTACGCTCTCCCGCTTTCAGATCCCCTTCTAATTATGATCAAATCAACCCTTTTGTTGTTCCAGTCGATCAAGATCCATTGAATCTTGGGAATCTCTTCATCTGCATCCCCGATCGAGTTGTTTTGTTCTTGATTGAGGTGGAATCTTACCAGTTGGTTGATTAAATTTAGAAGAAATTTTATTTTTTTTTACTAATTTGATTATAGTTACGTTCAGATATGTTTGCTCTGCAACATTCAAACTTTGATTTTTTTTTCCAGCATGTTGGATAGAGTAACAACGAATATGCAAATAAACAAGGAAAGGGCCACAAGGTTAATGCTATAATACGAAAGCTACTATTGTTTGCTTTTAGTTTCCTCGTGCCTAAATAGTTTGTTCTTATTTGTATAGTGCAATTCATTGCTCTGCACTGATTTAGGTATGACTCTTAATTGATACTTGAAGTGACTTTTATTTTATTTTCTAAAAGTTTTTTATAAATTTTAGTAACACTTACATGCCAAGTCACTTTTACTTGAAGTCACTGATTTTAGTAACACTTACATGCCTCCCAAGAGGAAGTCCGCAAACTTCAACCGAATAACAACCTTCACTATTCCTCCTCCTCCACCGGAGGATCTCCCTCCGCCCGTCCAACCTGCCCTACAGCTCGAACAGCTGAACCCTCAGTCTATTCAGCAGCCTCGAGGGCCCCAAGCAACTATTGGGGAGCCCTCTCAGCGAAGACACCAGAAGCACCCTCTGCACTAAGTCCGGGTCTCTATCCGCAACGCCTCTGCAGATTCCATGGCCTCCCATAGCCCTCCAACACCGAAGGATCTGCGGAATGTGCTTAACAACTGACAGAGTGAGCCCGAGCCCAACCTTCAGATCTGCTTGGACGAGAGGCGGACCCATGATGCGAACCCTGGCCGAGAGCACCAGATGGACCGATCCCCCCGCAGGACAGACCGTAGGGGGTCCAACTCTCCCAGGAGACAGAGAGAGTCACCCCAACATCGCCAGAGAAGAATCTGCTCCCCAACTGGCTGCCCTGCACATCGAGCCCAACAGGAGCAGGAGGCCCCCGTAACGAGGGCAGAATTCCAACAATTCCAGGAGGCGGTTTTTCGGGCGCTTAACATCACCCCCGTCAATGCCTAACGAGCTCCTAGTCCTCAGCCGGCTCCCAGCCATCGCCGCCCCTCTCCTGATCATCGCTGCCGCTCTCGAAGTCCACGGCTGGCTCCGAGCCATCGTCGTCGCTCTCTCAGTCCTCGGCCAGCTCCGAACCATCCCCGTCATTATCAGTCCACGACCTACTGAGAGCTATCGCCGCCACAGCCCCATCCCTCCTCTACATGAGGACATGTCTAGGGGCTCAGCGAGGTACGACCAAAGGGAAGATTCGGTCTACCGCCGTCTCCACGAGATGGAGAGGCGTCTCGGCCAGCTAGACAGAGACAAAGAGCAACGGGCAAGGAACCTTCGCCTGAGCAGGCCCCCTTTCTCCCATACTATCATGGAGGCCCCTGTCCCCGACAACTTCAAGCCTCCACACTTCGAGACATATATCGGGGAGTCGGACCTCGCAAATCACATTGAAAGTCTCAAAACTCTCATGATGATTCATCATGCATCCGACGCCCACCTCTGCAAGACCTTCCCGGCCACGCTCAAGGAGCCCGCTCGGGAGAGGTATTCCCAACTTGCACCGGCATCTATCTTCTCCTTCAATCAGTTCAAAGGCCTCTTCCTCACACATTTCGTGAGTAGTCGCCACTCCGAGAAGACGAGCACCTCACTGCTCTTCCTCAGCCAAAAGAAGGGCGAGCGGCAGAGGGACTATGTCAAGCGATTCACCGCAGAAGTCAGGTCCATCGCCTCCCTGGAACAATCAGTAGCTTCGGCTGCTTTCCAGTCCAACATCATCAACCCCAACCTCAGGGCGTCACTGGCCAAGAAGCCTCCTCAGAACTTCTTCGAGCTCCTCCTCAGGAGCGAGAAGTACATTCGTGCTGAAGAGGCTCTCAATCGCCCTACTCTGGAGGGGTCGTCTTCCGGGAACAAACGGAAGACTACTGAGAAAGAAGGAGCTAAGAAGCTCCAAAAGGATAACGGGGTCAGGGCGCCCTCTCCCCCGCTTCAAAAAACTCACTCCGCTTCAATGAGAGTGTCTCTGCCATCCTGATGGAGATCGGGAACGAAGGTATCCTGCAGCCCCCTCCGAAGATACCCCCGGGAAGAAGAGAAACCAGGACAAGTGGTGTCGCTTCCACCAGGACCATGGGCACGAAACTGATGATTGTCGGGCCCTGAAGCACGAGATCGAGGCCCTCATCCAGAGGGGGAAGCTCGCTCGATTCGTAAGAAGGGACAGAGCCGATCCGCCTACACCACCCAGGGGGGCTAACATGTGGACAAAACATCACGTGGAGGCCTCGGATGTCAAAGCAGAGGCCATCTTGCACCTTATACACGGAGGCCCAATGGTGGAAGATTCTAACTCCTCTTGAAAAGCCTTCGTTAGGGAAGTCAACTCCCTGCAGAGTCATCCTCCTCCCAAGGGCCTCAGAGTCCCTATCACGTTCTCCGATAGAGACTTGCAAGGCGTCTGCATGCCCCACTGTGACGCCCTCGTCATTAACCTCCGAATGGCCAACCTCGATGTACGTCGGGTCTTGGTGGACAATGGCAGCTCGGTCAACATCCTCTTCTTGGAGGGGTTCAAAGGCCTCCAGCTATCAAGGAACCGGCTCAAGCCAGCTGGATACACCCTTCATGGATTCACCGGGGTGCCAGTAACGATCAAGGGAGTCATAACTCTCGACGTCACCACTGGCAAAACCCCGGTCACCCGCATAGAGCCGATGGATTTTATGGTGGTGGACGTGAAGGCCACCTGCAATATTATCCTGGGTCGACCAGGTTTGGCCGCACTCCAAGCTATCCCATCGGCCTACCACATGAAGATGAAGTTCCCCACCCCCGCGAGAGTAGGGGAAGTGAGGAGAAGCCAGGAGGCAGCTTGGAAGTACTACATTACCTCAATGGGAGGCCCGATCCTCTTCCTAGAAGCCTTTGAGCTCCCACCGGAGAGTAGCCAAACCATCTCCGAACCAGTGGACGAGCTGGAAGAAGTGGCCTTCTCGGAGGAAGACGCCACCAAGACATTTCGGGTCAATAAGGCTCTTTCCCCCTCCATCAAAGAAGACATCTCCCAATGCATAAGGAAGAACCACGATCTTTTCACCTTGACCACGGCCAATATGCCTAGGATTTCTGAGGAGCTCCTAATGGACCACCTCAGCGTTGCCCCGGGTGTCAAGCCCGTTCAGCAGAAGCGATGCAAGTTCGCTCCCGAGCATCAGAAGACGATCAAAGAAGAAGTTGAAAAGCTCCTCAATGCCCGGTTTATCCAGGAGGTGAACTATCCCGAGTGGCTATCCAATGTGGTGATGGTCAAGAAAGCCAACGGGGGCTAGAGGATATGCATCGATTTGTCTCAATAAGGCATGCCCGAAGGACCCTTTTCCCCTTCCCAGCATCGACGCCCTGATCGATGCGACATCTGGGCATGAGCTCCTCAGTTTCATGGATGCTTTCTCGAGGTACAAGCAGATTCGGATGTTCCCTCCCAACATCCCGAAGACCTCATTCGTGACGGATCAGGGCCTATATTGCTACCGGGTTATGCCATTCGGCTTGAAGAATGCGGGAGCTACTTATCAACGCCTCGTGAACAAGGTCTTCCGAGACCAGATTGGCTGAAACATGGAAGTCTATGTAGAAGACATGTTGGTCAAAAGCACCCGAGGGCAGGAGCATGTTCTCGACCTCCAAGAAGCCTTTGGGGTGCTCAGGAGGCACAATATGAGGCTTAATCCGAACAAGTGTGCGTTCGGAGTCTCATCCGGCAAGTTTTTGGGGTTCATGGTCAGCCAGAGGGGCATAGAGGCCAACCCTGAGAAGATCCAGGCCATTCTCAAAATGGCTCCCCCCTCCAGTGTTAAAGATGTACAGAGGCTTACAGGGCACCTCGCGGCAATTGGGAGATTCCTCTCCAAATCCGGGGAGAAGTGCCTCCCCTTCTTCAAGGCCCTCAGGGGGGTAAAGGCTTCGAATGGGGGCGACAGCAACAAGAGTCCTTCGACCAGCTCAAGGCATACTTAGCTAACCCCCCACTCTTGAGCAAGATAGCACCTGGGGAGGTCCTCTACCTATATCTTGCCGCTTCAGAGCAGACCCTCAGCGCGGTCCTTGTAAGAAAAGATGATAGAATGCAGAGGCCCATCTATTATGTGAGTAAGGTCCTCCGGGACGCTGAACTCTGTTACCCAAAGCCGGAGAAGATGGCTCTCGCCTTGGTTATGACGGCCCGAAAGCTCCGCCCCTACTTCTAATCTCATTCGGTGGTCGTTCTTACTGACCAGCCGCTCAAACAAGTTCTCCACAAGCCCGAAACCTCCGAGCGCCTTATGAAGTGGTCCATCCAGCTAAACCAACATGACATCAGCTACACGAGCCGAGCGGTACACACTCCTTGACAGAGTCATGTACAAACGCTCTTACACTCAGATCGACGGCCGACCCTATTGAGGTGCCTCTCCTCGGAGGAAGCGCTCTATGCCCTAAAGGAGGCCCATGACGGTCTGTGTGGCGCGCACTTGGGAGCGAGATCCCTCTCCCATAAACTCTTAAATTACGACTATTTCTGGCCCACACTACTGAGTGACTCTGAGGAGTACGTATACCAGTAAGACTCCGGCCAGAAATTCGCCCCGATCTGTCGCCTGCCTCAAGCACAACTCACCTCCTTGGCGAGTCCAATCCCTTTTGCAATGTGGGGAATGGATTTGCTTGGACCCTTCCCTCCATCGCTGGGCCAACTGAAGTTCTTAGTCGTGGCGATAGACTACTTCTCAAAATGGATCGAGGCTGAACCTCTTTCAACGATGACAGAGCACAAGGTCCAGAAGTACTTTCGGAAGAACATCGTTTGCCGGTTCGGGTAACCGACACTGGGACTCAATTTGCAGAAGCAACCTTTTGCAACTTCTGCACCGACCTCGGCATCCAGCAGCGGTTCTCCTCGATAGCCCACCCTTAGTCCAATGGCCAAGCAAAGAACGCCAATCGACAGATACTCTCCGGTCTGAAGAAGAGGCTCGACAAGTCCACCAGGGGGTTATGGGCCGAGCAGCTCCCCAACGTGCTTTGGAACTATCGCACCACCGAGAGAGCTCTGACAGGGGAGTCCTCCTTCAACCTCACCTATGGTTCCGAAGCCCTTATCCCCTTAGAAGTGGGCCTGCCTTCACCCCGACTGATAGCCTACAGTGAAGTACAGAATGCGAACCAACTTCGCAACTTCTTAGACCTCATAGACGAGGTCCATGAGAGAGCTGCCATTCGATAAGAGACCTACCACCGTAGGATCACTCAGTCTTACAACAAGAAGGTTCGGCCAGCTAATCTTAAAGATGGAGACCTAGTACTCCGGAAGTTATCGATCTCCAATCCGAGCAAAAAGGAAAAGTTGACATCCAATTGGGAAGGACCGTATAAGGTCTCCCGAGTTATTCTCCCAGGCGCATATCAACTCGAAGACCCGGGGGGCAGGAGAATACCGAGAATATGGAACGCGGAGCACTTGATGAAGTACCAAGGGGTATCCAAACACCACTCCAAGCAACTTCCCCAAGAGCGCTCCATAAAATATGTCAAAAAGTTTTATTTTGTATTTTCTTTAACAAAGTGTAAGAGCGGCTCGCAACTTAAAAGCGGCCGCCTAATTATTTTCAATAAAAGCCATCTTTCCCGCAAGTTCTCTATTTTTGAGCAGTCTAATTGTACTTACAAATAAACTTTTTGCATTAAAACGGCACGCTCGGAGTCCAATACTTGGTTCGACTCTACTTCAACTACTTGCTTCTAAGCGAGTACGAAGCGGATCACCATTCGGAATTGTTCCTACAGCTGTTGACATTTTTTAAATGATGCGCTTGGAGTCCAACACTTTGTTCGACTCCGCTTCAACTAGTTGGTTCTAAGTGAGTACGCCATTCGAAATTGCTCCTACAGCTGTTGACATTTTCTAAATGACGCGCTTGGAGTCCAACACATGGTTCGACTCCACTTCAACTACTTGCTTCTAAGCGAGTACGAAGCGGATCACCATTCGGAATTGCTCCTACAGCTATTGATATTTTATAAACGACACGCTTGGAATCCAACACTTGGTTCAACTTTGCTTCAACTACTTGCTTCTAAGCGAGTACGAAGCGGATCACCATTCGGAATTGCTCCTACAACTGTTGATATTCTCTAAAACGACAAGTTCGGAGTCCAACACTTGGTTCAACACAACTTTTGCTACTTGCGAACGAGTGTGTACAAAGCGGCCCACCATTCGGAATTGCTCCTAGAACTGTTGACAATTGCAAACGCTAGCAAAACACACAAGTTCACGAAACAAATACTATTTCATTAAAGTTTGAGATACAAGTCTAATTACAGACCAACGACTCATCTTTACATTGAGATACAAAGCTTGCGAAACCAAAACTACAAGATTATAGAAAGCTACTTCAGCCCCTCCTATGGGCGGGGATACTTCTGTTAAGAGACACACGTGGGCGACGAATGTCGTGCTGCCGACGCCCTACTTCGATGGACATCCCTGGGCCGGCGAGCTGAGAAGCATCGTCCGCACTCGATCTAACGGTGGCCCCAACAGAAGCTCCGCTCGACGAAGCTGCCACCCCACTTTGCGCATCTCTAGGGTTCGATATATAGGGGATGAGCGAAGAGCGAGCTCGCAGAACGTTATCCCCCTATCATACTCCTCCCGAGTGCAAGAGGTAGTTCTGACAGTGCTTCCCTCAGATCGCGGTCGAAGACAAGCGTTCTCCGCCTCAAGCTCGACAATTCACTCTTTAAGCGAGTCATCTGTCACAGTTATCTTCAAACGCGGCAGTCGCATCGAGCCTACACCACGAGAGGCGTCGGTGATTGTCCACCGAAGATGAGCAACCTCCATGCTCTTATCAAGAACTACCTTCTTCAGTCCGTCCCTCTCCGCTGTCACCTCAAACAGAGAGCGACGAAGGTGCTTAAGTCTCAAGCCGGGGCTGAAAGCCATCGACGGACACACCGCATCGCCTTCGGCGGCCATCTCGTTAATCCTCTCTTCTAATCGTCTCCTCTCTAAGTCGCGACGAACTAAGACCAATCTCAGATGACTCAGCTCCCACTCCACTTTACGAAGCCGCTCTTGGTTCCTAGTGAGCCCCAACTTAGCGACGCTGCTCTACGTGAAGACGGGTCGCACTGCTATCCTGAAGGAGGTGAACAAAAGAGGCAAATGTCTTAGGACCTAAAAGCAAGTCCACGAAGATAACCAAAACTACGAGGCAACCCAAAACCAAGGCGAACATGACTTTGAAACTTCACCAACACTTGTTCAAAAAAATTCTTTCATTAAGTAATCAAAAAAGTACAAGCGGTGGCAATTCCGCAGTTCGGCACTACATAGTCGAAAAACAAAAAGAATCAAAATACAAGACAAATCAAGGGTCGACCTCTTTCGCGCAATCCAACACTGAAGATGCCTCCTCAGGGGCCACGATAGCCAGGGGTGTAGCTTCCGACGGAGCGCCATCCTCAGCTTCGGTGACTACTACCTCGACCTCCTCGTCCTCTTCTTCTTCTACCTCGCCCTCCTCGTCCCCTTCCGAGACGTCGTCGAACCCGGGGACAGGGTCCAGAAAGAGACGCCAGCCGGTGAAGTCCACCTCAGGGAACTTCTCCCTCACCTGATCGATGGCTCGAGCATACGCCTTCACCATGTTCACGACGAGAAACCCCTACGCCTTCCCCATGGCCTGCTCCTCGACCATCTTTGCTGCCTCTAGCTTCGTCGTGGCCACTGCATCCGCCTTGTCCTTAGCCGCCTCCTTGGCAACCTTAAGGAGCAGAGCATTGTCAGCCTCCATCTTGGCAACCACAGCTTCGAGGTGCCCCATTCTCGTGTTCTTCGCCTCGGCTTCCAACCTCGCCTGCTAGAGGTCCTTAGCGACCCGGACGTTCTCCACTTGAGCCTTGTCTACCTCCAGCTTCAGCTCCTTCTCCTATTCGGCCATCTTCTCCATCAGATGACCAAGTGGCAAGTAATCTGAGGGGAGTAGAACTTGAGTTATAAACAAAAAGGAATGGGGGGATTAAGTGCTCAACAGAAAGAACTGTCTTCAAAACTCACCAACATCGCCGAACGAGTGACCTCAAGCGCGTCGTCCCCCACGCTTCCCACCTCCATGGCTGCTTTGTCCTACGGCATTGCAAGATGCCGAATTTCCTGCATGCACGTCAATGAGTCTCCTAGGAACCCGTCGAGCTTGCGGACCTGCCAGTCCGGGACGAATATCTTCTTGTGTTCCTCAATTAGGAACACCTCGGCATCGGCGGTTAGCGGCGGGGCCTCCAGACCTAAGGCTGCCGATAGGGGGAAGACCCACGTGTTGGTAGAGGCCAACGCCACCACTGGGGTCTACGTCTTCGGTGCCAATGGCTGCCTCGCCAATTGCTCCGCGACGGTACGATGTGCCTTACCCCGGCAAAGTCGCCTTCGAAGCAACTCTCTTCCTCCTCTTCAGGGCTTTGCTGCCCAGGGCACCCCTCATTGCCAAAAAGTCGTCAAAGTCCATAGACTCTGCAAGAAGAGAGAAAAAAATTTTAAAAAATATGGCCTACTTTACAACTAGCACCGATCCAAAAATAAAGACAAATATAGCAAAACCATACTGGGGTTTATCGAGCTAAGCCCCCCCCCCCCCCCCCCCCCCCCCCCCCCCCCCGCGGAAGAGCACCTCCTCGGTCAGGTCCCTCCAATCAAACTTCAGGCGGTCGAGTGCGTCCGAACCATGTCCTCTTCCTTGGAACCAAGTGTCAGACACTCTTTGACTCTCTTCGAGACCGCCTTTACCCAAGTTGTAAGGATCTTCCAAGAGACCGGACTTTGGATTAAGAAGTATTTATCCCTCCAAATTTTTATTAAGTCCGGACAGCTTACCAGCTTTGCCCCATACCTCAGAGCAAGATACCAACAATACTCTGTCTTATGTTGTTGGTGAATCCGGTACTATAACACCCCGTATTAATTTCAATATATATATATATATATATATATATATATATATATATATATATATATATATATATATATGGTATGGGATTTGTTATAAAAACTGATGGTAATAAAAATGGGATAATATGGTAAATGGAATGGTATTAAGATGGTGGAGGTTTGAAAACAGCATAAATGTTGTTGAAATTGTGAAGTGATGACATGGCCATCACTGGGGCCCACGTGAAAGATGAAGGTTTCATCTTCTCACAGGATTAAAAAAAAAGAAAGGTAAGTAGAGATGTGGTAATCCCACATCGGAAGATCACATAATAAAATAATAATATAAATATAATTGCCAAGGATCAAGAGTCACCTAATCGGTTAACCAACTTTTGAGATGCAGTCTGTGGTGGGCAGTTGTACTACATAGTATCTAATTTGTATTTCAAATTGTATAAATTGTCTGATCTAGGGGCAGGAGTGTTACAAATGGTATCAGAGCTGACTTTCGACACCGAGTGTGGGTAAGAGTGGGCGAGATTTATGCCTGAGATGGAGCTAGCAGATGTACGTCGGGGAGATGTACATCGGATGTACATCCGGGAGATGTACATCGGGTATGCCTGAGAGGGAGCGTATTGCATAATCAGGGTACACAAGCAGAATCAGGGTACTCCACTCCACAACGGCTAGAAAGGAGATCCTACACTATATTGTGCATGCCCGTGCTCAGCGAGGACGCTGATTTCTGAAGGGGGGGTTGTTTGTAACACCCCGTGTTACTTTCAATATATATATATATATATATATATATATATATATATATATATATATATATATATATATATATATATATGGTATGGGATTTGTTATAAAAACTGATGGTAATAGAAATGGGATAATGTGGTAAATGGAATGGTATTAAGATGGTAGAGGTTTTGATATGGCTAAAAATAGGGGTTTAATCGAGACCGTCCAAACTGGGCACGAATCCTGAAGACTGGGGGCAAGACAGTAATTTCACCTACAAACGGGTCTGAAGCGGGTACTGGGTCTCCTTCTCACAGATCCAATAACCCGCGAACGGATCCACCTCAACAGGGTGCAGGTTTCAACCCGCAACAAACCCGGTCCACCAGAATAGAATTAGGGTTTCTGATTAATATTAATCAACGGCCCTGATTCATATCTATCCTTTCACTGGGGATTAGGGATTACATTCCTTATCTATACACAGGGAATTACATGCCTAATATGTTCCCTAAAGACGCCTATAAATATCCCCCACCCATCTCCATTAAGAGGTAATCAATCTTTCACCAGTTTTTGCGCTCATTCATAGTCTTCCTAGATTACTGACTTGAGCGTCGGAGGGTGCGTCGCCGGGAACAACCCCGGTGTCTCGCACTTTTTGCAGGTCTACGGCGGGATCGACGATCGAAGCCCAACGGAACAGGTACACAGGTTTACTATTCAGTTTCCCTAAGAATCCACAAATTCTATCTGTTTGCCCCCACACCAAATTTAGCGGCAACAGATTGGCGCCGTCTGTGGGAAACTAACGAATAGAGACCTCTCCTCTTCCTGGTGAACAGATCTCCTCCAGCCATGCCTCCTAGGAAAGTCAGATCGAGGGGGTCCAACCGAGGACCCAACCCTGATCAGCAGCAAGAAGTCCTCCCCAATCCTACTCAGCAACAAGGGCAACTCCCCCTACCGCGGAAGACCCGCTCCAACAAGACCTTCCTCCTCCTAATCAGCCACCCCTGAAGGGTCCTAACCCTCAAAAACAACCCCTTCAGCAAGAGCATGTCTCCATCCACAACGCCTCTACGGACTCTATGGCCTCCCATCACCCCCGAGCCTCTGGTCGCCACAATACCACCCCTAATCGCCAGAAAGATGATGACCTCCGCCACCATCTGGAAGAAAAGCGGGCCCGAGAGGGAGCCTCCCGCCAACACCATCTGGGCGAGCGGTCTCTTCGCCACCGGTACCACAGGTCCCCCGTCCGCAGAGGGAGGAAAGAGTCCCCCGATCATTACCGAAGAAGGCACTCTCCCGCAGGTCGGCAACAGCCCAGGAACAATGAGGCACCAATCACCCATGTCGAGTTCTTGCAGTTCCAAACGACCGTCCTGCAGGCTCTCAAGCTCCGTCAAAATCCTAATGAGCCGAAGGTCCCGTCCCCTCCTCCAGTCCGAAGCCCTCACCGACGGTCCCCATCTCCTCGTCCAGCTCCTACCAACTCCCGGCGTACCCTAAGTCCTCGTCACTCCCGAAGTTACCATCGCTGCAGCCCTCGCTCTCCCTCATACGAAGATGAGTCTCGTGGCTCGGCAGATTACCGTCGGAGAGATGACACCATGAACCGCCGTCTTCATGAAGTAGAAAGGCGCCTGGGTCAGATAAACCGAGAAGAGGAGCTCAGGGGGAGGACCCTACGTCCTAGCCGACCCCCTTTCTCTCGGACCATAGTGGATGCACCTGTACCGTTCGGTTTCAAACCTCCCCAATTCGAGACTTACACCAGGGAGACCGATCCAGTTGATCACATCGAAAGCTTTAAGACTTTGATGCTCCTCCATCAAGCTTCCGATGCCCTCCTCTGCAAAACCTTCCCCGCAACTCTCAAGGGACCGGCCCGAGAATGGTACTCTCGCCTCGCTCCCTCCTCAATATTCTCCTTCGAGCAGTTCGAAACCCTCTTCGTCACGCACTTCGTAAGCAGCCGTAGGGCTGAGAAGACCAGCATCTCACTATTGCACCTCCACCAGAAGAAGGGGGAAAAATTGAGAGACTACGTGAAGAGGTTCACGGCCGAAGCCAGATCCATAGCATCCCTCGACCAGTCGGTCGCTACGGTAGCATTTCAATCTAATGTCCTCAATTCCAACCTCCGCTCCTCCCTCGCCAAGAAGCCACCACAGAACTTTTCCGACCTCCTCCTTCGAAGTGAAAAGTTCATCCGGGCCGAAGAGGCCGAGCAACAACCCAACTGGGAGGGGTCTACCTCCGGGTTTAAGAGGAAGGGAACGGAAGAAGAAGGAGCCAAGAAGCTCCAGAAGGATAATGCCGGCCAGCGCCGACCTCCCCCTAGATTTGAGAAGTTCACTCCCCTCACCACTAACATCTCCGCCATTTTCATGGAAGTCGAAAAAGAAGGGGTCTTGCCTCCTGCTCCGAGGATGAACACCCCCGCCAAGAGAAGAGATAGAGAGAAATGGTGCCGCTATCACCGGGACCATGGGCATGACACCAACGATTGCCGTGCTCTGAGAAACGAGATCGAAGCCCTTATCCAGAGGGGGCAGCTGACGAAGTTTGTAAGAAAGGACCGAGCCAAACTTCCTCCCCAGCCTCAGGGGGCTAACAAGCATCCGGAACGAGAAGAGACGCCAGACTTTGAGGAAGAGCGAGTCCTCCACCTCATCCATGGGGGTCCAATGGGGGGCTCCTCGAACTCCTCTCAGAAAGCTTTTATAAGAGAAGTCAACTCAGTCCGAACCACCCCTCCTCCCAAAGGCCTCGGAGTGCTCGTCACCTTCTCTGACGAAGATCTTGAGGGTGTCCGCACCCCTCATTGTGATGCACTCGTCATCAGTCTTCACATGGCCAACTTCAAAGTGGAGAGGATCTTAGTAGATAACAGCAGCTCTGTCAACATCCTCTTTCTCGACGCTTTTAAAGGCCTGAAGCTCTCGCGGGACAGACTCAAACCCGCCGGTTACACGCTCCACTGGTTCACGGGAGTGCCAGTGACAATTAAAGGGGTGATTACCCTCGACGTAACCGCTGGCAAAACTCCTACTACCCGAACGGAGTCGATGGACTTCATGGTCGTAGATGTCCCAGCAGCTTACAATGTCATTTTGGGTCGGCCCGGTCTGGCTGCCCTTGAAGCGGTCCCTTCTGCCTATCATCTCAAAATGAAATTCCCCACTCAGGCCGGAGTAGGAGAAGTAAGGGGCAATCAGGAGCAGGCCCGCAAGTGTTATATGACCTCTACCCTCGGACCCATCCTCTCCTTGGAAACACTGGAAATCCCCCAAGATGCCGCTCGGCCGACTTCCAAGCCGGTGGACGAATTGGAGGAGGTGCTCTTCTCTGAGCAAGAGCCGACCCACAAGTTCTTTGTTAGTAAGACCCTGTCGTCCGCCCTATAGTCAGATATCGTAAAATGCATCCGAAGCAATCAAGACCTCTTCGCATGGTCAGCTGCAGACATGCCCGGTATCTCTGAAGAACTCTTGGTCCACCGCCTGAGCGTTGATCCGGGGTCCAAACCGGTTCAGCAGAAGAGGCGCAAGTTTGCCCCCGAGCGTCAGCTCGCTATAAAAGAGGAGGTAGACAAGCTGTTAAAGGCCCGATTCATACAGGAGGTAAACTACCCTGAGTGGTTGTCAAACGTAGTAATGGTGAAGAAGTCCAATGGGACTTGGAGAATTTGTATTGATTTCACCGACCTCAACAAGGCCTGCCCCAAAGATCCTTTCCCTCTACCGAGCATCGACACTCTGATTGACGCAACCTCGGGACATGAGCTCCTCAGCTTCATGGACGCTTTCTCTGGTTACAATCAGATAAGAATGTTCCCCCCAGATATTCCGAAGACATCTTTTGTGACCGACCAAGGCCTTTATTGCTACAGAGTCATGCCATTCGGCCTAAAGAATGCAGGGGCGACATACCAATGCTTCGTCAACAAGGTTTTCCAGGCCCAGATCGGCCGGAACATGGAAGTGTACGTCGATGACATGCTTGTGAAAAGCATCCGAGGCGTTGATCATGTGGCTGACCTCCAAGAAGCATTTGATGTTTTTAGAAAGCACAATATGAGACTCAACCCGAACAAATGTGCGTTCGGCGTCTCATCAGGGAAGTTCCTCGGCTTCATGGTTAGCCAACGAGGAATTGAAGCAAATCCGGAGAAGGTCAAGGCTATATTGGACATGGCCCCTCCCAGAAATGTCAAAGAAGTTCAGAGGTTGACTGGTCGCCTAGCCGCCATAGGGCGCTTTCTGTCGAAGTCCGGGGAGAAGTGCCTCCCATTCTTCAAAGCCCTCAGGGGGGCTAAAGGATTTGAGTGGGGGCAGCAGCAACAAGACTCCTTCGACCAGCTTAAAGCTTACCTCGTCAATCCACCTCTTCTTAGCAAACCAATACCTGGCGAACCACTCTACCTCTACCTGGAAGCTTCCAAACAGACGCTTAGTGCGGTCTTAGTCAGAGAAGAAGAAAGGGCTCAAAAGCCCATTTACTATGTCAGCAAGGTGCTTCGGGACGCCGAGCTCCGGTACCCGAAGATTGAGAAAATCGCCTATGCCCTGGTAATGGCCGCGAGAAAGCTTCGGCCCTACTTTCAGTCCCATTCGGTGGTCGTTCTTACCGACCAGCCGCTGAAACAGGTTCTTCACAAGCCCGAGACTTCCGGCCGCCTTATGAAGTGGTCGATCGAGCTGAGCCAACATGATATAACTTATCAGCCTCGGACCGCGATCAAGGCACAGGCACTGGCCGAATTCATAGTTGAGACCACTATCCCTGAGTCCAGCCAAACAATGAAGGGACCACCCGTCTGGTCGGTCTATGTCGACGGATCCTCTTGTAACGAGGGAAGCGGGGCAGGGGTCATCCTGGCAGGCCCAGATGACTTTATCCTCCAATACTCCCTCCGTATAAACTTCAAAGCCTCGAACAACGAAGCTGAATACGAGGCGCTCATAGCCGGCCTTGGTATGGCCCGAAATGCAGGGGCACAGCGCCTGCGGATCTTCAGCGACTCTCAGTTGGTCGTCAATCAGGTCCTCGGCGAGTATGAAGCTCGCGATGACAGGATGGTTAGATACTTGGCTAAAGTCAAAAGCCTCATGGCGCTGTTTGAGGAGGCCCTCATCCAAAGGATCCCCAGAGAAGAAAATGCTCAGGCCGACGCCCTATCCAAACTAGCCTCCTCTTCCCTTCAAGGCCTCGAACAGACTGTCTTGATAGAAGTCCTCCTAAAGCCGAGCATAGAGGACGATACGCTTGACTCCGTTGAAACATTGTATGTCCTTCTCGAAGACAATTGGATGAAATCCCTCGTCGAATTTCTAAGAGACGGACTCCTCCCCTAGGATCCGAAGGAAGCACGAAGGATAAGAACCCGAGCCGAGCGTTATATATTAATCGAAGGCATTCTATATAAACGCTCCTTCACCCAGGTAGACGGTCGGCCCTACCTAAGGTGACTCTCCTCCGGGCAAGCCGACTATGCCCTGCAAGAGCTTCATGAAGGCATCGGCGGAGCCCATTCCGGCTCCAGAGCCCTAGCGCGCAAAGTGTTGAACTACGGGTATTACTGGCCCACTCTCCTACGGGACGTCGAACGACACGTTCGGCAATGCAGCTCCTGCCAGAAGTACTCCAACATCCGACGTCTTCCACAAGCACCACTCACCTCCCTATCAAGTCCGATCCCCTTCGCAATGTGGGGGATGGATTTACTAGGGCCATTTCCGCCAGCTCCCGGTCAGTTAAAGTTCCTAGTCGTGGCAGTCGACTATTTCTCGAAATGGATAGAGGCCGAGCCCCTAGCTACAATCACCGAGCATAGGGTCGTTCAATTCTTCTGGAAAAATATGATCTGCCGATTCGGTGTTCCCCGGGTCATAGTTACAGATAACGGAACGCAGTTCACTGGGGCAGCCTTCCGAGCCTTATGTGAGGACCTCGCCATACAACACAGCTTCTCCTCCGTTTCACATCCTCAGTCAAATGGCCAGGCCGAAAATGCCAACCGACAGATCCTCTCAGGCATCAAGAAAAGACTAGACAAGTGCTCCAAGGGCTTGTGGGTCGATCAGCTGCCCAACGTGCTATGGAACTACCGTACCACGAAGCGGACCCCAACAGGCGAGAGCCCGTTTAATCTCACCTATGGATCCGAGGCCCTCATTCCCCTAGAAGTGGGGATACCCTCTCCTCGTTTGATAGCTTTTGAAGAAGAGCAGAATGCCAGAGAGCTCAGAGCAAGCCTAGACTTGATAGACGAAATCCGAGAAAGAGCTGCTATATGGCAACAGAGCTACCGAAGAAGGATTGAGCTAGCATACAACAAAAGAGTCCGCCCAACGGACCTCAAAAAAGGGGACCTAGTCCTCCGAAAATTGGCCATCTCGTTCCCCGGACAGAAAAGCAAACTGGCCCCGAATTGGGAGGGACCATACAAAATCTCAAAAGTGATCCGCCCCGGGGCATACAAGCTAGAAGATCTCGAAGGCAGAGAAATTCCCAGGGCTTGGAACGCCGACCATCTTTTGAAATACCAAGAGAAAGCAACTACGCCTCTCTAAGTAACTCGAGATGTCGAACCATTCCCTTCCTGGTACTAGTAGTGATTTTTCCTTTATTTTTTCATTGTAATAACGGCTAGCAACTTTTGAAGCAGCCGACCATTGGATATTAATAAATAAAGTTTTCCATATTTTCGATATTGTTATATCTCTCTGCTTTTAATTCCTCAATCTCACGATGGTTCGGAGTCCAGCACTTGGCTCGATTCTACTTCACAATTCGCCCCTAAGCGAACTAGAAGTAGCTCGCCATTCGGAACTGCTCCTGCAACCCTTAAACAAACCTCACGATGGTTCGGAGTCCAGCACTCGGCTCGACTCTTCTTCCTTGGCTCGCCCATAGACGAGCCGGAAAAAGATCGCCGTTTGAAATTGCTCCCGCAGCCGTTGAAAGGTTCGGAGTCCAACACTTAGCTCGATTCTACTTCGCAATTCGCCCCTAAGCGAACTAGAAGTAGCTCGCCATTCGGAACTGCTCCTGCAACCCTTAAACTAACCTCACGATGGTTCGGAGTCCAGCACTCGGCTCGACTCTTCTTCCTAGGCTCGCCCATAGACGAGCCGGAAGAAGATCGCCGTTCGAAATTGCTCCCGCAGCCGTTGAATGATTCGGAGTCCAACACTTGGCTCGATTCTACTTCGCAATTCGCCCCTAAGCGAACTAGAAGTAGCTCGCCATTCGGAACTGCTCCTGCAACCCTTAAACTAACCTCACGATGGTTCGGAGTCCAGCACTCGGCTCGACTCTTCTTCCTCGGCTCGCCCATAAACGAGCCGAAAGAAGATCGCCGTTCGAAATTGCTCCCGCAGCCGTTGAATGGTTCGGAGTCCAACACTTGGCTCGATTCTACTTCGCAATTCGCCCCTAAGCAAACTAGAAGTAGCTCGCCATTCGGAACTGCTCCTGCAACCCTTAAACTAACCTCACGATGGTTCGGAGTCCAGCACTCGGCTCGACTCTTCTTCCTCGGCTCGCCCATAGACGAGCCGGAAGAAGATCGTCGTTCGAAATTGCTCCCACAGCCGTTGAATGGTTCGGAGTCCAACACTTGGCTCGATTCCACTTCGCAATTCGCCCCTAAGCAAACTAGAAGTAGCTCGCCATTCGGAACTGCTCCTGCAACCCTTAAACTAACCTCACGATGGTTCGGAGTCCAGCACTCGGCTCGACTCTTCTTCCTCGGCTCACCCATAGACAAGCCAGTAGAAGATCGTCGTTCGAAATTGCTCCCGCAGCCGTTGAATGGTTCAGAGTCCAACACTTGGCTCGATTCTACTTCGCAAGTTCGCCCCTAAGCGAACTAGAAGTAGCTCGCCATTCGGAACTGCTCCTGCAACCCTTAAACTAATCTAACGATCGGATCTCTCCTATGGCTCGACTTTACCTCACTGGCTCGTCCTCAAACGGGCCGGGGTTAGAGGGCCATCCCAACCTGCCCCGCGACTGTCGAGCCGAGAGGACGAGGTACCGACCCTCGTATATGGCGAAAAAACCTCCCGAGACGAAACCACCGTCAGATCATCTCAGAAAGTGTGCTAGGGCGTGATGAGCGGATCTAATTCAGCCACGTGTCCACAAAACGACAAGATAGCGTTTTCTTGGGAACTGGACCCGCCTCAAGATTCGTGCAATCATCAGACGGCTCTGATCGCTTCATTTCGCTCGGCAGAAGTCACCCCGGTCTTCAAGCTACGATCAGGCCACGTGGGCACAGCTGAGAAACAACTGCGCCTTAGCAGCCGAACCGAGCCGCACCTGAGGGGACCGGGCAAGATTCAGAAGCGCAGCAAAAGAGTGTTTCGAGGCCAAGGTGCTCGACGATGCGAACACCTGCCTCGCGGTTCATTTCGAGCCTACCCTTGTTAGCGCGACAAGAGCACAAATAAGGAGACAGCATAGAATAGTTCGGATAAAACAGCTCCAATTCTATTAATAACTTGGGTAAAATTACAAAATGGATTACAACAACAAAAGCTTGCAAACGGGTTACAACAACAAGACGACCCATTTACTATCTCCGAGGAAGCGGTATGCTCCGGTTCAGTGACACTTTGGGTCGGCGCTTCTTGACCTCCGAGCTCGTCTCCAGTCCAACGAACCGAGACGCCTCCTCGCCGCTGACCCTGACAGTTGCTCCAACCGAAGCACCGCTTGAGGACACCGCTACACCGCTTTGGGCGTCAGCTGCTGACCGCCTACGATAGGAGTCCGGCTCGCCGCTTGATAGAACGTGATCCCTCGCTCGATCTCTTCGCGAGTGCACGAGGTGCTCCGGACGTTAGCCCTCACCGGCTGAGGCTTGAGCCGAGCAACCTCTTCCTCCAATTCAACGATCCGATCCTTCAGTGTGTCATCCTTTACTATCACTTTAAACCGAGGAAGTTTTGCCGAACCAGGATACTCGGCACTGTCGGATATAATGCGGCGCAAGTGGGTCACCTCGATACTCTTGTCGACCGTCACCCTTTGCAGCTGTTCCACCTTCTTCGCAAAGTCATCTCGTTCCGCCGAAACTCGCGCCAGTTCCTCTTCCTTAGCAGATAGCTCGGCCTCGACTATCCGTAGATGGTGCAGTTCGGCCAACGCCTCACTATGCCTAATCTCTAAATTGTAAAGTATCCTCCTCGTCAGGTGAACCTCACCCTCGAGACGATCCTCCCGAGATCTCTTAAACAACTCGGCTCGGCGCCGATCAGCCGAGGTGATAAGAGTCTGCTCGGCAATCTGAAATGAGAAAGGGATAGCATTGAAGTACAATATTGCCGAACCAAACACTTAGACAAAAATTTCTAAGTCAAAATATTTTTCATTCATTAAAAGCGGTGGCCTGTCTGCAAAAGGCATTACAACGCTCGGAAGAAAAAACAAAACGAAAACTACAAAAGTTTAACGAGGGGATCAGGGGTCCACCTGCGTCGCCGCTTCGACCACGGGCGCATTAACAGATGGCCCCTCGATCCTCCCCTCGGCCTGGCCGTCCGCCGCCGGTCGGTCGTTCTCCTCCTCTTCGTCTTCACCTTCGGTCTCGTCACCTTCACCTTCCTCCCCCTCGTCGCCTGCAGACGACCTTGGCCACAGTCGGTAGCCAACCCGCTCGAAGCCAGGGATCCGTTTTTGGACATGATCGAGCACCGTTTGATAAGACCGCTCCATGTTCTCGGCCATGTGCTTCTTCGCTTCGGCCTCGGCCTCCTTCTCCACCTCGGCCCTGATCTTCGTCGCCAAGGCCTCCTTCTCCGCCTTCTCTTCGGCCAAGGACTTCATCGCCGCAGCCAGCTCCTCGGCGGCCTTGGCAGACTCCGCCTCGAAGCGCCCCTTGGCTTTCTCCAGGTCGGCAACAAGGTCGGCCACCCGGACTTCCAAGGCCTCGGCTCTCCTCTGCTCGGCCTCGAGTTCCTTGACCGCCCTAACCTTTGCCGACCTGTCTCTGTCGCTGGCGGCCCTCAGCTCCTTCTCCTGCTAGGCGAAGGTCTTGAGGAGGCGGCCGAAGTGGCAAGTGGCCTGCAAAGACAACTATCAGTGATGCGCAAGCCGAACAACAAACTTAAAGAAATTTGCAAGACACTTACCGACACGAGTGACCGAGCGACTTCATAGGTGTCGTCGCCGACTGTCCCCGCCTTCAGCGCGGCCCTGTCCTTCGGGGTCGCCAAGTGCTTGACGACCTGAACGGACATCTGGGAGTTGCCGAGGAATCCGTCGTCATTCCTCACCCGCCAGTTTGGCACAAACAACTGTTTATGCTGCTCGGTCAGGATTTCTTCGGCGTATCTCGTCAATGGCGGAGCCTCAAGCGACAGCGCTGCATTGACGTCGAAGGCCCCCTCAATCACGCCAGGGGCCACGGGGGCCGAGGTCTCCTCGGCAACAATGACCTCCGAGGGCGCCTCAGTAGTCGGAGGGGGCGGAGCGATGGTGGAGGCGACAGTGGGCTGCGAAGTCGACGAGGTAGCCTCGGTCGCCCTCTTCCTTTTTCTGCCCCCGGCCAACTTGGATCTGTCGGCCATCATTGAGTTCAAGTCAATCTTCATCGCCTCTGCATCGAACAACAAAAAACAAATTAGCGAGACGAACTAAAAACTTGAAAGAAAAACGAATGAGATGTCAGGAGCATACTCGGGTCGATGGGGCTTAGGCCGGACCCGAACAACACCTCCTCCGTCAACTCCCTCCAACTCAACAGCGGAAGAGCCATTATCTTCCTCGCCACCTCCTCTTCGGCCTCAGACAAAACAGGGTCGGCTCGTGCGAATTTCGGCACCTCCACTTTCCACCGGGTCGGAATAGGCCGAATCGCCTCGCCCCTTATTATAAAATATTTTTCTTTCCAACCCTTAATTGAGTCGGGGTTTTCTATAATCCTAACACCCTTCCTCGGCCCCAAGTAGTATCGATACTCCGTCTTGTGCTGCCGGTTTACGCGATACATTCCTCGGAAGACCGTTAGATCCGGCTCTACTTCGGCTCTGTAGCACTGAAGCAAAAAGGCGTTCACGTGGCGCCATGTGTTCGGCATGAATTGGGTCGGCACGAGGCAGAACCAGCCGAGGATCTGAAGGATGAAAGGGTGCAGCGGGAAACGTAGCCTGGCATTCAAGGAGTCGACGTCGAACATGCACATATCCGACGACGGCAGCTTGGAATTCGCTCGCATCCCGGGACCAGGGAGAATCAGTTTGTACTCCGGAGGGATGGCGAAGGCCTTTCTAATCCGAAGTAGGTCCTTCTCGGACAACACCGAGATGAGCTCGTCGGCTTCGGTGGGAAGGGCCGGGTTAGGTTCCTCGACGATCTTCGACTTCCCATAGATCGCCTTCTTCAACAGGTCGCCCTCGTACTGCCTGATCCCCGAATGCCCGGACAGGACAGAAGGATATCGTCCCATCTTGGGGGCTTGCTTCGGATTCTCCACAATCACCGCCACTACGGGAGATTGGGTCTCCACCCTCCTCTTCTTCTTCTCCTGCCTCGTCTCGACTACAGACGGTTCGGCGACCTGTTTACCCTTTCTCCGGATCTCCAACCTCCTCCTCTCCTCGGCACCATCATCGCCCAAAGACGAGGCCCCACTCCTCGAGTTCACTCGAGACATCTCTAGAATAATTGTTTAGACTAAGTAAACTGACCTGTGAAGTGACGTTCACGGTCGAAGTGCTCTCGCCGGAAATCGCCTGGCCCACGCGACAGCTAACTGCAACGCCTTGGAGCGAAAATCGCCGCTAGCAGAGAACTTAGAGAACGAAAGTGAAAACTTGAGAGTAAAAAGTAAGAAATGAGCTTGGGAATGAGGGTGAAAGCTTATAACCCCTAAAAAGTTGGGCCTCCTTGGGAAACGTAAAAAGCCCACCAAGAAGCCAAAGCGACAAGCGGAGAACAGCGACGTTACGAGAAGCGAAAAACTCTTCAAATCACTAAGTTGACAACTCGGCCACCGGTCTGCCGAGCCGAGCTATCGAACAGCCCGGCTGGGCAACCGAGCTACTGCCCACCTTCAAAACATCCAACTCAGCACCTTGGCCAAACAGCCCTGATGCGCCGAGCCGAGATGACGAGGTACCGACCCTCGTATATGGAGAAAAATCGTCCCGAGGCGAAGTCACCGTCGGATCTCTCCAAAGTTCGCGACAGAATCTGATGGACGGTTCAAATCATGCCACGCCCACAAAACGACAAGATAACGTTTTCTCGTGATCTGAACCCCATCCTCGTGATGCGCGCCATGATGAACGGCCCAGATCCGGCCACGCATATCTTCCGAGCTGCCTGCCACCGGCTTGCCCAGCCGAGCTACCGAACAGCTCAGCCGAGCAGCCGAGCTACTGGGCACAGAGGAGTGGAGCCCTCAAGAGATACTTCCTTCAAAACATCCAACTCAGCACCTCGGCCAAAAAGCCCTGATGTGCCGAGCCGAGATGACAAGGTACCGACCCTCGTATATGGAGAAAAATCGTCCCGAGGCGAAGTCACCGTCGGATCTCTCCAAAGTTCGCGACAGAATCTGATGGACGGTTCAGATCATGCCACGCCCACAAAACGACAAGATAACATTTTCTCGTAATCTGAACCCCATCCTCGTGATGCACGCCATGATAAACGGCCCAGATCCGGCCACGCGTATCTTCCGAGCTACCTGCCACCGGCTTGCCCAGCCGAGCTACCGAACAGCTCAGCCGAGCAGCCGAGCTACTGGGCACAGAGGAGTGGAGCCCTCAAGAGAGACTTCCTTCAAAACATCCAACTCAGCACCTCGGCCAAACAGCCCTGATGCGCCGAGCCGAGATGACGAGGTACCAACCCTCGTATATGGAGAAAAATCGTCCCGAGGCGAAGTCACCGTCGGATCTCTCCAAAATTCGCGACAGAATCTGATGGACGGTTCAGATCATGCCACGCCCACAAAACGACAAGATAACATTTTCTCGTGATCTGAACCCCATCCTCGTGATGCGCGCCATGATGAACGGCCCAGATCCGGCCACGCGTGTCTTCCGAGCTGCCTGCCATCGGCTTGCTCAGCCGAGCTACCGAACAGCTCAGCCGAACGGCGAGCCACTGGGCACGGAGGGGCAGAATCTTCAAGGAACACTTCCTCCAAAACACCCAACTCAGCGCCTCGGCCAACAGCACTGAGTCTCCGAGCCGAGGTGCCGAGGTACCGACCCTCGTATATGGCAAAAAATCACACCGACCCATATCAGCTGTTGGATGTTGTGAAAAAGCGCGCTCATCATGATGAACGGCCCAAATTTGGCCACATCCACTAAACGACAAGATAGCGTTTTATGGAGATCCACGCTGAAATGGACGGCCCAGATAATGCCAAAGTGCCTCGGATCCTCCGAGCCGAAACGCTGACCCTCCGAGCCGAGGCACTGGCCCTCCGAGCCGAGGTGCCGAGGTACCGACCCTCGTATATGGCGAAAAAACACGCCGACCCATATCAACCGTTGGATCTCGTGAAAAAACGTGCTCGTCAGGATGAACGGCCCAGAGTCCGCCACGTCCACTAAACGACAAGATAGCGTTTTATGGGGATCCACGCTGAGATGGACGGCCCAGATGACGCCACGTCCCTCGGATCTTCCGAACCGAGGCACCGACCCATCTAGCCGGGGAGTCGAGGCACCGAGCCGAGGTGCCGACCCTCGTATACGGCGAAAAAGTCTGCCGAGGAACAAGGACCGTCTGATCGTTCAGAAATTCGTGCTCCACGTTGATCAAAGGCCCAGATGACGGCACGTCATAAATCGGTATTTAAATCGTTTTATTTATTTAAAAATTGCGAAAAAATCGCTAAAAATTCGGGAAAATTAGTTAAAAATTCTAGGAAATAATTAAAAATTCGGGGGGATATTTTTGAGCCCCCGAACGAACAATTATTGCCTAGAATATACGGCTAAGACCCCCGAACAATTAGTTGACACGTCGCAAAAATTAAATAAATAGCCCGAAAAAATAGACAAAGACCCGACACACCAAATTGCTTCAAAAAAGAAGAAGGAGTTACCTTACCACCCACTTCAGGATTCAAAAACACCAATTCGGACTCCGATACAACTCCACTAGCCACTAAAACAGTCAAACTACTCCACAAAGACTGATTACCCTCAGCCTTTAAGAGTGGGGGGCTCGTGATATGGCTAAAAATAGGGGTTTAATCGAGTCCGTCCAAACTGGGCACGAATCCTGAAGACTGGGGGCAAGACAGTAATTTCACCTACAAACGGGTGTGAAGCGGGTACTGGGTCTCCTTCTCACAGATCCAATAACCCGCGAACGGATCCACCTCAACAGGGTGTGGGTTTCAACCCGCAACAAACCCGGTCCACCAGGATAGAATTAGGGTTTCTGATTAATATTAATCAACGGCCCTGATTCATATCTATCCTTTCACTGGGGATTAGGGATTACATTCCTTATCTATACACAGGGAATTACATGCCTAATCTGTTCCCTAAAGACGCCTATAAATACCCCCCACCCATCTCCATTAAGAGGTAATCAATCTTTCACCAGTTTTTGCGCTCATTCATAGTCTTCCTAGATTACTGACTTGAGCGTCGGAGGGTGCGTCGCCAGGAACAACCCCGGTGTCTCACACTTTTTGCAGGTCTACGGCGGGATCGACGATCGAAGCCCAACGGAACAGGTACACAGGTTTACTATTCAGATTTCCTAAGAATCCACAAATTCTATCTGTTTTCCCCCACACCAAATTTAGCGGCAACAGGTTTGAAAATAGCATAAATGCTGTTGAAATTGTGAAGTGATGACATGGCCATTTGTCACGCTCAGCGTCCCAAAAAGAATACGGAATACAGATACGCGACAAAAATCCAGCGAATGATTTTCATCATCCATAAGCTGTTCAGGAATCTTTACAACATATCACAATATAATCAGAGTCGGAAGCCAGAAAAGTCAACCACATGCACATATGAACCAATATACCAACAAGAATACTTGAAATAAAATATATTAATCTTAAATAGTCATGATCTGAATAACACAAATATCCTGGGTCACATTGCCCAAATACAAGAATAAATCTAAGTATCAAAAATACAATATTGTTCAAAGCAAGAAAACAAGAAATAATGATAACAAGATCCAGTACTAATACTACATGTCACCAATACCGTCTAGAACCTGTTCTCCAAAATCTACAATTCAACGAATGCAGGAAAGAGGGAAAGAAAAAAACAAGTACCCGTCAATTGCAAGTTACGGACCACTTATAATGTAGGATACAAGTACATGGGAAAACTAACTAACAACATGGTATAAGCATGATGTCCAAATAAACAACTAGCATGGCACAGTAAACAAGTGTAAATGGCATGAATCTAGTGTTAAGTAATCAAATATCATGTAAACAAGCATAAAGTATTAAGTGTTATGTATCATGTAATCATGTATCAAGTGTCAAGTATCAAGTCTCATGTAAACAAGTCTCATGTATCATGTAGTCAAGTGTCAAGCAAGCATGTATCATGTATCAGGTAACAGGTATACAGGTAACAGGTAAACAGGTAATCATGTAACAGGATAATCAGGTATACAAGAAATCAGATTATGCCATGTCAAGTCTTGTTATTTTATTATCTAGGTAGCACTTCATGCGCCCCATATTATAACACATGGTTGCTACAACAAACAGTTTCGCTTTAGATTTCATAGTGGACCATAGAGGGCAGTGTACTCAGGAATCAGAACAGAAACAGAAAACAGGTTCATGAATAAAAATAGGTACACGAATCATCTAATTCATGCATCAACGGGTTCATGAATCAACAGGTACACGACCAACAGGTCCGTGCATCAACAGGTAACAGGTACATGACCAGCAGGTCTGTGCATCAACAAGTAACAGGTACATGAACCAATAGGTCCATGCATCAATAGGTAACAGGTACATGAACCAACAGGTCCATGCATCAAAAAGTTCATGTATCAACATGAATCAAAATGGGAAATACGGGCCCCCTTCCGAGTACACGTTTCTGAATTATCCACTATTCGATCTTTCCCTTAAACTCCGGCTTGGTTATTTATTATTAATATCATCAAACATGCATGAATGTGTACGAAATAGTGTCAAACTAACATGTTATAATCAGTAATAAGTTCAGGGAAACAAATAAATATGCATAGATGAGATACAGTCACATAAACGAGCAAAACAGTGTATGTTCATATTCAGGACAGCATGACAGTACAGTACTAAAACAGCAATTTCCGCTACTACAAATATCCAAATCTGAATCCGTCGAAGGATCTGATAAATAGACTCCCACACGAATCCAGCGAGTATAAATAAGTCATACAGTAATTCACAACATCATAACTCAAAATAGATTTGAAAACAGAAAACATGTTCAGTCAGAAATCAGGAAAACGAATTCTCAGTCAGGAAAACTGCATCAAAACCTCTCAGATAAATTCAGAAAAAATCTGGGGTATTCTCCTATATGTCTAGAATCAAAATATAAAGTTTCATAATATTCCAGAAAAATTTGTTTAGTCATCAAAATTAAGAAAACATCAAGAAATGACACTTTGGAAAATCTGGAACTTCAAACACTGCTGTACGAAAACTAAGATATCTCGCAACCAGTGAAACAAAATCCGAATCCGCCAAAGGGATATGAAAATAGATAAAATATATTTTCTTATTTCACTGACATTTTTCATACAGTAAAATAAATCATAGTGAAATTAAGGTTCTTTACAGAACAGCGAACAAAATACAGCAAGTATAGATTTCATAAACGAGCATGAAACAACACATAAAACTCATCAATAAAATTCACCAATATTCTAGGTAATACCTAATTAGGTAAAGAAATACTGACCAAAGTTTTGGATCAAAATAATATGTATAGCATAGTTCTTTAAAATAATTTGTTATCAAAATTACCGAAAAACAGAATCTGGAAAAGATCGACACCTCTGTACTAAAATAGTCATAACTCAGTCATACGAAATCAAAATCAAGCAAGATCAGAGGAGTTTGAAAATAGATGAAATTATCTAAAACTCATGTTTTATACCGAAATTAATATACTGGCTTTAACACAGTCGAAAACAGCAAACCAAACAGAACAGCGACGAAACTACAGATTTTTCCCTTAAAAACAAAATCAACATAGATTCAAGAAATTTGATCCAAACACATCCAAACATGAAATTGAGTCTACCATGTGTCTAAAAATCATGAATTAGGGTATCTAGCATGTCCATGCCAAGTATTTCACATGGATCTCACACAAAAGTCTCACATACACGATCAAAAAATCAAGAACGGGCGAATCCTAGGTTAATTCATGTCAAGATTGTGTCGTGAGTCATCTATGGTCAAGTTTTCACAATAGAGACAAAACCCATCAAGCATATCACAAACAAGAGTCGTCTCTAGACCCAACTATACTATAGGTGAACTTTTTGACTTGTATCAAACAAATGAATTGGAGTACAAGTTACTTGCCTGTGAGATGACGAAAACGACGATCCAACAAACAAGAATAACGGGAACGGATCCCGGGTACAAATCAACGGACGGATCGAATCACAAACCAAACTCACGATCGCACGAACCAAATACAAACATGAACTACGAACGAGAACCACTCCAACCAATAACACACGTGCACGGGCGATACACGTGCACACCAACAACAACCCATGCAATAAGAGAACGACGCACGGCACGGCGACGGGGCTGCCGCTGTTGCCGCGAGCTGCTGCTACCGGAGAAGAAAAGCGGCATGCTGTTCTCACAGCCCACTTGGTCCGCAACGAAGGAGAGCACCAGGAGACGAAGAGGCGATGCTGCGGGGGAGTATTACAGCGCACAGGGTGGTGCAGTCACTGCTGTTACTGGGCCTAGCGGAGAAGAAGGGGAGAGGCAGGGAGAGGTCGGAGGGAGCACAGTAGGGAGGTCGAGGGCGAGTGCACGGCGCTGGGCTAGCGCGCAGGCGGGATGGCATCGCACTGCAGGGGAGGCAGGAGGACGGGGGTGCGCGCTGCAGTCGTGCGTGGCGTGCTGTCGTGGCTCTGAGCTGCGCAACAGGGCAAGGAGGGGAGACAGAGAGTCGGGAGGGAGAGCGGCACATGGGTACAAGACGAACAGACATTAGGGGATTATGGGTTATATATATAGGCTGAAGTATTTAGGGTGGGTTTCGGGTGAGTATCAGGGAAACGGGTTTTGGGTAATATAAAATGGGTTGGGGTTTGGGTCTGGGTAGTTTGATTTGGGATAATGGTATTAGGGTATGGGTTTAAATTGGATATAGGGTTAAGGTGAATTATGGGTATGGGTTTATGGGTATTAAAATCCATTAGGGCTTCAATAAAATTAATTCCAACAAATTATAATTAGATTAATATTAAAAGCAAATAAATTATTCAATAGAAAATATGCAATTAGAAATACCATAGTACAATAAATCAAATAGTATACACTGAGTTAATACTCAAATACTAGCAAATACAATAGGATTTTTAATATACAATCAAAATGTAATAACAATAAAAATAATAATACTAACGGTAGAATTTAATAATAATAATAATAATAAATTAACAGTAATCAATAATAGTAAGATTTGTATTAAAATATAAAATCATAGAAAATAGTTACAATTACAATTAATGATCGAAAATAGATTTTAATACAAAATCCGACAATATATTTTGACAAAAATAATTTGAAGGCGGAAAACTAATTTACAAAAATTTTAAATACAAAAATACACAGAAATGCATTTATACGGGAAATAGGGGTTACACCGTCACTGGGGCCCACGTGAAAGATGAAGGCTTCATCTTCTCACGGATTAAAAAAAAAGAAAGGTAAGTTGAGATGTGGTAATATTGTCCCACATCGGAAGATCACATAATAAAATAATAATATAAATATAATTGCCAAGGATCAAGAGTTGCCTAATCCGTTATCCAACTTTTGAGATGTAGCTTGTGGTGGGCAGTTGTACTACATAGTATCTAATTTGTATTTCAAATTGTATAAATTGTCTGAGCTAGGGGTAGGGGCATTACAGGTACACTGTCCGGAGAATGCTCAACCTCTGCGCAAAGCCGGCTGCTTGGCAATGCAAGATAAATCCGTTGATCAGTCGCCACACGTTCGGCATGTACTGAACAAGGATGATGCGGAACCACCTCAGCACTTCGACGATGAAGGGGTAGAGTGGGAGCCGAACCACTGCCAAGAACGCGTTGACAGGCCAGAAGCACATGCCAACTGGCATCAGCTAGTTGGCCCTCACTCCTGACCCAGGGAGCATTAGGGCGTACTCCTTCGGAATTTGGAAGAATTCCCGAATTCGTCCCAAGTCCTCCTCGGTGAGGATAGAAACTGTCTCATCTGCCTCCGTCGTCTCTCTAGCTTCGTTTTCCTCGAAGGTGCGGCCCATCCCGTACATAATCTGCTCAGCCTGGTCCTCCGAAATTTTCTGAACGCTCTACAGTCCGGTTAACACCCCTAGCAACCTTCCGAACTCTCCCATTCTCCGTTCCTCCTCAACCCTCGTCTCCACAATCACCGAAGCAGGCTCTACTACGATCTTGCCCTTATCTTTTGGGAGGACCTGACTAGAGGAGGCCTCAGCGGCAAGAGGAACGGAGGGATCCTGCCTTACGGGCTTGATAGACATTCTCTAAAGGAAGGAAATAAGCTAAGTATAGAATTACCTTGAATTGACAGCAACGGTCGGAAAACACACCGGAACATTGTAAAAACTCGTCGGAAGCTCTCACTAGTGAAAAGTCTTGCCTGAGTAAAAAACGAGAATAGAGGGCAAATGAGAGTGGGGTGGAGATTTATAGAGATTGGGGTAGTTGGCACACTTCCCAAGGATAAAAGGCCCCCAACAGTGCAAAGGCCTGGCCCATTTAGCAGGAACGACACAAATATATCTGAGCAGCTCAAGAGATATACAAAATGGCCACGTGTCACTCACGTATTCGTCCCCAAAGTCGTTTTCCACCGACGTCCAAACGCAAACAATTGCATTGACTGGTCAATGGTGAAAGAGGCCCACTGGCCATGTGTCGCTCTCCCATTCATCCCAGAAGTCGTTTGCCACCGACTTCTACACGCAAACAATTGTGTTGACTGGTCAATAGTGAAAGGGATCCACTAGCCATGTGTTGCTCTCCCATTCGTCCCCGAAGTTGTTTTCCACCGACGTCCACGCGCAAACAATTGCGTTGACTGGTCAACGGTGACAGGGACCCACTGGCCACGTGTCGCTCTCCCATTCGTCCCCGAAGTCATTTGCCACCAATGTCCACACGCAAGCAATTGCGTTGACTGGTCAACGGTGACAGGGACCCACTGGCCACGTGTCGCTCTCCCATTCGTCCCCGAAGTCGTTTGCCACCGACGTCCAAATGCAAACAATTGCGTTGATTGGTCAACGGTGAAAGGGACCCACTAGCCACGTGTCACTCTCCTATTCGCCCCCGAAGTCGTTTGCCACCGACGTCCAAAATGCAAAGAAACAGGGGCCCACGTACCATGTGTCGCTCCCCTAGACTTCGGCGAAGTGTCCCGAGGTCGGTTGCCACCGACCTTCAAACTGGCAAAATCCGCCCTCTTCACAGTCGTCAGATCACTCCGAAAAGCGCGCCACGATATGATCAATATCTCAGATTGTGCCACATCGATTTTATTTGATAAATCCTTTTATTTAATTATAAATTCGAATTAATAATTTAAAAATTGCGAAAAATAATTTAAAATTCAGGAAAATAAATTAAAAATTCTAAAATATAATTACAAATTTGGGAAAAATATTTTGGAGATCCTGAGTAAGTAATTATTTATTAGATTAATTAACTGATATTTCTTGGAGAAAATTGTTGCTTCGCAAAATTAAATAACTGATCCAAAAAATAGTTAAAAATTTTGGAAAAATCACTAAAAATCCTATAGAGCCCAAGAACGATTCTGAGCATGCTACCACCCCAGAAAAGCATCATTACGCCTCAAGGAAGGCCCGAAACCCCTTTTTCGAAGTCCGATAAAACCTCGTACGCCATTAAAACAGTAAAACTACTCCTCAAAGGCTGATTAAATTCAGTCTTTAGGAGTGGGGGGCTCTTGATATGGCTAAAAATGGGGTTAAATCGGAACCGTTCAAATAGGGCACGAATCTTAAAGTTACGAGGGCAAGATGGTAATTTCACCTACGGACGGGTCCGAATTGGGAACCGGGTCTCTCCTCTTGGACCCGCTTACCCATGAATGGATCTGTCTAAACTGAGAATGGGTTACAACCCGTTGAGGACCAATTCAACGGGATATGAGGAAATCCTGGTTCTTCCTTATCTACTAGAGGTGGTTTTAACCATTTCTATCCAGTCACACCGGGAAGTAGGGATTCATTCTTATCCCGAAGCAGATCCCCACGGCGACTATAAATACCCCCTACCTCCTACCATTACAAAGTGATCACTTTTTGTCTACCTAAGCTCTTTTCCTTTCCTTTTCTGAGTATTAACAAGAGTGTCGGAGGGTTCGTCGTCGGGATCCGTCCCGGTGTTTCAAATGTTTGTGCAGGTTAACGGGAGCACCAAGGAGATTGCCTATCAACTAGGGAAGAAGTCAGATTTGGCTTGTTCGAGTTCCTACGAATCCACAAATTCTATCTATTGCCTCCACACCAGATTCAGCGACAACAGTTCCTTTTCTTCTATTAATGAATCCATTTATTATTTAATTTTTAAGGTTAAAGTAATGATGAAATATATTGCATAAAAAGATAATTCTTCTTACAAGCTAAAAAAACGAAGAAAATACTATAGACCCAAAAGACTCCGACTGATTTGCCTCGGTGTGAGAGAGCTTCTTCTCTCTCATCATGTGTGGCTAGATACATTCATCCAAAGAAAATGTGTCGAAAGTTTCATTTTTTCAAATAATTTCTTTTTATTCCAGGCATTCTATAACAGATAATCCATATCCTATTTTTAGAATCTGAGGAATAACATTGTAAATAGTTTATAAAATATGGAACACTTGACAACTTATAATAGGGTGTAGCAAAAAAAATTGTGGAATTATGGGCATCTGAAAGATAGTACACTTGAAAAAATGTATGTGCTGAATTGGTTTTAGAAGGAACTGGGTGACTAATGTGCTTAAAAAGCATGTGAATCCAAAAGAAAATATGTACGTCTTTTCAAAAAGTTGGAGAAAAGGGACTAAAGAAGTAGATTAAAAGGAAATTGAATCATCGATTGATTCGTCTACAGTGTGGCGGTCAAATGTTCTCTTATTTCTTTCGGATTTGAATCAAACTTCTTTTAGGATTGCAAACTCTATCAGTCATAAGCCACTTTGATATACTGAATGTTTGTGTTCCTTATGCATCATCTGCGTATACATGAATTTGAGACATCTTATATTCCTATAATGCCATGTTTTTTTATAGTTAAAAATGTATGCTAGCATGATTGAGTTGTAAATTAAAGCCTGAAAGAGCCACTTGTGCAACTCGTAGTAAAATTTGACTTGCTCCGCTCATACTAAAATGCGACTATGCATTTGTGGAATGGAACACCAGCTTTGGTGTCATAAATATTTTTTAAATCAAAATCATTTGTATTCTGTTAAAAATTATATTGCATAAACAAACTACTAATTTTTATGATATTCACATGTACAGTACCCCTTAATACTCATTTTCATGTCTTTAGAACTCGTTTTCATTTGCACCTTCTGAGGAAGTTTTTTCAAAAGAATTATCAATATTACTAACTAAATGTTAATTAATGATTTCTTTTCTATCGTTGTTGATATATTAAACCTCAATATATAAAGATTGAAGAACAAGAAGAATTTAATCATTATCCTATCAAAGTTCTTAGCAATTTGGTATTGTTCATAACTGATTAGCAATTATACATCGGTTGTAACTTCTTACCAATTAGCTACGGATCAGTAACACCTTACTAAAATTGTGAAATACAATTTGTTTTTGTCATGCAACTGACTACGATCCCTAAAATTAAATCCTGAACTTTTTCTCCTTTTGTTACCAATATTGATTGATATTCTGAATTCATCTTCAATTCTTTACTTAAGTTCTCTTTTTTGTTGTTTTATCCTATTATCCATAGGCTGGTGACCGCACTAAGATGAAAACTCGAGTACAATTTATATATCGAAGTTTCTCTGCCCTTATGTATATAAGCTTATTGTTAATTAAGCTTATCCTCATGCAGTGTAGTCTTGGATTATCTTAATCGTATCTTTGTCCTTATTTTCTAATCCAGTATACATGTTTTGTTTGAATCTTTTATTGAAATATATTCTAAGATATCCTTATTGTAATATATATCAGCTCCTTATTAAGAATGTGATGAGGACAACGGTTCAAGATGATTCGGGCTTTTCTATCAGTACAAGCATCGTCTAGGACAGCTGCTTCATTAGTTTAGTATTTTATTCAATAATCATATTTATTTTTGGCAATTATAGCCATATGTAGTAGTTTACGATTTGCATCCAATCTTTTATGCATTAGAATATTTTGAGATTTGTATCAAGATTTATTTTGAGCCTAATAGGCCTTGAGAATAATGAGAAGTTATGCTATTATTGATTAAAAAAATTTATTGTGGTTGAGTTTTTGCTCTTCATTATCTTTTTGTGTAGGACAATTGAGATCCAATTTTAGGGTTTGTGATAAACTCTCAAAATACCCCAAATCCATGCAAACCTAATCTCCAAATTACTTATAATCCTAAATCCTCCTCTAATCTCCTCAGCCGCCTCCCCCCTTACCCTTCTTCTTCCTCCGTTCAATTCCGAACCCATCCCCGAAGCCGATCCTCGCCTTTATTGCCACCATCCCGAAGCCTGCACCTCGCGACTCCTCGACTACACCACCCGACCACCGAACAGCACAACCCCCAATGCTCCTTTTCTCCTACTCGTCTTCGTTTTCCAAGCCAGCACCGCGACCAACACCAGCTGAAACCCATCCTGACTGCCTCTCACCATCGAAGCTCCCCATCGCCTTTCGTTGCTCGATAATCACCACACCGCCACCGCAACCACTGCTACACTCCTCCTCGCACCCCCCACGCAACACCACTCATGCCAGCACAGCCCCGCGCCCTCCTCCTCTTTCCGTCGATTTCCCGACGTTTCCTCGCCAGCCACCCCCGCTATTGTCTGCAACCACAGCTATTGCCTTCTTCCCCTGTACCCCACTACAAGCACAACAATCGCGATCTATTCGCTAGAATTTCTTTCCACTTCTTAAATATTTGTGTTACTAATTTATCATCTCTATAATATTATTTGATTTAAATGTCATCCACAAATATTGAAAGTATGTGCTTCTACTTGCCAATTAGAGTACAAATCATTATTGCATCTTTTACTTGCTAAAAATGCTTAGGTATATAATTATTGATTGTTAGAACTGAATCATTAAATGGGCTTATTAAAATTAATTCAACTCTTGAAAATCCATCGAACCGATTAATTGTTTTAATTTCTAATGGGATCTACAGTACATGTTGGTAAACTTAGTCTTTTAATATTCTTAGAAATTCTCTACTTAGGATTAAGTTTACATCATTTTAGTATCAGAGAGAATGTTTTTTTTAAAAACCCTAGTTCTTGCATCATTTAGCTATAGTTTTTGCATTCATTTAGGAATCATTTGTATTCAACACTTTTAGTTCATTTTTATAAAAATAAAATCATTCTTTAGGACACGTTTTCCAAAATTTTAGCAAACACACGTCCCCACGTCCCCTCATTTTCTACCATTGGTGAATGCATCTTCGTAGCACCATCACGAATTCCGAAAAACCTTTTTTTCCCTCCCAAACTACTCATAGGAACCCTCGACTTTCACTAGCCCCTCCTCGAACTGAGATGGACAACTCTGATATTTCCGCTACCCTAGCTTCAATTCAAGCAACCCTTACCAATATCAATCAGCAGCTTGAGAAAGTGGGATTGAATCAAAATGTTGCCCCTGAGCTTTATCGTCAGATCCCTCACGGGAATGATCGTGATGATCGACGTCAATATCGTGATCCTAATGAACAATATAAGAAGAACGTTAAGGCTGACGTGCCCCACTTTGAAGGTCGTATGGAACCCCAAGCTTATCTCGATTGGATCCATGCCATGGACCACTACTTCGTGCGGTTTGATATGAGCAAAACACTGAAGGTGAAATTTGCCACGATGAGATTGACTAGTAAAGCTCAATAACATTGGACCAATCTTGAGCATGCCCATAGTGGCCGAGGCCTGGCACCCATCGCCACTTGGGAGGCCATGAAAGAGAAGCTCACTGAGAGATGTGTGCCCCTATCTTTCCACACTCGAATGCTTGATTCATAGAATCAACTCTATCAGGGAAGCAAATCCACCCGAGTATATGGATAAGTTCGATGAATTCCTCATTTGGTGCAATGCTTTAGGTAAAGAATAAACTCTCTCTAGATTCAGAGCTGGATTACATGCTGATATTAGGGACGAGCTAAATCATAGAAACGTGGACTCCTTGGCCGTAGCTTATGCCCTTGTCCTCGATATGGATTTCCTTAAAGCAAGTTATCATTATAAGTCCAGCAATTCCAGAGATTATTCCTCTACAATGACCTCCACTGATCCCTATAGGCCTAAGCCCCCCTCTTCTCAGTACCCAAATAAATCTTACCTCAGCAAGCCTAATTCAAATTCTTATCCACCTAAAAATGACAATAAGAGTAAAAATACCGAAAAAGACTACTCTAAGATTGATCCTCTCACTAAGTGCTATAAATGTACGGGATATGACCATGTTGCTGGCAACTGTCCTAGTCCCAGTAGAATCAATATAGTAGAGGCTAATGCTGTCATCGCTGATGATTCCGACAATGAGTTTTTCTATGAGCCTATTGAAAGCGATGACTTCAGCGAAGAAAAGGATAACCAGTATCTCCACTGTATTCGGTCGATCCAATCATCTCACTTAAATGTAGTTAGATGTGCTTTGTCCCGACTAAAAGAAGAAGATGATTGGAAAGCGCACTACTATATTTCACACCTTTACGACTATAGGTGGCAAAAATTGCAAGGTGATTGTTGATAGTGGGAGCTACGTCAACGTTGTCTCTTTTGTGGTCTTAGCTAAGACCGGACTTAAAGCTGAACCCCATCCATGTCCATACAAAGTATCTTGGATTGACGCGACAACCCTTTAAGTAACACATTGATGTTTGGTCCCTGTGGACTTTCAAGTTTACAAAGAGCAAATTTGGTGTAATGTGCTCAAAATAGATTTGGTCAAGTCATTTTAGGGAGACCTTGGTTATACGACCACGATGTGACCATATATGGTCAATCCAACCAATGTGTGTTTCAACACGACAAACTAAAATTAAAACCCATACTCGTGAGACTGTGAACTGGTCCAGCTGAAACAACACCAGCTCCCTCGAGAAAGGGCAAGGAAGTAACGTATATGTGTGAAAAGGAACACATGGAAGAAATTGACAAAGGGGCTACAATTCTTCTACTCACAGCGAGAGAATTTCCTAAAGATCCTAAGTCACTCATCCCGCCTCAAGTTAATCATGTCCTACAGGAATTAGCATACGTGTTTCTTGCTGACCTCCCCTAACTAGTTGCCCCCATTACGTGACATCCAACACACTATTGATCTGGTTCCGAGAGCGAGTCTACCTAACTTGCCACATTATCAGATGAATCTGACAGAACATGTTGAGTTGAAAAGGCAAGTTGATGAGTTATTAGCAAAGGGCTTCATCATAGAAAGCTTTAAGTCCTTGCATTGTTCCAGCTCTATTAACGCCAAAGAAAGATAAAACTTGGCGTATGTATGTGGACAGCCGTGCCATAAATACGATCACGGTAAAGTACCGTTTTCCTATTTTCCATTTGGATGACATGTTGGACATGATATCTGGTGCCACAATCTTTTTCAAGATAGATCTTAAAAGTGGCTACCACCAAATACGTGTTCTTCCAGGTGATGAATGAAAGACCGCCTTGAATACGAAGGATGGCCTGTACGAATGGATGGTTGTGCTGTTTGGAATGACGAATGCCCCAAGCACGTTTATGAAAACCATGACGCAAGTACTCCGTCCCTTTATGGGCATGTTCCTTGTGGTATACGTGGATGATATTCTCATGTACAGCCGATCCGTTGGGCAATATCTTAACCATTTGAGATAGGTCTGCGGTATTTTGAGGAATGGACAACTTTACGCTAATCCTACCAAATGTACTTTCCTCTCTGATCAGACTATCTATTTGGGATTTATCGTCTCTGCCAGAGGATTATCTGCTGACCCGAAAAATATACGAGCTATTACTGAGTGGCATGAGCCCCACAACATTCGTGATGTGCGGAGTTTTCATGGTCTGGCCACCTTCTATTGTCGGTTTGTGCAAGGATTTAGTACAATCATGGCTCTGATAACCAACTGTTTGAAGAAAGGTGAATTTTCTGGTTAAAAGAAGCCACGAAAGCCTTCGAAGAGATCAAGAGAAGAATGACTCAGACACCTGTTATGAGGTTGCCTAATTTCATTAAAGTATTCAAAGTATCGTGGGATGCTTCCGGTATTGGTATAGGTGGAGTTCTCAGTCAAAAGAGTCATCATGTTGTTTATTTCAGTGAAAAGTTGAACGACGCAAAACTAAAATACTTCACTTATGATAAGGAGTTCTATGTGGTAATTCAATCACTTCGCTATTGGCGACATTACCTCCTGCCGCAAGAATTCGTTATTTTCTCAGACCATGAGGCCTTAATATTCCTTAATTCTTAATAAAAGTTGAATCCGAGATATGCTCAATGCGTAGAGTTCCTACAAGAAGCATATACCATTAGGCATACAAAAGGGGTCGATAATAAGGTTGCGGATGCGCTAAGTCGTTGTCGAATGTCTTATCTACACTGTGCACCAAAATTATTGGTTTTGAGAGATTAAAAGATGAGTATGCCACCTACCCAAATTTTTACGAGATCTAAACCTCTTTGAAGGATAGCATCACTCGAGTGATAGATGATTATTTCTTGAAAGATGATTGTCTCTTCTATCACTCCAAACTGTGCATTCCTAGTACATCATTACAAGAGTATCTTATTTGGAAACTGCACTCTGGTGGCCTTGCTGGACACTTTGTGTAACACCCCATAAATTTTCAAAGAATAAAATAATATATATGTATATATATAAAGGGATTTGGCTGTTAACCCCATAGGGAATTCTATGAGGGGTAATATATGAAAAATATTGGAAGTCGGGGGGCCCACGTGAAAAGAGAACAGCATGTATGTTGTTGCACTTGTGCGTGCTATCACTTTTGGGTGACATGGAAAGGGTGCCAGGTGGGGGGCCCACCCGCCTATGGGGGGACAGCGGAAGATAGAAACCGCTGTTCTCTCTCTCTCTCTCTCCGATGACATGGCAGAGGTCGTGTGTGACTTCGGCTGTGGAACGGGAGAAATTGTGATAGATTTTTCCTACATCGGAAAGTGATCAATAATTAATTAATAATAAATACTATTGCCTATGATCAAGAGTCACCAATTTGGTTAACCACCTTTTGAGAGGCAGCCTGTGGTGGGCAGTTGTACTACACAGTATCTAATTTGTCTTCTAAATTGTATAAATTTTCTGAGCTAGGGGCACGGGTGTTACAAATGGTATCAGAGTCGACTTTCAACGCCAGGGTGTGGGAGAGGGCCTCAGTATGATCTGCGGTGTGAGATAGTCCCCAGAATTATCGAGGTGTGAGTGAAATAGACTCCGGAATTACCTGCGGTGTGGGACTAGTCTCCAGAATTATTGGGATCGAGGACGCCACTCCACAACGGCCGGAAAGGAGATCCTGCACTGGTTGTGCATGCCCCGTGCTCAGCGAGGACGCTGATTTCTGAAGGCGGGGTGTGTGCAACACCCCGTAAATTTTCAAAGAATAAAATAATATATATATATATATATATATATATATATATATATATATATATATATATATATATATATATAAAGGGATTTGGCTATTAACCCCATAGGGAATTGTATGAGGGGTAATATATGGAAAATATTGGAAGTGGGGGGCCCCACGTGAAAAGAGAACAGCATGTATGCTGTTGCTCTTGTGCGTGCTGTCACTTTCGGGTGACGTGGCAAGGGTTCCAGGTGGGGGGCCCACCCGCCTGTGGGGGGACAGCGGAAGAAAGAAACCGATGTTCTCCCTTTCTCTCTCCGATGACATGGCAGAGGTCATGTGTGACTTCGGCTGTGGAACGGGAGAAATTGTGAAAGATTTGTCCCACATCGGAAAGTGAGCAATAATTAATTAATAATAAATACTATTGCCTATGATCAAGAGTCACTAATTCGGTTAACCACCTTTTGAGAGGCAGCCAGTGGTGGGCAGTTGTACTACATAGTATCTAATTTGTCTTCTAAATTGTATAAATTGTCTGAGCTAGGGGCAGGGGTGTTACACTTTGGGCATATCAAGACCATTGATGCTGTGGAACATAGGTTTTATTGGCCTAAACTAAAGAGAGACGTTGCGAGACTTATTAACAGATATCATACTTGTCAACTCACCAAGCAACAAAAACAGAACAAAGGCATGTATACTCCGTTATCTGTTCTTAGTCGCCCTTGGGAAAATGTGAGTATGGATTTCGTGTTAGGCTTATCGAAAACACAAAATAAATACGATTCCATTCTTGTCGTCGTGGACCGTTTTTCTAAAATTGCCCACTTCCTCCCATGCTCGAAAACTTTTGATGTCTCTCGTGTAGCTCAGATTTTCTTTGATAACATTGTTAAGCTACATGGGTTGCCAAAAACCATTGTGTCTGATAAGGATGTGAAATTCACGAGTTAATTTTAGAAGACCCTATGGCACAAGATGGGTACGAAATTGAAGTTCTCTTTAGCCTTTCACCCTCAGACTGATGGACAGACTGAGGTTGTCAATCGGAGTCATGGCAATTTCTTACATAATCTTGTGGGAGAAAAGTTAGGAACTTGGGACTTGAAATTAACTGTTGCTGAATTTGCCTATAACACATCTAAAAATAGAACCACCGGCATGAGTCCACACGAAGTTGTGCATGGTTATCGAGCCCATAGATCTTGTCCCTATGTTAGAATATCAAAGAGTCTCAAAGTCTGTATCTACATTCGCATCCCGCATTCGTAACTTGCATAGAGAAATTTCCAAGAAAATTAATGAGAATAATTTTAACTACATGCTAAGAGTAGATATTAGAAGGAAAGTTAAAACTTTTAATGTGGGTGACGAAGTGATGGTTCGGATTCGTCCGGAACGGTTTCCAACTGGATCCGTTAAGAAGTTGAATGCACGTGCTGCAGGCCCATTTAAAATTCTTCACAAAATGAATGATAATGCCTATGTCGTTGACCTTCTTGAAGATTTTGGTATAAGTAAGATTTTCAATATTGAGGATCTAGTACCCTATGAAGGCCCATAATTTAACCCTAGAAATCCTCTTATAGATGAGCCTACCCTGCAGCCTACTGGAAAGATTCCCACATTACCCCCACTACCTTATACTACTTACCCACCGGTAGAAAAATTGGATAATATTTTAGATGATCAGATAATCTCTACTAGAGATTATGGTATCCATAGGTATTTGGTAAGTTGGAAAAATAAGCCTGAGTGGGAAAATACATGGATAGATCATGAAGAGCTCCAATGCTTGGATCCAGACCTTTTGGAGTACTATGACAGGAGGACTGGTTTTGACTCGACTGGGTCGAGCCCTCTCCCATCCAGGGAGAATGATGAGGACATCGGTCCAAGACGATTCGAGCGTTTCTATTAGCGCAAGCATCGTTTAGGACAGCTGCTTCATTAGTTTAGTATTTTATTCAGTACTCATATTTATTTTTGGCAATTATAGTCATATGTAGTAGCTTTACGATTTGCATCCTTTCTTTTATGCATTAAAATATTTTTGAGATTTATATCAAGATTTTTTTTGAGCCTATATATAAGCCTTGAGAATAATGAGAAGTTATACTATTATTGATTAAAAAAATTATTGTGATTGAGATTTTGCTCTTCATCATCTTTTTGTATAAGATAATTGAGATCCAATTTTAGGGTTTGTAATAAACTCTCAAAATACCCCAAATCCATATAAATCCCAAACCCTAATCTCCAAATTACTTATAACCCTTAATTCTCCATTAATCTCCTCAGCTGCCTCCCCCTACCCTTCTTCTTCCTTCGTTCGATTCCAAACCCATCCTCGCCTCTCTTGCCACCATCCCGAAGCTAGCACCTCGCGACTCCTCGACTGCACCACCCGACCACCGAACAACACAACCCCCGATGCTCCTTTTGTAGCACCCCGAATTTCCAATATAATATCTCAGAAATACGTGGCACGATTCCCAGCATCAATCTCAATTGTAATAGTAAACATAGCCAAAAACACAGATAAATTTTATTTTAACTTTTATTTCATCAACTCTTTACAAAACACAGCGGAAAACAAACACCTTGAATTACAAATTCTTTCTATTGCAACACATTCTTTTACAATTTATATAAGCCATAACATCATTCTATCTCATGCATCCAAATCCCAATGCTATAAGTACCTACCTGTAAAATATGAGGCTAGAAATAACCCGAACCCCCAAAACTACAGGGGTCAGCCATAACGGTGTGAGTGACATAAAAAGAAATGCAACATGAATAAAACATAAAGGATAAGGTCATAAAAAACATGTACCAACAGTAAGAATAAATGAAATAAGAAATAACAATAAATAAAACATGAAAACATCAACAAAAAAAAACTAGACTAAGTGTCAAGTGTAGAAAAACAGGAAACAACATGCATAAAATCAAGTCAAGGAAATACCAATACTATATGCTGACTCTCTAATGCATACTTGTTGCATTTTATGCATCCCACTCTACATAGGTCCAGTACAAGCCCTTAACGTTCTCCACTTGATAGGGTTTAATCCCCCATTATGCAACTAACCCTACTACGATGACTATTATGAGATCTAGATAAACTGTGAGTATTAGCCCATGCCTCGATAATTCTGGAGGTCAATCTCTATCCACAATTGTAACACCCCGAATTCCAAAATACAACTGAATTCGAGTTCCACAGGATCTTTACACTTCTTTCGTACAATTTTACAAGAAAATAAAAACTTTTCTTTTATGAGAGTTACATTACACTTGTACATTATCACAGCGGAAGCAACTTTACAATAATTTACATGAAACAACATTTAAAATAGTCCTGCGCAGCATGTATACTTCAATTGTCAAGTATCTTTACCCTGCATATAAAACTGTGGGCGCATCAGTTCATTCAACTGACCAAATATTATACACGGCCATCCTCTCTATACCGGAAACAGTATAACGATTCTCATTTCTTAACAACCACAAACTTGTCACAAACAAAGCTAAAGGGACTATCCTTTTGATGTCGTGTTGTGAATGTGCACTTAGTCCTTAATGCAATTGTTTATATTATATGGCACTAATGCGCACTTGTTCAGAGTCTATGCAGCCTATACTACATAGGTCCGAGGGCAATCCCTTAATCGTTTTTCTTCTTGTAGGGTTCAATCCCTCGCCATGACTTAATCTACTACTGTAACTACGGTAAGTATCCTAAATATTTTCTGACCTACGAACTCATGTCTAGGCGCCCTGGAGGGAATCCCAACGCACTGACACATGACTCAGCATGCAGGCATCCTGTGTTAATTCAGCTCCTACCATAGACATGACACCACCCGCAGTCGTCAAACACCCCACGAGCGTCGCCATCGGGACGGTACTCTGGACCAGTATCCACGCCCTATCATGACTCATCATGGGACATCCTGTGAATACTCTCACGCCGCCAATCCAATGGCCCTCATACTCAATTTCTCTTACTTTCATCACATCTTCACTATGTATCTAATCCTTAGTTTAATTGAATCATGAATAAAATTAACTCTTAGAGCGTAACACTTCCACTATACTGGTCTTATTCATTTAATTTCACATGACCCACCTTGGTCTTCTCATTTCAAAATATCATTTCACAATTCTTTCATTGCCGGTATAAGGCTTGGCTATACCCTAATTCTCAATTTCAACTCATAATTACAATGTCATACTCATAAGATCTTTTCATGATTAATCACAGTTCATGTTTCAAAAGCATAGTATTCATGTATTCATAACTCATCACAATCAAAAATTCAATTTCACGTGCAATCCATATGCAAGAGTCAATTCCAATTAATAATCACCAATAATTCATGTATTCCACAAATCTATTATTCACATTTCAAAATCTTACTACAAACACTTTTTTTTTAATTCCATTTAATCACACGAGTCACCACTTTCAAAAATTCCTCTTTTATAACCCAAAATTTTCATTTATTTTTCTTTTGTCTAAAAGAGTAATTTAATTTCAAAAATGAGTCATTTCTTGCAAAAACCCCAATTTCTTATTCACACTTCATCAAAAGTTATATAAATATTTCCTAATAAGTTCCAAAAAATTTTTGTAATTAGTCCATAATTTTTTGATTTTTATTCTATTTTAAAAATTCAATTCAATTCAAAAATCTCAAAAAAAAAACATTTTTTCTAAACTCCAAAACCCACCAAGATTCGAACCAGCGACCAGCGGTGAGACAGACAACGCACAAGACCAACGCGCCAAAGCCGCAAGTCAATTTAACTAGGGGTTATAAGCCCTATGTGTTCTGTTCTCGGTGATTTGGATTTTTAACAAAATAACAAAATAAAACGCAGCCTCGGGGTATCGAACTCAAGACCTCCGACTACTGTAGCGAACCCAAGTCTCTTCCGACCAGTTGGTCTAAGTGGACATATCGATTGGAAGGTATTTAAAACAGGTTTTGATATTAATTCTCTGTTCAAAGCTGTACTTCAAAATTTCTCAAAAGCGAATTTGTCTCTTTTTCTCCTCTTTTGAAAACAAAAATGTCCAGAATAAAAATACATATAATTTAACAATAACTGGTATATTTAAAGGTATTTTTCCCTCTTTTAAAACATGTATTTAGCCTTAGTTTGCATTTTATGAACATTATTTTGACATTTGAAAACTATTACATAATTGTTCATAAATAAGGATGATTTCTCACACAAAAATTCACTACAATGATGTTTGCTTACACATTGATAACTATAATATTTATAGAGCACAAAATCAACTTTATAAGTGAGTAAAAACTTCCATTTTTATTAATTAATCTACACATGATACATTCAATTATTCGTATGCAAAAAGGACATTCTTTTTCATTTATTCAATTTTTTCACATGATATGTATAGCAATGAGGAATTTCATCACATCTATTAACAATCATTTCTATCAATTCATCTTTAGCACACTATTCTACTTAGCATTTTAAATCAATAAGCATGGTTCAATTTCTTACTAGTGAATTTCACATAATTGCAATTTAGCATAACTAACATGCATTCTAAAGCTATAAAGAGTGAGAACATACACTTCCAAATAAATCTAATTATCACAATAACACAAATTTGCTAGTTTCTCAATTCTACTTTAAATAGGAAAAACATGTATTTCATCTCACTAATTACGTTATAATAACACAATCAATTTATTCCTAACATGATTCCTACGTTAGAGGTCATGAGAAACACCCACCTTTTGAAGAAAACCAATAAGAAATCTCCTAGAGCCTACTAGAATGCGAGAGAGTGCCTCCTCCTCCTAGATTGCGGTGCAACGAACTCCTTCCCTTGCTCCCTTGCCAAAAACCGAGAGCTCCAAGTGATATGATGGCCGGCCTCCAATGGGGTACACACATACACTCACACTCACACACTAATATATATCTCCTATATAATGTCTTCTTTCAATTTTTGCTTTTAGTGTAGAATACAAGTATGAAGGGGGGGGGAGGTATTTATAATAATTTTAGAATAGATTGGGGGGCTAGAATTCATTGGATAGTTATAGGATGAATGGCTAGGATAGGAGAGAAAGTTGTAGCAAGCACCCACACACAAAGTAACCACCCATGCACACTCACCCACACTCCCCATCATCCAAGCACAATCCGGCCACCACTAGTGTGCATTGCACACTACGTGCATTGCACGTGCCACCTAGTACCCCTATTTATAAGTTTGTACAATTTAATTAATCAAAATGTTCACTATTTGTCTCTACATGACAAGTGTGACCATTTAATTGATTTATTAAATTTGTGGGCTTCACAATTAGTGGGCTTAGGCTTGTGGGCCAAAAGAATAAAAATAAAGAATTATTAAAGTGGGCTCAAATTAAAAATAGTGTTTAGGCTTTATAAATAGGCTTTTTAGAAAGGTAAAGGAAAATAATTGTTCATACTAAAAAATGAAATTTTATATATAAAATAAATAAATAATATACACATGAAATTTGCACATGCACAACACGTGAAAAATTAATATTTTATTAAAATGAAAGTTTAAGGTATTACACAGATAATTCCGGAGACTATTTCACCCACACCTGGGAATCTTCGAGAATACCCCACACCGCATGCTATGGCACCTCATCACACGAATACCCCATGAGCGTCACATCGACCCCGATAATTCTGGAGATTATTTCACTCACACCGCAGGCCATACTGAGGTCCATAATCCATGTTCTCATTTCATCACATTACCATCTAGTGCATGTCCTTATTTTTTTTTAAGTTAATTAGTTGATTACGAATCTCTTAGAGTTTGGTGTACCCTACCGGACTTAACTCAACTGATCAACAACAAGGCCTCAACTAATCAAATCACAAAATCTCAACTGATCAACAACAGGGCCTCAACTAACCAAATCACAAAACTTCAACTGATCAACAACAAGGCCTCAACTAACCAAATCATAAAATCTCAACCGCCGGTAATTAGGGTCCCACTTACCCTCTAGAGACTCATAACTCAACCCTCAACCCAAAACTTTCAATAAAACTCATAAATCCATCATCAAAACGTTTATATTAAGAAAACAAAAAAATCCAAATCCATTTAATATACTCATAAAATTCCAGAATCGAAATAAAGTATTAAGTCCATTAAATAACAGAAAACCATATTTTGAAGTCGTAGAATATCACAAAAAATCAATTCCTTCAAAAACCATATATATATATATATCATTCTTTATAAAGTCATTGGAAATCAATTTAATTTTTTATTATAAGAAAAATATAACTCTCTGTAAAATATTGTAATCTATAGCAAAAACATCACCTAAAACAGTAGATCAATAATCCATAAGCTCGAAGAAATAATCGTTCAAAAGAGACGAAGAAAATTCAATAAAACAACTCAGCAACAGCAGGTGCGGTCGCCTGCCAAAACAGTGCAACATAACGGCGGTCGACTGTCCCTTTTGAAATTCTCAAAAAAAAGCATGTCAGTCGACCGCTAGCTGCTATGCAGCCAGTCTCAAAATTTTGTGCATCTTTCGACTGATACACTACTTAAACTTTATGAAATCAAAAACAACTTTCCTGTGATGCTAAAATATGACTTGTACAACATGTAGGAGTATATTGAACAAGTCAAAAAAACATCAAGATCTCAAAAGAGTAATTTTTCAAAAATTTCTTCAAAACAGTGCATCAGTATATGTAAGTTTGTATATTTGTATATTTGCTTCAGTTAAAGCTTCAAAATCTCATTAATAGGAACTAGTATAATGTCTAATTCAATCTCAGTATGCAATAATCAGGATCCAGTTGAAAACTTCATGAAATCACAAAATTTCTTCAAAACAGTGTATAGTATAGTATAGTATAGTATAGTATAGTGTGTATATATATATATATATATATATATATATATATATATATATATATATATATGCATGTTTGTATCAGTAAAAGCATCAATACTCATCAATTAAAAAGTAGTATAATGTTCAAAACAACCTTAGTATCAAAACAAATCAAATATAAATTGAAATCTTCATAAAATCCACAAAACCAAGTTTCGGCCATTCACCATTACACCCAAAGTAAATACTCCACCCCAACTTCAAAACTTGATTCTTTTGATTCAAAAATTCATCTTGTAATTCGTAACACCCATACATAACCTCATACATCAGTTGCCCATGAAATAAGAGCAATTATAACAACCATTCATCAAGTTTTAGTCATCCAAAAATCAAAACAGAGTATACCTATACCGTACACAGTAAAGATGAAGTTTTATTCACTTATATGCAATAACTATCATACAATTCAATATGATCACTCAAAACAACAATGATATAACAGAAAACAACTTACTCATGATTTCTATTAGGTTCTTAACAAATCTCAAGACATCAATTAGGGTTTTAATTATCAAGAGCATAGTTTCATGAAAAGAATTAATTTTTAGTTCATCTACTCATCAACAATTCATTATATCTACATACAATCCCTAACATGCTTTCTAATAAACAAATCATCACATACAACATGCATGGAACAATACAAAATAAACACATGTCACTCACCTTATTGAAGAATCAACCGAAGATAATAAAGAGAGTAAGAAAATCCTTCCTTTCGCAAGAAAACCAAGATTCTTGGTTTGAAACTCCAAGAAAATAATAATTAAGAAATCCTTTTGTGTAGTGCAGCAAAGAGACGTCTGCACCACCCCTTATATTGGCCGGAAATTTGGGATAGGGTTTTTGAATAGATTTGCAAAATATCTCTTTTGAATATATCTTTACATATAAATCCTTATACTTGGAAATTAGATAAAACCAATTCAATTTGAATTTAAAAATAAATACAATACTCCATATCTGGCCGGCACTGTTGTAAAACTCAGAAAAACGAAATTGTACTTTTTGCCCTCCAAGTGGCAATTTTACAAAAAGACCCTTCTTTATCAAAACTTGCAAAATAAACCAAATTTATTAAAACAAAAGGTAAACTCTTTAACTCTGAATTGACTAGGCATCAAGATCAACCCAAAAATCCAAAAATCTAGAGTTTTCACTCCAAGTGGTAATTTTGCACAAAAGTCCTTCTTTTTGTAATAATTGCAAATAGGTCAAATAATTATCAAAAAATTCATAAAATTCACAAATAATATCAAATGATAAATAATGGGTTTTCCCAAAATAATTTCTAACTTTGAACTTGCTAAGAAAATATTTGCACGTGTTTTGCACATGTAAAAAGATAAATTTCAGAAAAATATTTATCAAATCACCAAAATTCAATTAAATTCATTTATTAATCTCAAAATCATTATTTAAAAATCTGGGGTACTATATCACTCCCTCCTTAGAATAGTGCTGTCCTCAGAACTACTACTAATATGGTCCAAACAATATAAGCATAAGAAAAAGAAATCTCATAGATGGAAACATAGTTTAAGAAATACAATTACACAAGAGAATGTAATCTAACAAAAAAAATACAACTTAACTCATAGAGTACAATCATACCAAAGAATACAATCATACAAAAAGCTCAGGAAAATCCTTCTACATGCGATCCTCCGACTCCCAAGTAGCCTCCTTGAACTGCTGGTTCCTCCATAATACCTTGACCATAGGTATCACCATATTCCTCAACACCTTCTCCCTACGATCAACAATCTCTACAAGCTGCTCCTTGTAACTCAAGTTCACCTGTAGACCTTCAGGCACTTCTACCAACTGATGACTCTGATCCAGCACATACTTCCTCAACAATCTTTTTATTTGTTTTTGGGGTTGCCCTATGTATCCTCTTGTTTGAAATTCGAGGACGAAATTCTTCTTGTTAGGTGAGTTGGATTGTAGACCCTATTTTTCATTTTGTGTATTTTTAGTGTATTTTCTTTTTCCTTGTATTTGATTCCGTTGTATCTCTTTTGGACCATATATTGGATTTTATTTTCAATATATATTCATTTTATTATTCTTGTCTTCTTTTATTTGAATTCTTGATTCTTTGTCCATATCTTGTTTCGTTCTATTTGATCGAGCTGTTATTTGGATCCTCCTTATTTATTTGTTCACACCCTATATTATTTTTCTATTATTTTGTTCATTTTGCCCTTTCTATATATTTTTGTTTGAATCCCTAATACCCATTTAAACTCTCTAACTATCCACTAAACCACTAATTATCCACTTTTCTATTTATCCTAATATCCATTCCTAAAAACCCAAACCCTTATAGCTAGACCTACTCAGACCCGTTAGCTAAGACCCACACACGCATGCATACAGCATCGCCTACCCGACCCGTTGCCTTACCCTAAGCCGCCTTCCTCTATCTCTTAACCCTAATGCTAGCCCATATAAATATATATATATATATATATATATATATATATATATATATATATATATATATACAAACCCATGCAACCCTGTAACCGACTCCATCCTTCACCCTAGCTTCAGCCGCTTATCCATAACCGATACCCCAACCTCCATATCTCTCTCCCGATCGTTCCCTGCACCGTGACCCATCTCTCCATCCGTCTCCCTACATTCTCTCCCTGGTCACGATCTGCAGTAACGCAGCCAACGAGCAACGCGACCCCGGTCCGCCGCATCCCCTCCTCGACCTCCTTTCGTGCAACCAGTGCTCCGACAGCCACTGCCGTCATGGTTCCCGTCTGTCGTCTCTCTCGCTCGCTCTCTTTTGTTGCGTGTTTGGGTTCATGTGCTTGTGTGCTCGTTATTGTGCTCGTTGTTGGGTTTGTGTTTCGCTTGTGGTTCGTGGATATTTCTCGTTTTTGGCTCGTGTGTTCGTTGAGTTCGTTGCTCAGAAATCTGTTCCTGTTATTCTCGCATGGAGTAGTTTTCGTCATCGGTTAAGGCAAGTAACTTGTATTCTTTTCTTTGTGTAATACAAGTACTAAATACCGCATGCAGTGTAGTTGGGTTCTAGAGACAATTTGTGTGTGAATCTCTTATTGATATTGTCTCTATAGTGATAATTTAACCATAGTTGCCTCACGATATACATGACATGATATAACTTAGGATTGATCACATCTTGTTGCATATATGTGTGTTGTTCATGTATTATCTTGTGCTCGTCCGTGTTACTCATGGTAGACATTTTGTGAACTTGTGAAATTCCCTATACCATGTTGTAAGGACATCTAGTATACTCTATTTCGTGTTTGGTTGTGTTTTGGAAGAGTTTCGTATGAACTAGTGGATTTTGTGCATGAGACATATTTTCATTTGTGCCGGTTTTCCGTTTTGATCATTATTTTAGACCATATTAAGGTCAGTATTTGAAAATATTTTGTGAACATGATTTGCAGAGAATTCTACCTATTTTCTAACCCTTTTGATGGATCTCAGTTTCCATTTACGATTTGTGAGTTATGTCTATTTTGCTACAGTGGTGTCGAAAAATTTCCAGATTTTGTTTTCTATGAATTCTGAAGAGTAATCTATTTTTATTGTGATGTTAAAATTATTATTTTGATCTGAAATTTTGCGTAGAACTTCTAGATTTGATTGGGGTTTATCCAGAATTTTGGTAGATTTATTTGAGGAGTTTTACAAATCTTTTCATGCTTGCAAATAAAGATTTTACATGCAGAATTTTACTACTGTTCAGTAAAGAACTTGATTTTCGACCTATTTCTACTTGATGTTTCCAAAATATTTCTGAATATGAAAGTTAGCCTACTGTATCTATTTTATTACCCTTTTGGCGAATTTGGATTTCTATTTGTGGGTTGTGAGATATTGAAATTTTCGTACTGTAGTGTTTACAATTCCAGATTTACAAAACTACTATATCTTGATGTTTTCTGATTTTACTTGACTACTCTATTTATATTGTAAAATTATGAAACTTGGTTTTCTGTTACTATACATATAGAAAAATATCCCAGATTTTTCGTGGATTTATTTAATGAGTTCTCATGCTGTTTTCCTGACTTTGAATACGATCTTCTGATTTCTTGCTGAATATGTTTTGTTGTTTCGATTCAGTTTTGAGTTATGTTTTTGTGAAATACTATATGACTTATAGATATTTGCTGGATTCGGGCGGGAGTCTATTCTAGACCTTCCGACGGATTTAGATTTGCATGTTTGTAACAACGGGAATCTCAGTTTTACTGCAGTATGGTCTTGTTGTCCTGAACTAGAAATTTGGTTATTTTATCCTTTTATGTGTTATCTTACACCCGTACATGTTTATCTTGCAACTTGAACTTGTTACTTGATCATACCATATTATTCTTGCCATGTTTTGTATACGCACATGCCTGTTTAATAATAATAATAAATAACCAAGCCGGAGTTAAGAGAAAGATCTAATAGTGGATAGTTCAGAAACGTGTACTCGGAAGGGGATCCAATGATCCTACATGATTACTTGATAATGATACTTGACACGTGATTACTTGACACTTGGACGCAAGACACGTGATTACTTGCCACTTGCACAACTTGACACGTGATACATGATACATGATACTTGGAGCTTGGAACTCGATTACTTGATACTTGTCCCTGAGTACACTGCCCTCTATGGTCCACTATGAAATCTAATGCGAAACTGTTTATTGTAGCAACCACGTAGTAAAGACCGGGATACATGAAGTGCTACCTAGATTGTAATAACTACAAGACTTGATACATGACACTTAACATGATACATGCTTACTTGATACTTGACTACATGATACATGATACTTGATACATGACACTTGCTACATGTTTACACGATACTTGATACCTGTTACTTGTTTACCTGATACTTGTTTACTTGACACTTGATACATGCTACTTGTACTTGTTCACCTTACCATGCTATTTGTTTTATTTTGTTGTCATAC